>CM044310.1:71541346-72106346 GCA_024291935.2 Okapia johnstoni
TTGCTACTCCTTGTAAATCTGATCTTCTGTCTTTTCTTCCATCCTGTAAATGTACACTTTCTCCAGTCCTCCTCCCCTGGAATCCCCTCCTATTTACACACTGTCCTTTGCCTTTCATTCTAATCTATATGCCAATGCTTTCCAATCTCTATCTCCATGACAGATCATGCTTTTGAGTCTCATGCTCACATGACCTACTGCTATGAATATCTATACCTAGGTGTCCCACAAACACTCTGAACTCATTGTCCTTTCCACAGCCCCCACTTCCTCCAACCAATGCTTCTTCCTTGGTTCTCTATCTCCACTACTGGTTCCACCACCCACCTAATGGACCAAAACAGAAACCACCAAGTTATGCCTCAACTCCTGCCTTTCCCTCAATCCCTACATAATGTCAGTCAAGTCTTACTTGAGAGGGAATGAAGAGAGTATAACTGAAAATCACATTTTCTGGCCTCCTTTGCAGCTAGCTGTGACCATATAATTATTCAGGCCCATAAGAGGAGAGCTAGATTGCATGGAACTTTTGGCAACTGTTTATAGAAGATGACTCAACTTTTGCATCTCCTTTTCTGCTTATTTCTTCCACGCTCTTACACAAAAGATGGCTAGAGCTCCATGGCCACCCTGGATCAAGCAGTGACCTTAATGGTAGAAGCCATAGCTGAAGATGAAAGAGACAAGAAGGAGCCTGATATCCTGAGAACTTCAAAGAGCATCACACCAATCTTGGACTGCCTAACTCCAAATTTATTTCGTGTAAGAAAATAAACCTTGTTTAGGCCACTGTTACTATACATTTTCTATTATAAACAGCCAGACATAATCTTGACTGGTGTACCAAATGATGTTGATTCTTTTTTAATCTTTCAAATTCTATCCATTTCTCTTCATCTCTATTACCACTCCTTTGACTCAAGTCACCAATTGACACCCCTTTCAATTACTGAAAGAGTATACTAACTGGTCACCATGGCTTCTAGTCTTCCTCCAAACTAATCCACCATCCATTTCTGAGAGGCAATCTGAGATTATGTAACAAAAGTGTTAAAAATGTTAGCATTCTTCAACCTAGAAATTTCACTTCTCAGAATTTATCTTAAAAATAATAAAACAGGAATACAAATAATTATGCTCATGGAGGTTAAAAGCAATATTTAAATTGTTTATAAATGGAAAAAATCTAGATGTCCAACAATAGGGGATCAGTTAGACACAAAATAGTGTATCGATCCAAGTGAAAATTAACCTGTCATTAAAAATCATGATATAGAATAATATTTTAAGATATATAAGGAAATAATCATTATATATATATGTATATATAAGAAAAATAAAACAGTATGTATCCTATGTTTCAATTTTATTTTTTAACTATATAGATACATATAGAAAATACTTTCACTCATATTTGTACCTATACCAAGAAAGCTAACATTTTAATTAATTCAGATATCACATCAGTATTTAATAAACACCAAGTGTATGCTAAATTTATATGTATAATAACATTTATCTTAGATATATTAGACATATATATCTATATATAGATACAATTTTACACTTATGTTTTTCCAAGATGCAACAGTAAACATAAATTGCTCTTAAAAATAGAAAAGATAAATATTCTCAATAAGTCTTGGAAACCTGATCATGCTCATTCCTAGTTCAAACATCTCCACAGTCATCACATTCTCTGGAAAGCCTTCACTCATTCCCCCAAGGTAAATCACCCCCATGATCATAGAGAACCCCATCTTCCCCTGTACTAACACTTCTCCTCCTGCACTATAAACTGCCTATTTTCTTAACTATATCTCACACTAGACCATAAGCTCAGGCAGTACAATCTCATCAATTCCCTCGAGTAGTGCTTGGCATATATTTGGTGTTCTCTTAATGTGAGATGAGCAAATGAATGATGGTGTTATGAATTCAGCCACATCTACAACTCTTTTCACCATCCAAGAAATGTAGAGGGGCTCACATCTTTTCAATCTAAATGTGTGTCTCCAATACTTAAGATCTTTGATAATTACCATGCCTGAACCATTCCTTAGCAATTGGTCGGGTGAAAGATGCTGTATAAGCTCATTTCAAGGATAGTTTAAGCCCCTGAGGAAATGATCTTATGTGATGAGGAATGACTTCACATAAAAGTCTATACTACTTTAAAATAAGCTGCTATCTATCCACAGGGAATAATTTAAAATAACTTTCAAAAGCTGGGAGAATCATATACCCAGTCGATATTCTTCAGGTGTCTACCATGTGCCAAAAAATCAATTCAGCTCATCCAATATATTCTCTTTGACAATATTTGCCTCTTCAAATATTGGTACTGACACTCAAGAAGTTTTATCACTGACTGTTCGTTCTGGAACTACACATGTTTCACCTTGGGTACAAGTGCTACATAGAGGAATATGTCAAATTAACAAGTTGTGTTGGTTCTTCTGTGACTTTCATAGTTGGTTAATGTTTTGAAGCAATCACAGGAAAGAGCTCTGACAAGGAAAGAGAAAGACTTAATGATGTTTGAAGATCAAGAGCAAAGCTGAAAATGGGTTCAAGTGCCTTCCTTTAATCTAAGTAGTGGCCCACGGTGGCTTCAAGAATACCATTCCACTATGCTAATGTGACTGGCAAAGCTGCAAATTACAGATGAAGAAGGTAAAAAGATTTCTTTCCATACAGATGAATGCAAAGGGCTATGCTCTAGGTTAGACTTCATTTCAGTGAAAATAGTCTCCATTAGAAGTGAATGACCTCTGCAAGCTACAGAGAGAAGAAAGAAGTACCAGCCCAATCTGAAGGCTGTAAGGATGGACTGACCTGGAGAGAGCAACCATCAGCCAGGTGGAGATTTAACAGAGGGGTATTTTTATTAGAATTGGTTTTGTTTCTGTTTGCGAAGTTCCAATGTTTCTGCAGTCAGCCTCAATCCAGTTTTTTCCATAAACCCTGTTATTCTCAGTGCGTAATTTTGCCTATGTAGCGCTATAGTGGAAATGCCCGTGTTCATCACTGTAGCAGTGTCAATTTTTAACTAAAGTAAATTTCTTTCAACAAAACGAAAATTCTATTATTGTTGTTATTTACTTTATTTGGAATGAAACAAAACCAGTATTTTTGAGATATATATACACGTAATCGTATACACATTTATTAGATATTGATGAATGAATACATAAGATAGAACTATCTTACGGGAAGATACCCAGGAACTGTAAGTAAACTGAACACTGACAAATGTCAGGAACTGCCACTGTTAAGAACACCTCAATAAATTTCAACTTGGCCACTACTGACCTTCTGTGTAGACATACAGCATTCTCTCTGAATATTTTTGCCAACTGAGTGGAGCCCTCCTCCATACTGTCAGCTAATCACAGGGAGAAGGTGTAAAACACCACCCAAAAGCCATTTAGAAACCCATGCATTTGAAGCTTAAAAGCATTCAATCCTTTTAATGAATAACACAGTCTGGCTCTCTGGAAGGGGACTCAGCCACACTTCCTTCCAGAGAGAACTGGAAGGAACTCTCCTAAACATGGTGTTACCACCACGGAGAGACCATAAGTCAAAGGAGAAAGGAGAAGAGAGGGCAGCGCTCCACACAAGTATAACAAAGGTCAGCCAAGGTACTTTATCTATACTTAAGTCAGTCTTCTGTTCACCCATTCAGTCAACAAGTATTTGAATGTTCGAGGACACAGAGATGGACAAGGCAACCGGGCTCCTTATTCCACTGGTTACAGCTTCCTGATAACCAAACATGTTAGTGAAT
Source organism: Okapia johnstoni (assembly GCA_024291935.2). Classification (NCBI taxonomy): domain Eukaryota; kingdom Metazoa; phylum Chordata; class Mammalia; order Artiodactyla; family Giraffidae; genus Okapia; species Okapia johnstoni. The sequence goes on from CM044310.1 coordinate 71,545,140, forward strand.
GGTTGACTACCATCTGGGGGCTGCAAACTCTAATGCCTGCTGGAGCCAGATAAGTAATGTGAGAGTGAAGCAGAAAGAGATTCTGGTAAGAGGGAGCACTGGGACAATTATAAACAAGTATCACATGCCCCATCTAAAGGTATCCAAGTCCATTTTTCTTATCTACCATCCAGGCAAGGCAAAAAACATAGAGAGCCTAGACCTGCCTCACAGACTACCATTTTGTGACTCTTTTGTTTATCAGAATGTTGACCAGAGCATCTGGATAAGAAATTTCATTTTGTATCTAGATATATGATTGTAAAATGCTCAGCCCGTATTTATGATCACCTTCCTCTAGTGGATGGCTATAATATACCAGATGATGATGAGAACTCTGCTATAGGAGAAACTGTCTATCAAGAGCCAAAATTTTGGTAACTGAGCTTGATTCCATATTTCTTCACGACTGAAGAGTGCCACTACATAAACAAAGTTTTTCTTTAAAATTAGCACCTATTCCTTGAAAGATGCTATTCAGGGAAGGCTTACTTTTTACAATTAAATTGTCTAAGAGAAGTTGAAGACTCTCTAGACTCCAAATCACATCTTCACCATAGAGGGTCAAGGGAAGTCTCAGCAGACACACAGGTGAAATAAACCAATTACAAACGTATTCAATAATAGTTCTTGCCCAGTCAAAATGTGGTTTCTTGGTCAGAGGTTACAAGAAGCCATCTTACATACCCTTGAGTATAGTATTTAATTAATGTAATATTTAAATTGAGAATGGCATCAGTTTTCTTCTTGTTTTTCTTCAAAGGTCAATAAGTGTACTTGATAATCCAAGATGTGTCCTTAAATCAACATCCTGCTTTTTACAGACCCAGTTTTACAGTTTGAAATGTACAGTTAGCATTTCCTAACTGCTTTTAAAACTAAATTTGAACAACAAATTAAATTCCTCAGTATGTGTTATGTAATGTAGACACTGGCTATAAAAATGCTGACATTGGTTATATTCTCATAATGCAATTTAGCCCTTTTTAGTAATGACTATGCAAATAGTCAGCCAGGGGAAAACTATTTTATATCTAGTACAATTACCTACTATCACAGAAGTAATTATTATTATTGTCTTGTTTACTGAACTTCAAGAAGAACTCGAGAGATGCTAAGACACTTCCAAGGCCAGTGTGAAAACTCCCCTTTTAACAGACTCATCTGGCAACTATAATTACCAATGTTAAGGAGGGCATTTCAGATGATCATTAAACAAGAAATTATCCCCAGAAGGTTCATAAGTTCCAAACTTTAAAAGAAGAAATAATGACAGCTCCTAACATGTCCTCTTAATGCCTTCTCAATGCAACTCCTCCCAGGGAAAGTCAGAAGTTCTGAGATGACTCACTATCAACAGGTAGAAAAATCCACACTCCCAATGAGCTGAGCTTTGCCCCTGAACAATGTCTACTTTTTTGCTGGTTATACTTTGGGAAACTCAATCAAACTGTGCTTCAACTCTTTTGGTTTCAGAAATTGTTCCACCATCTTGAAATAGGCAAAAGTGCTTGGGTGACCTATTGGACACAATCTTCCAAAGTTCTTCACCAGGTCTACCCAACTTTATCTTCTCTATCAGTGCAGGGATGAGGAAGGCAGTAGGCTAGAGAAGAGGTCAACCTGCAACATTCTTTCAAGAAAAACAGAAACATTTTAGCTGGATGGTTCTGCTCCAGAACATATCATGGTTCAGTCAAAGTTTGTTGGGGCTGTGGTCTTCTGAATGCTGGACTGGGGCTGGAGTTTCTGTTTGCCAGGTGGCTCACACACAAGTTTACTGAAGCTAGGTCTGGTTGTTGGCAGGAGGTCTCAACAGTGACCCCTCCATAGGACTGGAGTGTTCTCTCAAGCCATGGCACCTGAGCCCACTGGTGGTTCATGACTGAGCCTCATCAGGTCCAGAATCATCCAAAAGACCCTGGTCGCACAGGAGGCTAAGATGCTACCTTGCCTGTTCTCCACTCTTCTCTCACACTGGCCAGCAAATCTACCAACTGAAAAAGCTACATCTCTCCAGAAGGCCCAGAGGGAAATAAGCTCACTGTGGGTGAATCACCCCTGTAGTCTCCTACCAAGAATTCCACCCCTTGGGGTGTTCACCTCAATTTAGCTGAAAGTCTTGAGAACCATGGCTAGTGTTAATCGATTTCTGTGCAAGGGAGTCCAGGTCCACGCTGAGCTCTGATTCTGGTTTCCTGGAGGATCAGCAGGCCTTCAGGTTGAAGATGGGGCATCTTTTAGCTTCCTGAATCCTGAACCTTCTCTTGGGGCCAACAGCTCTTTGGGGGCATTCTCCCTAGGGAAAGAGAGTTGCTTCTTGTTTTGTCCACTTGTCCCAAATCCAAAAGCAGGAACTGTTCTGTTCAGAGCTAGTAAAGCCCAGCTCACAGAGGCCATGGCTATTTCTCCATTGTTTCAAAGGTGCCAGACTAATGTCTTCCTTGACCATTTTTTGAGACGTTTTCAAAACATCCGATGCTGGTCACTACCTGTTGTGGACCTGGAGACAGGCATCCACTGAGGTCAGTGCCGTAGAACGTTGGGAGCCGGGCTTCCATCCCTGTCCTCTAGCAACGTGTTACCACCCACCTCCGCCTTCCATGTGCTCGGGCTTCCACCGGAGGCCCTCTGCAGCGCCCCCTCTCGCCCCGAGTGAGCGCGACACCCGCAAGGACCGCCCCCCACGCCCCGGCCCCGAGTCGGCGGCGGGGGCAGCAGGTGGGGGGAGGGGGGTGGGTGGCCCGGTGGCCCAGGGGAGCGGTTTGGCGGCAGTCCCCCGAACCCCCCACCCGGCCGCCCCCCTTTCAAGGCCGCCTCCCCTCAGGACCCCGCCTCGCCCCGGCCGGGCTCCGCTCCATCGCGGCCCGCCACCCCCCACCCAGGTTCCCCTCCCGCGCCCCCGGCCCGGCCCCGGGGCAGCGCACCCCCGGCCCCTCACCCGCGCCGGCCGCCCCGCGGCCTCCCGCATTCCCCGCACGTCCGGCGCCGACTTTTACCTGTACTTTCTGCACTCGAAGCGGCTCGTCGGGCGAGAAACACCTCCCCGGGACCGCTACCTCCCCCGCCCCGGCTCCGCCCGGCTTCCTCCTTCCCCTCCAAGGCCGCAAAGTAGATGGAGTAAGAGAGTGTGTGCGCGAGAGAAAGAGAAAGAGGGAGCGGGCGCGGGCGCCGCGGGAGGGCGGGCGGCGGGCGGGAGGCGCGCCCGGCCCCCGCCACCCTCCGGCCGCCGCCGCCGCCGCCGCCACGGGCTCGGCAACTCCGGCTCGCGCCCGGGCCCCGGCCCCGGCCCGGCCCCCGCCGCCCGCCGCCCGCCGCCCGCCCGCCGCCCTCCCGCGGTCTGGGGCCGGCCCGCGCCCCCGCGTCCCCGTACCTCGTAAAGGTCCCCAGAAGCCATGCCAGGCTGCGGAACTTGGCTCGCCGGCTGTGCGCGTCTGCTCGCTCGCGCCCTCCGTGCGTGTGCGCGAGGGGGGGCCAGTGTGTGCGTGTGTGTGCGCGCGCGTGTGTGTGTGTGTGTGTGTGTGGTGTGTTGAGTAAACTGTGTTTTTGCAGAATGACAGGCTTGGGGGCTGCCTATGCGCAGAATCAGAGCGGGCGGCGGCGGCGGCGGCGGGGCTGGCGTAACCGGCAGCGGCGGCGGCGGCACGAGCGCGGGCAGCAGCGACGGCCGCGCAGCGCGCCCGGGAGGTACCGACGCGGCCCGAGCGCCGCGGCCCCTGCGACCCGGCGACCCGGCGGCGGTGTGGCTGCGGCGGGCAACGGCTCGCCCCGGCGCCGCCTGCAGGAAGCCGCCCCGCGCCCGCCGCCGGCCCGGACGCTGCTGCCACTGGGCGAGTCCCCGCCCCCCGGGAGCCCGGCCCGGCCCCCCGGGCGGGCGGGCGGGGGGGGAACGGGGGCGGCTGCCCGGCCGCGCCCCGGGGGACCGGACCCCGGAGCCGGGGAGCGCCCAGGCCCGCCCCGCCGCCCCGGGCCAGCCCCGGAGGCGACCGGCGGGGCCCTCCGGGGGGTGGCGGGCCAGGTGCCCGCTGGGCGCACCCGGCCCGGGGCTGCGAAGGGGCGGCCGGGAGGCAGGTAGAGGGCTGCGGAGCCCGGCGGGGAAGGGGCCCCGGGCGGGCTCGGCTGGCCCCCGGGGGCCTCATCTCTTGCCCCGCACCCCCGGGAGGGAGTGGGCGCCGCCCCCGGGAGACCTAGCCCCTGGGGACCGCGCGGCCCCTCCCCGGGCCCATAGCGCCTCCCTCCAGTCTGGGTGGTGAGATGTGGAGGCCACCGGAAGAGGGACGAAAGGACCCCTCCAGAGGCGCCGAGAGAGCCAGGACAGCCCTCCGGCAAACCCTGGAAAGTCTTTGGAGCCGGGCGTGGCCTTCCCCCAACCTCCCCAGCCCCCATTCATCCACTCATCCATTATTCAACAAGCATCTTCCAAAGTCTACCCGACTGCACCGTGTCCCCAGGTAGGCGCGACTGGGACCCTGCCCTCAAGGGACTTTGACTCCAAGAGGAGCGAGGAACCACGCGCACCGGAGGAGGATTCAGTCGCTCTGTCAGAAGGCGCTCCTACTATGTGCCAGGCTCCAGAGCCGGAGGGACTCTGAAACCCAAACTCGTTCTTAAGTCATCTCTTCCTTCTTCATCGTGGACACCAATTCTGTTTAAAGATAGTGAACTCAGGACCTGGGAAGGCAGGCTATTCTGAAATTGGAAGAAAGGTCTTCCTCATTCTAGCCCCAGAAATGCCCAGTTGGTCACTTTCTCCAGCTGTGGTGTGGACTTAACTCATATCCTCCCTCGGTCTTTTCCTATTTGAGAGACTTAGGACAAGTCACTTTACCTCATGAGCTTGCTTCCTCCAGCTCTAAATTGGAGATGTTAAGACACACCTCAGGTGATGTGAGAATCGAATGGAGGGTCTCTGTATACACAAAGCGGCCTATTCCAGCAGAATTCCATAAGGTTACTTGTGTCTGAGTTTGGACCCTGAACTGCCCTTGTGGAGAGGGAGATGGCAAAGGAGAATTATAACAGGTTTGATGCATAGATTATCAAAATGTTTTAAAGTCATCAGATCTTTCTATTAAAAATCCCACAGAATCTGGAACACAGGGTTTTCATGTCTGGCTCATTCTAGGAATACATGAGCTTTCACATGCTGTCCCCTGTGCCTAGAATGTCCTTCCACATTGAATCCATCTGGAAAGCTCCTCCTGCCGAGGCTTGTTCATCTATGTATCACAAGCACGGCAAAGTGATCGTTATCCCTATTGCTGGCAGAGAGTGGGTACACAATGACTGTCAGGCTATACCAATACAACAGATTTTATACCAATGTCTAGTTAAAATCCCATGTTAAAATGATGAAGGGGGAAAGGGGTGAGAGGGTGGAAATAAACAAGAAAGTGTATTTGGTTTAGAAACTGGACATTGCTATAGCAGTTTTCTTCCCTTTTCATACTGATATTTTCCCCATGGTCATGGTTTTAAATAAGAATATTAATAATAGGCAGTTCTCTATCTGTAGGTCAGAAAACAAATTTTAATGATCCTTAATTTGTACGTGGGAATAAATGCACCACGATAGCATGAGGATGTAATTTGGAAGTAGAAGACAAGAAAGAACCTGGGTTTGGAAATAATACACTCAGCCAAATTTGAATATATAATCAGTAGTTTTACAAAAACACCAAAAACTTCACTTGTGCTGGCCAAGTACTCCCTGGGAATGTGAGTACAGTTTGAAAAAAAAAAAAAAAAAAACCTTAGTCTAGACAACAATTGTTTACAGAGTTCACAGAAGGAGATACTCACTGTGGATTGGCATGCTCAGGGAATATTTTATGGGTGAGATAGTATTGTAATGGATCTTGAAGACTCATAGAAAAGGAGGGACTTTGGAGAAAAAGACAAGGGTAGATGGTAGGCAGTGCTGCAATGAGATGGGCGTGAGAAGACCAGAAGATTGATTTGTGGAAGTCACAGGACGTTGGATAATGAATGTGGGTCTGTTCATGGAGAGTCTTGAACACCAAGCTAAGAAGCTTGCAATTTACCTAGTCAGTGGGGGGAAACTGGATGAAGACTCTTGAATCCATCAAAAGAATGTGGCAATCAAAAGTGTGTTAGAAGACAAATTCTAGAAGAAATATGAAGAACAGACTCCAGGGGTTGAGCTTAGAGGTAGGGAGACCAGTCGCAGTGGTCCAGCATGGTAGAGGTAGAAATGAAGAAGAAAAACTGGATTTGCAAGATGTTCAGAAGGAAGAACCTGGCGGCCACAGACTTTCATTATGGTTATTCCATCTACTTCCATAAAGTATTTGATCCACATCAACAGGACTTGATGACTAACAGGATGTGTGTGTGTCTGTGTGTGTTTGTGTGTGTGTGTGTGAGTGTGCATAATTGAGGGAGGGGGTGAGGAACTAAGGAAAGAAAGGATAGAGATGACTCAGGTTTTAAACTGAACTCCCCATCCGTATTAGCACCGTTTTATTTTGAGCTTGCCCCCAGACCATCGCTGGCTTCCAGAAAGGCCAGATGCTTCCTAAAGGATGAAAAGGAAGTCCTTCACCCCATGAGGAAAGGCCAACCAATGGACAGAACTGCTCCAGGTTCTTCGGATGACTCAGAACCACTGTTGCTCATGGAGAATGGAAGATACCATCTTCCACAAAATGGGATAGACTCTTCATACTAGTCATAATAAAGGGCAACTGATAGAAACTCAAACTAATTTAAAACATAGTTGATCGACTCACATAGAAAAGGATGGTGTTGCTCTCAGGGTGGCCTGGATTCAAGGTTTCTAAGGGTATAAAACTGTCCTCTTTCTCCATGCTAGACTCTTTCCTGTTGAAGATAGACTTCCCCCAGGCAGCTAAGAATTTGGCACCTGGCAGCTCACATCATCTGAGCTTAGAGATCTCACTGAGTATTTCAAAATCCTAGGGAAAGGTTCTACTTGGCCAATGTACATCATGTGCTGGTATGTTGGGCAGATTACTGTAGCCAGTCACTAATAATGCTCTATTGATTGGCCAGTTTAACTCACATCTCCACCTGTTCCATCAGGAAGAGTGCAATGATTGACTGCTTTGCCAGAATTACCTGATCCCAGTTGAGAATGAGCAGAGGCCAAAGAAATGGAATGAAAGGATGCTGGGAAGAAAGATGTTCAGTATATGCTAAAAGAAGCTTGGGGCAGAAAGGGAACTAAGCAGCAAGGGAAGTGGCTGCCTAAAACATGCCCTTGCGATAGAGCAAGAATGGACAGTTTAATATCCAAGGATAGATTGAATCCTCCACCCTGACAGTGGCATTAGAAAGCGACAGTCTTCTCCTTCTGGCATTGCTTGAGACCTGATTTTGACATCCTATATAGCATGGTTGAACATTTGGGTTCTAGATTCACATTGCCTGGGTTCCAGTTCTTGTATCATCACTGCTAGGTGTAAGTTATGAAGCTCTTAACCTCTCTGTTCTTCCATTCCCCAAAATATTTGTTATTTATCGTTACATAAATTATCCCCAAAACTTAGTAGCTTACAACAAAAGGCATTTGTTATCTCACAGTTTCTGTGCATTAGGGATCCGGAAGCAGCTAAGCTGAGTCCACACTCAAGGAGAGATGAATTAGCCTCCACCATCTAAAGGAAGGACCGTCAAAGAATTTGTGGACATATTTAAAAACCACCACACCACATTTGTAAATTGAGGTGATAGACAACCCATAGAGTTGTTTGGAGAATTAGATAAGATAATCCATGCAAGGCACCTGCCACTAACAATGACTGAATAATGGTATCTGTTATAATTAATATTACAACTGCTACTACCGGTTTCAAACTGGCATATCTTTGAATGTTCAAGATCCTATAGAAAGGCATTAAATAAAACCTTCAAACAATATTGTTCTCATGCCATATAGAAACCCTCGTTGCTAATTAAACCTTATTTTTAGCATTAATTGTAAAACATTTTATTTCGATGATGATGATGGTAATACAGTAGTAATTGAATTAAATCATTCAGTGTCTACCGCATGTCAGTTACTATTCTCACTGAACAAAACAAAAAATGCCCTGCCCTCTAGGAGCTTACAGTACAGTGGAGGAGACAGTGAATCAAACAAGAAAACGACATACATACGTGATAGTACTTCATGGACTGATAAGAACTACAAAGAAAAATGAAACCAGGTAATGAGGCAAAAAAAAAAAATTGAGATGGGTGTATGCTTGGGAGAGAGTACTGGTTTAGATAAAGATAAGACCTCACTGAGGTTGTCACTTTTGAGCTGAAACTCCAATAAAAGTGAGAGAAGATAAATCCAATCAGAAGGCAGAGAATGTCAGAGACCGAAAACAGCCAAGGCAAAGCCCTGGGGCTGAAGAAACTTTGCGTGTTCAAGGTCCAGCAGTGAAGCAAAGTGGCTAAAGCTGAGTGAGTGAGAAAGGGCACAGACGGAGCTCAGTCTGGGACCTGACCGAGGGCCAGGCATATGGAGGGCCTCAGAGGCCAGGTAAAGAATTGAGATTCCATGCTCAGTGATGTGAGAGGTCATTGGGGAAGCTTTGAACAGGGGGATGATATGATTGGGTGACTTGGCTCCTGGGTAGAGACTGCAATGAAGAGACACAAGAGGGCTGCTGGATACCATCCTGGAAGTCCAGGTGTGAGATCCTTATGGTGTGGACTAAGGGAGAAGACAAAGAGAAGTGGTTGGATGGGAGGTGTCTAAGGGGATACGTGAGCTGTGAATAACATAGAAGAATCCTGCATTTTTTAAAGTCTATATCTTATTTTGTATTTATTTTATTTATTTATTTTGGCTGCACCATGGGGCATGTAAGATCTTAGTTCCCCATCCAGGGCCCAAACACATATCCCCTGCATTGGAAGCATGAGTCTTAACCACTGGACAGCCAGGGAAGTCCAAGAATCCTGTTTTTGGTCTGAATGTCTGGGAGAATGGAGATGCCATTTACTGAGACGTGGAAACCTGGGGAGAAGTGTATCTGGTAGGTTATTTGTATTTGTATTAGGTCCAGGTGAGAGGAAATCAATAATTCCATTTTAGAGCATGCTAATTTTGAGGTAAGTTTAGACATCCAAGTGGAGATGAGGGAAGAGTAGATACGTGAGTCAGAAACCCAGGTAGGGGACTTCCCTGGTGGTCCAGTGGCTAAGACTCCGAACTCCCAATGCAGGGGGCCTGGGTTCAATCCCCCTTCAGGGAACTAGATCCCACATGCTGCAACTGAGTTCAATGATATGCCAAAACTAAGACCCAATGTGGCCAAATTAAAAATAAAAATTAAATTAAAAAAAAAAGAAACCCAAGCTGAACACAGTGGCAGTGGTCAGCACACAGTTGGTAAAGACTAGGCACCGACCTGGTAGGAAAGAGGGTGTCAGATGGAGCCCTAGAGTGGTTTAGCAGTTAGAGGTCAGGAAGACGGTGAGGAGTCAGCAAAGGAGTCTGAGAAGGGGTAATGAAAATAGGAAGGGAGGAGGAGGGTGTGACACCCCAAAGCCAAGTGAGAAACAGGGGACCACTCATTAAACCTCAGGGGGAGAATGGGTGAGAAGGGGACTGATCGTAGGATCCGGCAATGTGGAGAGCTTTGGTAACCCTGACAAGACCCATTTTGGTGGAGCAGTAAAGTTGAAAGCTAGACTGATGTGAGTTCAAGAGACTTGGGCAGAGAGGAAGTACAGATGGTGAGCACAGTGACTCATTCAAGGCCTTTTGCTATAAAAGAGCGGAGAAGTGGGTCGGTAGATGGAGGCAGGCATCGGATACAGGAAGGGTTTTTAATACAGATGATATGACATGTCTGAACAATGATAGGAATGACACAGTCATGAGGAGGAAATAGTCAACGCAGCAAAGAGAAGAAAGAATTGCAGGAACAGAGTCTTTGAAAAGGTCACTGGAGAGGGAACGCAGAAGGCCAAGGTAGAGGGCCTGGCCTTAGGAACACAGAGCCCGTCTGCACCCGGTTGAATAGTGCCCTGTAAAATTTGGGTCCACTGGAACCCCAGAATGTGACCTTATTTGCAGATGTAATTAGTTAAGATGAGGTCATACAGGATTCAGGTTGGCCCTGAACCAATAACTAGTGTCCTTAAAATAGAGACAGACAGGGAGAACGCCATGTGACAATGGAAACAGTGATGGGAGAAATGTGTGTAGAAGCCAAGGAATGCCAAGGATTGATCGCAATCACCAGAGGCCAGGAGCGAAGAATTCTTCCCCAGAGCCATTGGAGGTAATGTGGTCCTGCTGACACCTTGATTCCAGGCCTCTAGTCCCTAGTCCTGTGAGAGAATAGATTGTTGCTGCTTTCAACCTCCAGGTTCCTGGTGAGCTCTTATGGCAGCCACAGGAAACTAATATACCATTCTCTGCACACACAAGGCAGGCCAAGTGTGTGGCTGCAGATGAAGTCACTGGCAGGTTTGGAGCTTTCTTCTGTTATTTCTATATTCCCCATGAAATGAGCCATGAAATCAGCAAATGAAAGTGAGGGGAAAGGTATCAGATAGGGGAACCTGATTTGCCTGGAACAATACTTCTCCCAAAACTAATAACACCCCCCCTTTCCACTGTTCAGGCTATCTAGATTTAAAATGAACATGTATAGCTCTTCTAGTGTTTGAAGACAGATTTTAAAATGTGAAAAAATGACCAGGGTGAATTCTCTGGCAGTCCAGTGGTTAGGATTCTCTGCCTCTACTGCAGAGGTCACAGGTTCCAACCCTGCTCAGGGAACTAAGATTCCTGGTCAAGGAACTAAAATCTCTGGTTGAGGAACTAAGATCCAGCATGCCCTGCAGTGAGGCGGGGGAAAGGAAAAAAAAAGAAGTTGACTTGGGGAAAAGAGGAGATTGACTAGGAAAATAGAGCGGTGTTGCTGGGAGATACTGAAGGTCCGCTAGATATGTGGTCATAATTTAATCAGACCCGTAGGCATGGTTGTTCTTTATCCAATCACATTCCATTGTTCAGGGGCGAGCTGGGCATTGGGTTTAACCAAGTGTGGGATTCACTGCGTGAGTTCAGTGGAAGGAGAGAGAGGAAATGGAGTTAAGAATATATGTAAGGAAGTAACTGTAAGGAAAGAATGATGGTGACTGAACCTAAGCTAGATGAGGAGGTCTGTGACACCATGTGGGCTGGGCAGAGGTTATACAAACAAAACTGTTGGTCAGTGAGTTGGAACAAAGATTGTTCAAGTGAGAAGGACTATACCAAGCAACAGGGCTCTTGAAATGGTGCAGTCTGTGCTGGCAGTGACCACTGGTGAACAACTACCTCGAGTTGCATGCCTTCCTGTTTTATTTCCTGTTTGTTTTTTTCTTTGATCGTGCTGCTGGGCTTGCGGGATTAGTTCCCCAACCAGGGATCAAGCCTGTGCCTCCTGCAGTGGAAGCTTGAGGCCCTAACCACTGGAACGCCAGGGACGTCCCGCATGCTTTCCATGTATGACCATCTTTTGTTGCCTCTGCCCTTCTTCCTACCCCTGTTCACAATGAAAGACCCTGTTGTTGTCCCAGCAAGACAGAGGCAGGATCCATGTTCAGAACCTTGATGACCTTAAGAACAAAGGGTGAATCCAAGGTCAGAACTGAGGGGCAGAAAAGACCACAGATAATGGGGCTAGAAGAGGGGCTGAGAAATGAGAGATGGAGAATGAAAACAAAAGACCTTCTAGGATCTCAACCGAGGCAGACTTTGAATGACCTTAATTGAAAGGAAAAGTAAAGAAATATGTTGAGCTGTTTATGGACTCCAGTGATTTTTGGTGGAGTGAATCTGCCTTTCCTTCTAGGCATCGTGTACAGAACTCAACTATTACACGCAAGTTGTATCATTTTAATCATTTCAGCAAAGTAAGAACCACTGGCCCTGTTTTATAAATGTAAGAATCATGACCCTGATCATATGCTCCAGAAAGGGCAGATAGACCTTTTGTTGCCTGAAGTAGGACCAGACTCCCTGTGGGCTATATTCGTGAGAAAAAGTTATTCTTGTAGAGACCATGAGGCAAGAAAGAAAACCCAAGTGTTTGGCTTTAAGCCTTGACTAAGAACTGATCCTCTGACTTAGAAATCCTGGGATAAGAGATGAATGAATACTAGGAAGCAAACAATATCAGTTTTTAGGGGTGTCTCTGTGTGTGTGTGTGTGTGTGTGTGTGTGTGTGTTGTAAGAAGAATGAACTTGGACTTAAATTTGTTAGCCCAACACTACTTTGTTGGGACTTCCCTGGTGGTCCAGAGGTTAAGGCACTGAGCTCTTAATGCTGAGGGCCTGGGTTCAATACCTGGTCAGGGAACTAAGATCCCTCATGCAGCAACTAAGACCCGGCACAGCCAAATAAACAAATATTTTTTAAAAAACCACTCCTTTGTCTAAGATGAAAAATGCAAGTTTTTGTACATAGTAAATCAATGACATTACTGTGATATAGATATGTCTCTCGGTGTAGTTTCAAGTGACTCAACTCTATCACAGGCTCTCAACTTTGGGTCTCAGGATCTATTGGCACTCTTCAACAAGATTGGGAATGCCATAAGGGCTTGTGCTCATGTGGATTATAGCTACTGTTATTTGCTATATTGGAAACTGAGTTGAAAAAAAATTTAGAACAAGAATTCACACACATAAAAATAAGACACAACCATTAAAAAAAATACATTTGAATCGGTTCTATTGAGATGGATGAAACTGGAGCCCATTATACAGAGTGAAATAAGCCAGAAAGAAAAACACTAATACAGTATACTAATGCATATATATGGAATTTGAAAGATGGTAACGGTAACCCTATACGCAAGACAGAATAAGAGACACAGATGCATAGAATACTCTTGTGGACTCTGAGGAAGAAGGTGAGGGTGGGACGTTCTGGGACAATAGCATTGAAACATGTTTATTATCATATGTGAAGCAGAACACCATTCCATGTTCTACGCATGAGACAAATGCTCAGGGCTGGGGCATTGGGATGACCCAGAGGGATGGGATGGGGAGGGAGGTGGGAGGAGGGTTCAGGATGGGGAACACATGTAAACCCATGGCTGATTCATGTCAATGTATGGCAAAAACTACTACAATATGGTAAAGTAATTAGCCCCCAACTAAAATAAATAAATTTATTAAAAAAAAAAAAAAAGACACAAGCACACACTCCATTAGCCTCCAGAGGAACACAGTTATCCAGAAGCATGAAACTTGTAGAAAAGTACTTCATACACTGGTGAGAGGATGACAGTGAAAAAGGCAAAAGTTTCTTAGTGTTATTGTGAAGATAGTTGTGACCATGGGAATCCCTGAAATGATTTCAGAGACCCTGAGAGACGTGGACCACTCTTTGAGAATCGCAGCTCTACAGGATCAGGTAAAAGGCTGTATCTGTTGTGGGGAAGGTCACATCTTTGAAGGTTATATGGAAATGTTTCTTTTCTAAATAGACCTAGACGGCATGCTTCCTACATTTTAGGATGTGAGCATGCATGTTCTCACTCACTCTTCTCCCCCTTTTCCTCCTCCTTCTCTCCTTCTCCTTCTTCTCTTTTTAATCTTTTTTTTTTAATGAAAAATTCCAAACTTAGGCAAAAGTAGAGAGAAAAATGCAGTAAGCCTGCATAGACATACCCAGTACGAGGTACTAGGCTCACCAGCCTGAGCTCACTCTTATTTCATCTTTCCTGTCCCATTCCCTCATGCAACACACTAGATTATTTTCAAGCAAGTCTAAGGAATTACATCACTTTATCTGAAATTGTGTCAATACATATCTCTAACATAGAAGGACTGGTATCATGCAACTGCATCTCCACCACTGCACGTGGCTGTTGTTATTGTTGTTATTTAGTTACTAAGTCAGAGAAAGCAATGGCGCCCCAGTCCAGTACTCTTGCCTGGAAAATCCCATGGATGGAGGAGCCTGGTGGGCTGCAGTCCATGGGGTCGCTAGGGGTCGGACACGGCTGAGCGACTTCACTTTCACTTTTCACTTTCATGCATTGGAGGAGGAAATGGCAACCCACTCCAGTGTTCTTGCCTGGAGAATCCCAGGGACGGGGGAGCCTGGTGGGCTGCCATCTATGGGGTTGCACAGAGTCGGACACGACCAAAGTGACGTAGCAGCAGCAGCAGTCACTAAGTCAGGTCTGACTCTTTGTGACCCCAGTAGACTGTAGCCCACCAGGCTCCTCTGTCCATGGGATTTTTCAGGCAAGCACCTAGATTAACACTAATTCTTTTTTTTTTAATTGGAGTATAATTGCTTTACAATGTTGTGTTAGTTTCTGCTGTACAACGAAGTGAATCAGCTCTATGTATACATATATCTCCTCCCTCTTGGACTTCCCTCCCACCCCTCTAGGTCATTACAGAGCACCTAGCTGAGCTCCCTGTGCTATACAACAGATTTCCCACTAGCTATCTGTTTTAAACATGGTAGTGTATATGTCAATCTTAATCTCACTAATTCTTTGATATTATCAAATGTTCAGTTGATGTCCAAATTTCCCCAGTTGTCTCATAAATACTTAGTCACAGTTGGTTTGTATAGATCATGTTCCCTGCCTTTTTTTCTTGCAATGTATTTGTTGGAGGAACTAGATCGTTTGTCAGCAGTGTTGTTCAGCATGTGCTTCTGTCCCTAGTAGTTCCCCTGTGCTGGTCGTTAGATCTAGATTTGAGTTTGTTTGGGGGAAAGAATACTTCATAGCTGGTGTGCACCCCCACCAGAAGGCACATAGTGTCTGCTTGTCCTTTTCTGATTTTAGCGGCCACAGAGATACTGATTTCTGCCTAGATCCATATCATTAGGGGTTGCAAAATGAAGATCATCTATCACTTCTTTGTTATTTATCAGCTGGATACTTCTATGAAATCTTCCCTGATCAACTGTTTGATTGCCCTAAGGCATATATGCCCAAAAAAGAGTCCAAAAGACAATACTTGGATGCAATCTCAAAAATGATAGAATGATCTCTGTTCGTTTCCAAGGCAAACCATTCAATATCACAGTAATCCAAGTCTATGCCCCGACCAGTAACGCCGAAGAAGCTGAAGTTGAACGGTTCTATGAAGACCTACAAGACCTTCTAAAACTGACACCCCAAAAAGATGTCCTTTTCATTATAGGGGACTGGAATGCAAAAGTAGGAAGTCAAGAAACACCTGGCATAACAGGCAAATTTGGCCATGGAGTACAGAATGAAGCAGGGCAAAGGCTAATAGAGTTTTGCCAAGAGAATGCACTGGTAATAGCAAACACCCTCTTCCAACAACACAAGAGAAGACTCTACACATGGACATCACCAGATGGTCACTACCAAAATCAGATTGATTATATTCTTTACAGCCAAAGATGGAGAAGCTCTATACAGTCAGCAAAAACAAGACCGGGAGCAGACTGTGGCTCAGATCATGAACTGCTTATTGCCAAATTCAGACTTAAATTGAAGAAAGTAGGGAAAACCACTAGTCCATTCAGGTATGACCTAGATCAAATCCCTTATGAGTATACAGTAGAAGTGACAAATAGATTTAAGGGACTAGATCTGATAGTCAGAGTGCCTGATGAACTATGGACCGAGGTTCGTGACATTGTACAGGAGACAGGGATCAAGACAATCCCCATGGAAAGAAATGCAAAAAAGCAAAATGGCTGTCTGAGGAGGCCTTACAGATAGCTGGGAAGAGAAGAGAAGCGAAAATCAAAGGAGAAAAGGAAAGATTCCCATTTGAATGCAGAGTTCCAAAGAATAGCAAGGAGAGATAAGAAAGCCTTCCTCAGCGATCAATGCAAAGAAATAGAGGAAAACAACAGACTGGGAAAGACTAGAGATCTCTTCAAGAAAATTAGAGATACCAGGGGAACATTTCATGCAAAGATAGGCTCGATAAAGGACAGAAATGGTATGGACCTAACAGAAGCAGAAGATATTAAGAAGAGGTGGCAAGAATACACAGAAGAACTGTACAAAAAAGATCTTCACAACCCAGATAATCACGATGGTGTGATGACTCACCTAGAGCCAGACATCCTGGAATGTGAAGTCAAGTGGGCCTTAGAAAGCATCACTACGAACAAAGCTAGTGGAGGTGATGGAATTCCAGTTGAGCTATTTCAAATCCTGAAAGGTGATGCTGTGAAAGTGCTACACTCAATATGCCAGCAAATTTGGAAAACTCAGCAGTGGCCACAGGACGGGAAAAGGTCAGTTTCCGTTCCAATCCCAAAGAAAGGCAATGCCAAAGAATGCTCAAACTACTGCACAATTGCACTCATCTCACATGCTAGTAAAGTAATGCTCAAAATTCTCCAAGCCAGGATTCAGCAATACGTGAACCGTGAACTTCCAGATGTTCAAGCTGGTTTTAGAAAAGGCAGAGGAACCAGAGAGCAAATTGCCAATATCCACTGGATCATCGAAAAAGCAAGAGAGTTCCAGAAAATCATCTATTTCTGCTTTATTGACTATGCCAAAGCCTTTGACTGTGTGGATCACAATAAACTTTGGAAAATTCTGAAAGAGATGGGAATACCAGGCCATCTGACCTGTCTCTTGAGAAACCCGTATGCAGGTCAGGAAGCAACAGTTAGAACTGGACATGGAACAACAGACTGGTTCCAAATAGAAAAAGGAGTACGTCAAGGCTGTATATTGTCACCCTGCTTATTTAACTTCTATGCAGAGTACATCATGAGAAACGCTGGGCTGGAAGAAACACAAGCTGGAATCAAGATTGCTGGGAGAAATATCAATAACCTCAGATATGCAGATGACACCACCCTTATGGCAGAAAGTGAAGAAGAACTAAAGAGCCTCTTGATGAAGGTAAAAGAGGAGAGTGAAAAAGTTGGCTTAAAGCTCAACGTTCAGAAAACTAAGATCATGGCATCTGGTCCCATCACTTCATGGGAAATAGATGGGGAAACAGTGGAAACAGTGTCAGACTTTATTTTTTGGGCTCCAAAATCACTGCTGATGGTGATTGCAGCCATGAAATTAAAAGACACTTGCTCCTTGGAAGGAAGGTTATGGCCAACCTAGATAGTATATTTAAAAGCAGAGACATTACTTTGCCAACAAAAGTCCTTCTAGTCAAGGCTATGGTTTTTCCAGTGGTCATGTATGGATGTGAGAGTTGGACGGTAAAGAAGGCTGAGCGCTGCAGAATAGATGCTTTTGAACTGTGGAGTTGGAGAAGACTCTTGAGAGTCCCTAGGACTGCAAGGAGATCCAATCAATCCATCTTAAAGGAGATCAATCCTGGGTGTTCATTGGAAGGACTGATGTTGAAGCTGAAACTCCAATAGTTTGGCCACCTCATGTGAAGAGATGACTCATTGGAAAAGACCCTAATGCTGGGAAGGACTGGGGGCAGGAGGAGAAGGGGAAGACAGGATGAGATGGTTGGGTGGCATCACCGACTCGATGGACATGGGTTTGGGTAAACCCGGCAGTTGGTAATGGACAGGGAGGCCTGGCGTGCTGCAATTCATGGGGTCACAAAGAATCGGACACAACTGAGCGATTGAACTGAACTGAACTGAAGGCATATCTGTACAAGAAAGGCTGGCTAAATGCTTTGTTTTTTCCTTTTATTTATGTTTTCCAAATCATGAGTTGGTTCTCCAACAGCCTCCAAATGATCATAAGGTATTTGTTTTAGTGTCACGTTGAACTCATGAATTTTAACATATTTAATATATCTCACCCCCTTATTATTGTTCCTCTTCTTATTGCTCTAATGGCCCCTGTTTTTGGCCAGCAGGAGCCTCTTTCAATTGGTTCCTGAATCTTTCAATGCATCCTCAATTTCTGGTATAAAAAGATACTCAGGAGTCATGACCCAGTCAGCCCCCTTTTGACAGATAGCCTTTTGCAGTTACAAATAGTACCGCAGTGATTAGCTTTATGCCCGTATCCTTTTTGAATGTCTGCTTGCCTATAGCAGGATTTCAATTTTTTGAAACTTGACTTCAGAAAATGTACTGACCATTATAATCTGTTGGGAGAGAGGGTGCCCAAAAGCAAGCCCCACCTCTGTGGGCAGGGTGCTAGGTTTATTTTTACTTCTGAGAGGGGTAGTCACTGCAACTGTCAATCATTATGGCAGGGAACTAACCTGGAGGTAACATATGGGTACATGCAATGGGGAGGGAACCTGAGGCTCCACGGAAGAGAAGGCCAGCAGAGGAAGCCATTGGAGAAAAGGTGGAATGAGGTGGGCCTCTACCAGAATCACTCAGTCTAGGGAGCGGCCCTGGCAGTACCAGGTGGGCACTCAAGGGGAGGAACCTGGATCTGTGGTCTCTGAGGATAGCAGAATATAATGAGTTGGAACTTTCTCTGTGTTCAATGTTTCTTCTTTCATCTCAAAGTCTTCAGTTTTTTGAAATGTTGCAGTGCTATCTTAGTTATGCTATGGGAAATTCAGAGTCAAGCCTGTATGTATGATTGGAATGCACTGATAAAGCAGAAAGTAGTCATCTCTCCTTATCCCCTGCCCCCAAGGCAGCAGAGTGGCAGCAGAGCAGCTCAAGGGAACACAGTGGCTCATAATTCTGGAAAGTCAGTTCATGCAAACTCTGTAAAAATCCTTGTGGCACCAAGAGTGGAGCCATACAATTAAGAGATGGTCCAGGTTTGGGTCCCTATCAACCTGCTGAGTGGAGTCAGACTTCCTGATGAAGGATGGCCACAGAAAAGGCACCCAGATGGATAGACACTCACTCCCAAGAGGTCCTCTCTTTTGAGCAGAAAAAGACCATTGTGTGTTGATTGAGGAAATATTAATGAGAAAGCCTTAAGTGATTAATAAGCAGTCTATAAAACAAGGTGTCTAGGGTACCATTTTTCTAATTAACCATTTCTAAAATGTAAAATATTGACTTCTGGTGTGTAAATAGACACATCAAAATGGAAATGATAGCAATGGACTTAGAAGGGGTGATGAGATCATGGGTAATTATTTTCTTTGTTTCTAAAATTTTTTATATTAAAATTTTATTTCAAAATAATAAAAAATAAAAATACCTAACTCAAAAAAAATGGGCAAGGCAAGAGAATTAGTGGGCAATATAGAAATGAAGAAATATGAATGGGCAATTAACTTAGGAAAAGACCATTCGAACATACTTCTTATAAAAGAAATTCAATGAAAAAGAGCAGCAAGATGGCATTTTAATTCATCAATTGATAATTTTTAAAAATTAGTCCAATATTTAGGATTGCTAAGGATGTAGAAGAAATGGTTTATACACAATGTAGGTAGGAAGCTATTAATAAATTGTTGCTAGCTTTTCTGGAAGGAAATTAGATATTCTCTCCTTATCATTCTCTTTAAAATGGTCATACCCTAAGTAATTTAACCTTCACAAATTAATCTAAATTAAAAAATAGATATTTGAATGATGACATGTTTAGGAGTATTTATTATAGTCATTTATAATACCAAAAATAATTAAATTGTAAATGTCTAAAAGGATAACATTCTTTAGGTAATTAAAATCATGATCTTTAAGAATAGTTACAAACATGGGAAAAGTTGATTGGAAAAGGCAGATTACAAAATAGTATATCTAGTGTGATTACAGTTTTATTCATAAAATTGTGTGTATAAATGTGCAACAGTGTGTGTATGTGGTAAAATGTTAATAGTGATTGAATGTAGATGGATATTTGGGTTTTATTCCATAGACATTGTTCGATTTTTGAATGTTCTACAATGAGCAAAAATACACATTCATGTAAACAAACACATTTATAGAATCAGGATATTTTGCTTAAGGAAATGTTATTTTAAAAGTAAAGCAAGGTTCAAACTATTATATATGGAAAGGATAAATAATAAGATCCTAATGTGTAGCACAGGGAAATATAGTCAACATCTTGTAACAAACTACAATAGAAAATAGTATGAAAAAGAATATATATGTATGTATAACTGAATCACTTTGTTGTATACCAGAAATTAATACAATATTGTTAATCAACTATACTTAGATAAAATAATTAAAAAAAAAAACTAAAGTGAGTTTTGGGAGTGGGAGTTTACAGAGAAATATTGGAGGAAGCTAGAATTATCCATGTGGTAATGGGTTGGAGGTGGAGACATCAGTATGGACTCATGCTTAGCTTAATATAGATACAAGTAGTTACATATATAAATATTTATATACACACGTTACTATACATGCACATATATTGCCTTGCTCTGTCAGCTGAGAGGGCATAGAAGTAAGGACTTGTCAGGTGCTCTGAGCACACCTAAGGCCCAGATCTTGGTCTCTAATACCATTCTACAGTAAAAAGAGCCAGAGCTTTTTAGAGAAATGGCCGATTCTAGAACTAAGGCAGAAAATATACAAAATGAACCTAGAATATCTCATAGTACCAGAAAATTTAAAAAGTACTCAAAATTAATAAATAAACCCACAAGATGAAAGCATGTCAAAGAAGCCAAGTGAAAAAGCTTTCAAGAACCAAAGCTGGAACAATTTGAGTGACAAATTTAGTAGTATTGGATTATATCCAAAGTATGAAATAAATATTCATGAGTCAAATACTAATATAAATGAATGACTAAATAAATAAATGGGTTAGAAGAGACACATTTTCCTGTGCAGAAGAATTCCAAATAATTTATGCAGCTATTCCACACTCAAGGAGTTGAAGCATAACTCCCTACCGTAGTGAGTTCTTTCCAAGAGTGTGGAAGTTTGGGGGAGAGGGGATCGGGGGGGTGGGGAGAGTAATTTTAGAGTGGAGACACCTGACAAACACATCCTCAGCCAAGATCAAGGCCAGGGTCAAATAGTGACAAGTCAAGCTGATAGTAGGCACCCTTGATATGATGTGGTGAAAATGGCACTCTACTGCTGTGGTCTTCTTCTCAAAAACTGAAGATCCCATTTTAATCAAGAGAAAATTATCAGACAAACCCTCATTGAGGGACATTCTATAAAATATCCAACCAGTACTCCTCAACGTGCATGCAACGTGTGGGCGTGCTCAGTCATGTCCGACTCTTTGCAACACTATGGACTGCTGCCCACCAGGCACCTCTGTCCATGGAGTTTTCCAGGAATGGGTTGCCATTTCCTCCTCCAGGGGATCTTCCCAACCTAGGGATCAAACCCGCATCTCCTGCATCTCCTGAATTGGCAAGCAGATTCCTCAGGACTGGGCTACCTGGGAAGCCCCAGTACTTCTCAAAAGCTCATCAAAAACAAGGGAAGTCTAAGAAACTATCACAATGAAGAAAAGTCTAAGGAAGTATGATGATTAAAAGATGATTAAATGTAATGTAGTAACTTGGATGGAATCTTAGAAAAGGAAAAAAAAATGACACTAGGTAAAAATTAAGGTCGTGTAAGTAAAGTATGGCCTTTAGTTAATAGTAATGTATCAGTGAAAAGTGAAAGTGTTAGTCGCTCAGTCATGTCCAACTCTTTGTGACCCGATGGACTGTAGCCTGCCAGTTTCCTCTGTCCATGGGATTCTCCAGGCAAGAATACTGGAGTGGGTTACCATTCCCTTCTCCAGGGGATCGTCCCAACCCAGGGACTGAACCTAGATCTCCTGCATTGCTGGCAGATTCTTTACTGTCTGAGCCACCAGGGAAGCCCTATTAGTTGCAAATTGTGACAAACATACCATACTAATGTAAAGCGTTAATAATTACATTAGCTACTGTTACTAAAATGTTAATAATAGGGGAAACTAGGTGAGTATGTAAGAAATCTTTGTACTATCTCTACAATTTTTCAGTAAATGTAAAACTATTCTAAGAAAGTTTTTCTTTTTTTTTAAAGCAAAGTCCTGTAACAGAATACAATAAAGGCATTTTCAGAAATTATCTATTCAGGGCTCCGAAGGAAGCCATTAAAGACAAGGGTTTTTCTGGAGAAAAACTTTATTATATTGATTTCAATTAACAGTTTTGCTAAAAAAAAAAAAAAAAAAAAAAAAAAAAACAGCACACTAAGAGGAGGAGTATTTTTCTTTTCATTAAGAGTGAAATATTACATTTTCCTAAATATACAGATGTCCATAAGGTTGTAATTTCACTCAACTTAATCACAAAGTACAAGAGAAAATAGTGAATTCATCTGAGGAAAAGGCACACCTAAACAGCAAGAAACCTGGAAAGAAGAATCCAGAAAAGAACTTGCCTCTGAAGATGAGCTACTCCAAAACTGAGAAGAAAACTGGAGGTTTTCTGATTGGGATCCTTAAATGACAAAATATAATAAGTTCTATAAATAATGATCAGAGTGTCCTGAGAAAAGATAAAGATTAATAAGCAAAAGAAAAAAATTAAAAGAGAGATGAGTTACATAAAATATTTCAAGGAAATTTGAAATGTTGTAGATGAATCAAAATCAACATCATAGGCAATAAATGACAGTATGTAATATGGACAGCAAACTTGAGAATAGTTCTCAGAATTTAGAATAGAAGGACAGAGGTTGAGATGAAGAGAGAAAACATGATAGACATGGGAAATGGAGAAAGAGGTAATTTTTTTTAAGTGCCACTAAACAAAAGAAGAAACACAAAAGAAACAAGATCTGAAGCTATAATAGATGAAAGCAGTCAGTCATGAGCAAAAGACTTACCACTTTAAAGTAACTTTAAATGTTAACCACTTTATACTAAGAAAGTAGTCATTTTTATGTAAAGACAACACAATAACATTCTAATATGAACATGAACTCAGAAAATATATTTCTGTTGAAAAAAATTACCTAATTATATATTCAAAAAAACAAAGGCTCAGGAATGGACCTATCTAAACAGACCAGCAATAAAACACTGAAACTTGTCAAAATAGTGAAGTAAGTGTGTTTTCAATCTATTTTTAATACTGAAAGTGAATGTAAAAGTAACAGTGTAATAATATCAGGGACTAAAATCTGTGAACCAGGGGGAAGTGAATACTTTTTCTTGAATGGGAGATGGTGGGTTGGAAAGCCCAGATAATCCCTTTGCTCCTGACACTGCAATTAGAAAAAAAAAATTAGATGGCAAATCTGAAACAGTAAAGATAACTTCTACTAGATTTTACATGATGTACTAGCTTCCAAAATACAAATATAAAAGCAAAGTTAATATAGTCCACAAACCACAAGATAGAATATAGAGATAGCAAGGAAGTATAAAAAATAGGAAACATAAGTGAAGATGACAGGGGTAATATTTATTATAGTGACAGAAGTAAATGGGTTAAATGCCCCCAAAGAGAGGCAAAGACTCTTAAATTAGGCTGCAAAAGCATGTTAGGCCAAAAACTACAGATGGGCCTTGAACAAACAATGTGGAGGTTAGGGGTGCCCACCCTCTGCACACAGTGGAAAATCTCCCTTTGGCCTAAAGTTGGATCCCTATATCCATCATTTCTCTGAATCTGAGATTCCTCCACATCTGAGACACTGCATCCTTGAATTCAAACAACAAGGGATTCTCTAGCACCATAGTTTTTACTATTGAAAAAAAAAAGTCCACCTGGAAGTGTATCCCACAGTTCAAACATGCATTTTTCAAGGGTCAACTGTATTTTTTCTCACATATAAATATAAAATATAAATGATATAACATGTTTAAAAAACAAAGGACTACAAGAAAACATGGACTTCCCATGTAGTGCTAGCGGTGAAGAATCCACCTGCCAATGCAGGAGAAGCAGGAGATGCAGGTTTGATCCCTGGGGTGGGAAGATCCCTGAGGAAATGCAACCCACTCCAGTATTCTTGCCTGGAAAATCCCATAAACAGAAGAGCCTGGTGGACTACAAGCCCACAGGGTTACAAAAAGTTGGACACAACTGAGCGACTGACCACACAAACATGAGAAGATATGGTATAAATGAAAAATTTACATTAGATGAAAGAGAAATCTAGGAACTTCCCTGGTGGTACAGTGGTTAAGACTCCATGTTCCCAATGCAGGGCGCCAGGGTTCAATCTCTGGTCCGGGAACTACTTGCTGCAACTAAAGATATCGCAAGCCACAAGGATCGAAGGTCCTGTGGACCACAGCTAAGACCCAGCACAGTCAAATAATAAAGAAGAAAAAGAAATCTAGGAAAAAACACTAAATGTAAAAAAAGTGGACATTATATAGTAATAAGGGACATAATTCAAAATGAAGGTATGGTGCATTGTTCAGCAAATATTTATAAATTCCCACAGCTTTTTGGAACAAAAAATGCATGAAACATTTAATGTTAGCTACTACTATAATTTAAAATACGTGTAAAACTTTCTTGAGTTGTTCTGCTGTGTACAACATTTCATTTAAATATATTAAGAAAAAATAATGCATTAGAAATACAAAAGAAAAAAACCTGATGCAACCATTGTAATTTTGTGAAAGGTCAACATAACATTATTGCTTTTGGAAGGTAAATTAGACAAAAAATATCAACAAAAACATAAAGGATTTAAGTCATAAAATTAGTTAGCTTAATTTTTAAAATGGGGTGAGGAGAGAGTATATTTTCCTGAAAATTACAGAAAATTTACAAATATAAAATACATAATAATAAATTCAATAATAATATATTATATATAAAATGTACATTTTATATATTGTATAATAATAATTCAATAATAAACACATAATAAATAAAATTCAAAATGCAATACAATTACACACTGATCACAGACATTCCTTGAGGATATCTGATCCTGAGAATAACCTTTTCAAAGTAAATCCCCTTAAAAGGAAGTTCAAATTTTCACAACGAGCATTGAAGAAAACTTCACTTGTCTTGAAAAATGAAACAAAAAGTTATCAAGGTAAGTTTATTTTAGTACACATTTAATGAAATCAAAGGACAAAAAATATTGATTTTGGCATATTCTCACAGATCTGTGATCTCATGATACAACACCCTTTATGTTTGAATAATATTAGTAGAAAGGATAATTTTGCTGAAAAAAAATCAAAACTTTTATCAGTTTCCCAAGGATCTTTTCAATGCTTTTGTATTTAGATATCTGTTCCTCCTGGTGGCTCAGATGGTGAAGAATCTGCCCACAATGCAGGAGACCTGGGTTTGATCCCTGGGTCAGGAAAATCCCCTGGAGAAGGGAATGGCTACCCACTCCAGTATTCTGGTCTGGAGAATTCCATGGGCTGAGGAGCCTGGTGGGCTACAGATCATGCAGTTGCAAAGTCGGACACGACTGGGTCACTAACACTTTTTCTTTCCTCTGATACTACACACCGTCATCTTGAAATTTTCCTCTTTTCACTTGCATTCTGCCAGATCCTCATGTGTCGAAGAAATTTGGGTGATTCTAGCAGTTCTCCAGTATCACCTTCAACCTTATAAACCCTTCAGGCTCTCTTTTTCATCAGGTGTAACACGCCTGCTTTGTTTTGTCAGGAAAATATCCAGTAATTGACTAAAGGAGAATGATCATCCGGAAGGCCAGGTGATGACCCTTGTATTACCAATGAAAGGCCCTTTAAGATGAGATCAGTTTTATAAATGATTAGTTCATCAGTGAATATTTCATGTGAATATGTTTCGCTCCCCTATACAACTTCATCTGCCAGCCAATGCAGGAGACGCAGGAGACGTGGGTTTGGTACCTTGGTTGGGAAGATGCCATGGAGAAGGAAATGACAACCTACTCCAGCATTTTTGCTAGGGAAATCCCGTGGATAGAGGAGCGTCCATGAGGTTGCAAAGAGCAGGACACGACTGAGCGACTAAGTATGCATACACACATGTATTAATACAACTTTATAATTCAGGGAGTTAGACATTGAAGTCTCCTCTGTTTGAATGTAAAACAAACTATCCTGCATAAGTATGTGTAAGACGTCAAAATTGTAATGACAGCTTATTTAGAAGTTAATTGCAATGAAAATAGATAATATCAAAACTAATTGATCATGTTGAGGTTTGACAGAAAACAAAATTCTGTAAAGCAATTATCCTTCAATTAAAAAATAAATAAATTTTTAAAAAACTAATTGAATACAGTCAAGGTGTCAAGCAGAGGTGGAATTTACAGAGTTAAAGGCTTCCATTATTAAGTAATATTTAAAATAAATAAACTAAGCATTTAACTTTAAAAAAAAAGGGAAAAAGATATGGAATCTAAAAATAAGGAATTAAAGATATAAATTCATCTAAACTCTGATTCATTGAAAAGAACAGGCATTCCAAGGTGGCGTTAATGGTAAAGAACCCGCCTGCCAATGCAGACATAAGAGAGGTGCAGGTCTATGCAGGTTGATCCCTGGGTCGAGAAGATCTCCTGGAGTAGGAAATGGCAACCCACTCCAATATTCTTCTCTGGAAAATTCTATGGACAGAAGAGCCTGGGGGGCAGAGGAGTCTAGCGGGCTACAGTCCATGGGGTCACAAAGAGTGGGACAAGACTGAGCACAAGGCTAAGAAAAAGAAGGAAGGAAGGGAGAGAGGGAGGGAGGAAGGGAAAGAGAAGGAGTGAGAAATGAAATGAGAAAGAAATAAGGGAAGCAGATGAAAAATAGAAAAAACAGGGCACAATTACATAATGCTAGGAAGAAAATGGCAACCCACTCCAGTATTCTTGCCTGGAGAATCCCAGGGACAGGGAAGCCTGGTGGGCTGCCGTCTATGGGGTCGCACAGAGTCAGACACGACTGAAGCAACTTAGCAGCAGCAGCAGCAGGAATGGTAAAAAGGTCTCCTTCAGTAGAGATTAGGTTCTGGAAGACTTTCAAAGTCCATTTGGTCTTAAAGTGAAATTAACAATACAAAGTGACTGCTATCGCCATCTGTTGGTGGCAGACAGAGTTGACATCCTTGTTAGGCTTTGTTTCCATCTAAGAAATCTTGTAAATCAGTTTCCAAGCTGTTTTAAATTTACAGCTTCTGAAATATTTTAAATGGAACAAGATACCTTAGATGCTA
The DNA here is from genome assembly GCA_024291935.2 of Okapia johnstoni. Taxonomy (NCBI): domain Eukaryota; kingdom Metazoa; phylum Chordata; class Mammalia; order Artiodactyla; family Giraffidae; genus Okapia; species Okapia johnstoni. The sequence continues at coordinate 71,572,129 of CM044310.1, forward strand.
TGACAGTTAATTTTTTTATTTTTAATGACATTCATTGTTTTATTTCTAATATTGCAATCAATACGTGTTCATTGAAGCAATTAAAAATACATAAAGGCATAAATTAAGAATTTGCAATCACTCATAATCCGACCCCCAGAGATAACTATCATTATCATTTTGATTCACTGCTTCTCAATGTCTACATATTTTTAAATTGGGGTATAATTAGTCTACCTCACTATGTTGGTTCCAGGTATACAACATAGTGATTCAATATTCCTATACATTATAAAATGATCACCATGAAAAGTCTAGCTACCATGTCACCATACAGAGCTATTACAATATCATTGGCTATATTTCCCAAGCAGTACATTTCAGCCTTGTGACTCCAGTACTCAGAAATACTGGAGAGTTGTACCTCTAAATCCTCTTCACCTATTTTACACATTCTCCCCAACTCCCTTCCCTCTGGTTCAGTTCAGTTGCTCAGTCATGTCCGACTCTTTGTGGACTGCAGCACCCCAGGCCTCCCTGTCCATCATCAACTCCTGGAGTTTACTCAAACTCATGTCCAATGAGTCGGTGATGCCATCCAACCATCTTGTCCTCTGTCGTCCCCTACTCCACCCACCCTCAATCTTTCCCAGCATCAGGGTTTTTCCAATGAGTCAGCTCTTCGCATCAGGTGGCCAAAGTATTGGAGTTTCAGTTTCAACATCAGTCCTTCCAGTGAATATTCAGGACTGATTTCCTTTAGGACGGACTGGTTTGATCTCCTTGCAGTCCAAGGGACTCTCAAGAGTCTTCTCCGACACCACAGTTCAAAAGCATCAGTTCTTTGGAGCTCAGCTTTCTTTACAGTCCAACTCTCACGTCCATACATGACCACTGGAAAAGCCTTGACTAGACAGGTAAGCACATTTATTCTCTGTGGCCAAGAGTCTGTTCAGTTATATTTGTTTATTTGTTTTGTTTTTCAGCTTCCACATATAAGTGAAATCATATAGTGTTTGTCTTTCTCTGTCTAAGTTATTTCACTGAGCATGATAATGCTCCAGGTCCATCCATCTTGTTGCAAATAGCAGAATTTCATTCATTTTATGGCTGAGCAATATTCCATTGTGTTTATATACCACACTTGTTGATGGACTTTGGTTGCTTCCATTATCTTGGCTATTGTAAATAAGGCTGCAATGTTTTCTTTGGGAAAATACCCAGGAATCAGATTAGTGGATCATATAGTAATTCTATTTTTCATTTTTTTAAGGACTCTTCCTACTGCTTTCCATTGGGGCTGCACAAATTTACATTACCATCAACTATGTGCTAGGGTTCCCTTTTTCCTGCATCCTTGCCAAATCTTGTTATTCACTGTCTTTTTGACAATAGCTTTTCTGACAGGTGTGAGGTGTCATTGTGGGTTTGACTTGTATTTCTTTGATGATCGGTAATGTTGAGCATCTTTTGATGTTTCTGTGGGCCCATATGTATGTCTTCTTTTGAAAAATTTCTCTTCCAGTCCTTTGCCCATTTTATAATTGGGTTGTTATTGTTTTTAATGTTGAATTATATGATTTCTTTGTAAATTTTAGTATTAATCCCGCAAGAGACCAAGAGTTTGCAAAGATATTCTACCATTCAGTGAATGGCCTTTTCATTTTGCTGATAGTTTCTTTTTTTTTGTAAATTTTTGTATTAATCCCGCAAGAGACCAAGAGTTTGCAAAGATCTTCTACCATTCAGTGAATGGCCTTTTCATTTTGCTGATAGTTTCTTTTGCTGTATAATCTATCTCAATTAATATTAAAATCTTAATGGAAAAATGCGAATGTGTTGGAAATTATAAATCACTAAAATTGACTTGAGAAGTAGTGAAGTCAAAAACACAAGTGACTATGTAAGATATATTAATAAAAAAAAAGCTTTCCTCAACATATTTTAGGACCAAAGATTACAGGTGAAATTCTTTTAAGAAAGTACCTGTACTCTTGAAACTGTTCCAAAATATAGAAAAAGAGGGAGACTCTCTAATTAACTTATTTATTAATCTCTAGTTAATAATCAGCATAACTACAACACCATTAAAAACTGACAAAAATAGCCCCATAAAGAAAATTTAGAGATAAATTACAATATTTAATATGAAAGCAAAAGTCACCTTAAAAATTATAACAAGATAAATAAAATTATACAGCCAAAAATATCACACTGTGTCCAGTGAGCATTATTTCCAGATGTACAGGATAATTCAATCTATGAAATCATCAATCTGATTCACCATGGTGATAAATCCAAAGAGAAAAACTCTATGAGGATCTTTAAGTATAAAAAGAAAACACTTTGAAAAATCCAACTGCATGTCTAATTAAACAATCCTAACAGGAGAGTTAGAAAAACAATTCATAAACATCAATAAGATTTTCTCTCCTAAAATAGCAGTAAGAAAATTATTCCTGAAATAACCACTATTATTCAGCATTATTTTGGAGCTTTTGGTGAATACAATTAAGTTAGAAAAAAGATAATATATAAATTGCAAAAATATATGTAACTATTTGGTTCAAAAAAAAGAGAATTAATTAAAAATTATTAAATAAATTAGTTTAGAGTTCTAATTTTATTAGAAAATAAGTATAAACCAAGACAATGGCTTTCCCATACACTAGTTACAATCGCTTATAAAATATCATAAGGAGAATTATTTTATAAAAGTATCAAAAACTATGAAATTTCTTGAAACAAATGTAAAGTTTAAGACACACTTTGTCAAATCTACAAAACTCTAAGAAAACTTAAAACATAGCTTGGACAAATAAAATTAACATACTATGTTCATGGATGAGAAGATTTAATGCTGCAAACAAACAAGTTCCCCAAATAAATCCAAACATATAACACAACTCAATCATCATTTCAATAGGATTTCTTTTTGAAAATAAATGGTGCAGGTTTTCAAAAATTCAACTAAAATAATGAACACAGAGCATACTCAAGACTTTTATCAAATAAAGGAAATAAAGTGAGCCCTTCCCTAGATAACTTTAAAAGTACAACTGGTCCTTGTGCAGGAGGGGGAAAATAGATCAATGAAACCCAACAGAATGTCCAGGAACTAAAAGAAGGCTATAAAAAGAAAGTAGCTTGTGATAAAATTAGCATCACAGAGCAGCATGGAAAATAAGACTACTAATACATGGTATTGAAACAACCGGCTAAGTACTTAGAAAAATAGAAAGTTAGACCCTCCAATAAACAATGGCAGGAGACAGAGATAGAGGCTGCTTGTTCAGGTGGACTCCCAGAATGAGGCATATGTGGACCAGTACCAAAGCAAGCCTGTAGCCAATACACAAAGTGAGTGAGAAATAAACATGTATGATCAGAAGTCATCAAAATTTAGGGATCATTCATTACCATGAACAACCTAAAGAAAATTTGGGTGACAGAGAAATAGAAAGATGAAATGTAAAAAAGAAATTATGAAGTCTCTAGAGGAAAATATGGATGAATGTTTATATAATCTTATGTCTATTTAAATATAACATGGAGGAACAATATTTAAATGGAACACAATTTAAAGCTTTGGCTACATAACAGGTAACATTTCTTTTCTACAAAATATTCAGCCAACAACACACTGGGAAAATTTATGTACAACACATATGTCAAAGATTCATATGAAAAAGTTCTTATAAGTGAAAAAAGTAACGTTTTAAGGGGCCAAGGATATATAAGAGTTCATTCTTAAAAGAAAGGATATAAATAATTAAAATATATGTAACATCAGAATCACCAAATAAATGCTAACAAATATTGAGGCTCTTTTTTTTTCTTTTTTGAATATTTTTTTTTGATGTGGACCATTTTTAAAGTCTTTATTGAATTTGTTACAATATTGCTTCTGTTTGATGTTTTGGTTTTTTGGCTATGAGGCATGTTGGATCTTAGCTCCTTGACAAGGGATTGAACCAAGACTCCCTGCATTGGAAGGGGAAGTCTTAACCACTGGACCACCAGGGAAGTCCTTTGAGGTTCCTTTTTTAACAGTCTAATTAACAGAGATTAAAAAATATATATGATCTGTGCCCAGTGTTGGCAGAGGAACAGAGAGAGAGGCACTTTTTTATATTGCTCTTAAGAGTGTAAAATTTTTGGAAAGTAATTGGGTAAAATTAAAAAGTGACTCAGAAAGTCTATTTCTTGCAGCTTGTCCTGAAAACTAATTGGATAAATGGGCAAAAATAAAGATATATATCATTGTCATTTATAACAAGAAAATATCTTTTTAAATCTTAAATGTTTAAATTTATGATACATTCATACAATGAAATTCCATATAATCATCGAGGATGATTATGTAGACATACATGATTTAAAAAGGCAAAATACAATTTACAAATGTTTGGTTATATCCAATTATTTTATTCTATAATATATAGTATAAAAATATGTATATATGTATATTTCAGTTGTGTGTGCATATTTATATCCATGCATAATTTTTAATATCTAAAGCTGGAGAAATAGCTAAATATGTAGTTTGGGTATATTTTTTTCTTTCATTCATACACATTTTCTAAAACTTCCATATTATTTATGTATTAGATAATAAATTCTTGAGGGTATTCTAAAAAGCTGTGTTGCTTAAACCCCATTAGGGTGACAGATTTCTGAGAATATAAGAAAAGCTATTGACTGGCGGACCTTGAAAATGCACAGGTCCAGGTAGATACAGAATTTTGTATTAATTTCTAGTGACTTTCATTCCTCTTGAATATAAATCCATGGACACCTAGATGAAGAACCCTTGAATAATAAGTATTGTACACCTGATTTCTGTCTAGTTCAGATTTCATAGGTTGGGTCCACTTAGTTCAAGTATCTATCATGAACAAGCTCCAGCATTGTTTAACTTAGTGTTCTCTTAAGTTGACAAAACATGTTTTGAGAATGAATGATTGCAAAGTTTGTCATGAGAATGGCATCATTAATCCTCTATCATTAGAAACATATAGGAAGTATATTCATCTGAAGGACTGAGGCTGAAGCTGAAGCTCCAATACTTTGGCCACTGGACGCAAAGAGCTGACTAAATGAAAAAGGCCCTGATGTTGGGAAAGATTGAAGGCAAGAGAAGGGGGCAATAGAGGATGAGATGGTTGGATGGTATCATGGACTCAATGGACATGAGTTTGAGCCAACTCTGGGAGATAGTGAGGGACAAGGAAACCTGGTGTGCTGCATTCCATAGGGTGCAGAGGCAGACACAACTGAGTGACCGAACAACACTAGGAAGTATATCCAGGGTTCCCGATTTGACTGCCTGTCTTTCCAAAGCAATGTGTGAATTCCCTTAACCAGGACAACCAAGAGAAATAAAGGAACACATACTGCTCTGGTCTGATCTTCCTCAGTTTGAGGTTCCACATCTGCTATGCTAGGGTCTCTGTGTCTTTATCCAGGCTAAGTCATGCTTCAGCTTTCTCACCTGAACGTTGTTCTATATCTGTGTCTGCTTTGCCTGCTCTGTTCTCTCACTCTCTTATTCTCCTTAATGATGGAGTGAAGGAGAGTCTGTGTTCCTCTCCTTAACCAAAGGGCACAAGGGCTTGAGACCTAAACTGAAAACCCATCACTTCCTTCCATGCCAAGACTATAGCACCCTTAACCCTAGGGGATCCTTATCTAGCCAGTTCATGCTTCGTAACATGGGACTCTGAGAGTGTGCTTTTTTCTCTCATGGTCAAGACATTATGAACATCCCTGAGATCACTCACTAAACCAGAACTTGTGTCACTTGAATTCTTCTACGCGTGACACAAACTTTGAAGAGCTGAAAGGTTAAATGAAGTTATAATATCGAACAGCATCTACATGTGAAGATAAGTCAAATCAATAGACCTTTATCACCTGTCTCTCATGGTTGATCGCTGTAGGAAGTGTGAGCATAGATATACATTAAGAATTTAGGATGATAATCTCTAAAAAACCTGTGACATGTCTAGGCAACAAGATAACATGTATACCCAGATATTTAAAGTGAAATGTGTCAGATATGAGAAGCTTACTGTTTTCAAGCAAAAGTTTGGTGTTTTTTTTAATGGGAATCTTTCAGAAGAAGCTAAAACATTTTCCTGCCTTGGGCAGAATATATGGAACACGGATTAACCTCTTCTACATGTCTCTGGATAATTAGGAATGTCAGCTTTCATACTGTGCTGTGATATAGAGATCCCCCTGGGGATTTTCAAGTGTACAGGCTGCCTGAAGCTATATGAAATGACTTAAAACTATTACAATGCTCACTTCATACTTTTTATAGTTTTTTCAGTCTCCTCCTATGTTATCACCACTTTTTTTTGTTTTGAGCAGGCTCCCAACCATTTAGCCAAGTTTTAATACAAACTGAATCCAAAGTAAAAGTATACAAACTTACAAGTAAGATAAGAGGCTCTCTGCTTAGATTCTGCTTTCAGATAAATACTACCTTTAGAAAATGAGGTTTTTCACATCTTATTTTCTGCACAATTGCCACTGATTTTTCTACCCTCCACCCCCCACCGGATTCTCAACTATGTTGAAGAAAGATAGGTTTGGTTGATAGGTGACATTCAGTCAAATAAGATATTATTGCATAAAATTAAATATGTAATGAAGGCACAAGCAAAAGAAAGAAATGGGGTCCTTGGGAAACAATACAGGAAAAGCACAACTTAAACCAAACCAGAAAAGAGGAGTGAAGGGCAAGTTCTTGGCATTTATTGACACTCACTATTGCCGAGTACTGGTATGAGAACATACTGTTTCACATTTAAGATTACATTAAAGATTGCAGTTAGGATTTCATTCATCTGCAATATAAAACAGGAATTTATTTAACTTTTCTAACAAAAAGCCTAGGAGTTATCAGTTGCTGCCTATCATTCAGTTTCTCAATGATACTGTCAGAGATTTGGGCTCTTTCTCATTCTATTCTGCCATTGTTCACAAATTGCCTATATCTTAGTGGTTACAAGATGGCTGCTGCAGACCCAGACATCACATCCAATGTTCAAAGCAAAAGGAAGACAAAGGGACAAAGATTTTATCCCTGTGAGACTTTGTCTTTTTATTTGGAAGACTGACCTTCTTTGGCAAACTTCCTCTTTCATCTCCTTATCCAGATGTAGGTCATAGGCCCCCTGGGCTGAGATAGGTTCTATTTTTTTCTTTTTTTCTGTGCCACATGGTTTGCCAGACCTTAGTTCCCCCATCAGAGATCGAATCTGGGTCATAGCAGTGAAAGAACTGAGTCCTAACCATTGGACCACCAAGGAATTCCCTGAGATAGGGCTCTATTATCCTGAAATAAATTGGGATTCTGTTAGCAAGTGGGAAAAAATAAAAAGTATGGGTGGGGAAGGCTACTGAGTCATCCACAGACAATATACACCAGGCAGGTATTTCCTCATTTAACCTAACAGTAACCTGCTTTATTGTAATAGGGAAACTGAGCCTCTACTATGTGACTTGTCCACAAGCACACAAGGCTAAATTTGGACCTTCTGTTCTTCCTCTATCCATGATCACACAATGGCAGTAGAAATACCACTCATATTTAGAAGACATATGCCAGCAGGAAGAATAAAGCTATTTGCCAAATTTGTTGTTGTTCAGCCACTCAGTTGTGTCCAACTCTTTGTGACCCCATGGACTGCAGCACGCCCGGCTTCCCTGTCCTTCACTATCTCCCAAAGCTTGCTCAAACTTATGTCCATTGACCACCACAGTTTGAAAGCATCAGTTCTTCAATACGTAAAGAATATTTCAAGAAGCATTATCTTAATCTTTATCAAAATTTGTAAAGATGGAGTGGCCACTGCCATTGAGCTGGAGAAGGCAAGAGTGCCTCTCAATGTGCTGCCCTATCTCCATGCCTCCAGGGTAGCATCACTCTCCTGCCTCTTGCCAGAACTGCTTGGTCATAGCCTCCAAATTCATCAGGCATCTGTCTCACCCCAGGTATTGCACTTTCAGCAGCAACCTTGCCTTTGGCTCCAGAAATCACAAAATTAAACTCCTCCACCCACATCTCCCTCACCTCTCCATCTGATTCCAGTGAATCGAGACAAAACGGCATTTACTCCAGGGTGTTCTTCCTCTTCACAACAGTATCATCATTTTTGAGCAAGCTGCAGAAATTAAAATCATTGCTCCTTTTTGTCTAATAAAAATCCTGCTTTGGGACACATGATAAGCAACCTTGCTGATTTTCTTTTGTATTTAAAATTTTCCAGAAGAAAAGAATGAAGTATTTTGCAAACGTGTGAAAAGGGAAGTGACTGCCCTCTAAGTCTTTCATATTTAAAATCTCCCTTGGTTTCTTCTCATCTCCATGTTGCTTCTGTGACTCCTGTTCTGAAACTCAGACCCAGTTTGGTTAATGGTGCATGGGCATGCTCAATCTTGTCCGACTCTTTGCAATCCTTTGGACTGGAGCCTGCCAAGCTGTGCCGTCCATGGGATTTTCCAGGCAAGAATCCTGGAGTGGGTTGCCATTTTCTCCTTCAAGGGATCTTCCCAACCCAGGGATTGAACCCTCATGTCTTGCCCTGGAAGGAGTATTCTTTACCCCAAGCCACCTGGGAAGCCCCAGTTGGATTAATGGTACCCCATTTTCTAGAGGAAGAGTGTTTAACCTTGAGACCTACGGTTGAGCTCTATCACATCCATTTAAAGTGATAGAAAAATTGTACTTGTGTGTGCATACGTATCTTTTCCTGGAGAAAAGATCTATTGATTTCATCAAATTCTCTAGAAGACTGGATTAGTTTTCTAAAGCAGTCAAACCAATGACTAAAACCTTACTGGCTTAAAACAATAGAAATTGCTGTCTCACAGTCTGGAGGCCAGAAGTCTAAGATCAAGACGTTCCTGGGGCCACATTCTCTTCAAAGGCTCTCGGGGAGGGTCTGCCCTTGCCACTTCCAGCTTCTGGGGACTCCTAGTGTTCCTTTGCTTATGGTCACATCATTCCAATCTTTGTCTCCATCTGCATTGGGCCTTCTTCCCTGTGTCTTTGTGTGTCCTTTTCTATCTCTTATAGAGATGCTTGGAGTTAGCCCTCACCCTAATCCGGCATTGACTTCATCTTGATCCTTACCTTTACTATATCTGCAAAGACTCGTGCACGCATGCTCAGTCACGTCAGTCATGTCTGACTCTTTGAGACCCCATGGACTGTAGCCCACCAGGCTCCTCTGTCCATGGGATTCTCCAGGCAAGAATGCTGGAGTGGATTGCTGTGCTCACCTTCAGGGGATCTTCCCTACCCAGGGATCGAACCTGTGTCTCCTGCATTGCAGACAGATTCTTTACCAATGAGCCACTGGGAAACCTGAAAAGACTCTTACTTTCATACATAGTCACATTCTGAGGTTTGGGGTGGACATAGATTTTGGGAGGACACTATTCAATCCACTCAGGGAACTGTGATCCTCAATAGGTAAGGACAAAGGACGTCCCAGACTCCAGGGATGACATTCCAGGAACTCCAGACTCTGCCCCCATCTTATATCTCTGATCTCATCTTCTTCAGCCACTCTCCAGCCACCCCTGCCTATTCCAGCTCCCCAAACTGCTACCCTGATCTGCTTCCCCTCCTTCTGATGCCTTCTCTTTGAGCCTTTCCCATCTCGCTGTGGATGCAACACACAACTTGATCCTTGATCCTCCACATCCTTTCTTCACACTCTTCCCTCTAGAGAACTCACCTCCCTAGAGAGCTCACCCACACCCAAGACCAACTTTTTATTTTCCTGAAAAACTGAAATCTGCCACCCTGACCCAATGTATGCTGTGCCAACAAGAGTTAACCTTCATTGAGACTTCCTTAATTCTCTGAGCACGTGGCCCCATGTAGTTACCACATATGAGGTAGGTGCTATCATTACTTGCACTTTACAAATGAGAGAAATGAAGGCTAGACAAGGGGAAGAATTTGCTCAGCATCACACAGCCAGCAACAAGCAGAGCTGGGGTTCCAACCCAGATGTAGCCGAGGCCAGAGTCCAAACTCTTGACCATCAAGGGTAAGTTTAGCTTGTTCAAATACAGAAAAGACAGCGTGATTGGAGCAAAGCAAAAAGTGGAAAGAGACAGAAAGGTAAATACATCAGCCCTTGATTAGGTAGGACCTTGTATGCATGGAAAGTTAAGAAGTAGTTCTGAGTGTGGTAGGAAAACCAAGAGAGACTTTGAAGAGAATGAGATCTGGGACAAGACCATGAAGTAATTCATCACAAAGAGTAGTTTCACTCATTCATTTGTCCATTTACCAAATAAATAGTTACTGAGAACCTGCTACCTTCAGGGCACAGTGTGAGTAATGTGCATACAATGGCAAACATGTTAGATGAGACTCTGGTCTTCACGGAGCTTGTATTCTAGTGTGTGCTCAGTCACTAAGTCGTGTCTGACTCTTTGCAATCCCATGGACTACAGCCCTCCAGGCTCCTCTGTCCAAGGGATTCCCCGGGCAAGAATACTCGAGTGGGTTGCCACTTCCTCCTCCAGAGGATCTTCCCAACCCAGGGATCGAACCCGTGTCTCCTGCATTTCCTGCACTGGCAGGATTCTTTACCCCTGAGTCACACGAGAAGCCCTGTATTCTAGTAGGAGAAGAGCAATAACCAAGAAGGGACTAAACAAAGCAAGGCAGTTAGTGATAAGCACCACTAAAACAAAACAAAACAAAAGCCGCATAAAACAAAAAACTGCTACAGAATGACAGAGAGGCAGAGGAGCAACACTCTAGACTTGGGGGGGGGCGGGCAGTGAAGGTCTCTCCAAAGAGGTAACATCTGAACGGACATAAAAGGTGATGAGGAACCAACCAAGCAAACATCTAGACGCAAGCTTTAGTGAAAAGCCGAGACACACACACAGAAGATGAAAGGGCTGATTTAGCGAGCAAAACTCCAGAAAGAACTTTATGGGACCTAGACCACAGCAGTAACACACAAACGCTTTACAATTCCTACAGCTGCATTTAAACAGTCTTGGTAGGACTGGGAAAACAGTGAATTATTGTCCTTTGGACACTCTGACTACTCATTAGTATTCCTGACTAATGGAAGATGACAAATATTAGACAAGAAAAATGACTGCAGCAAATGCCTTGGCACCTCTAACTTTTCACCTTTGGCAAACGACTTCTTCGACAGCCTCTTATGCTGCGTCTGGCAGCTGGGAACTCCCAGAACTGCAGGGAGACAAAGCAGACATGATCTTTGCGATGCAACAAAACTAAGACATCTTGAAGGGACATGCTCTGAAAACCAACGTAGAATTCATCCATCTTCCGAAGCAAGTGATGTCAACAGAAAGCCTGGGCTCTGACTCATGCAACCAACCCTAGGCTACCCATCTTACAACCATCTCCTCCTATTTCATCTCCCTTCCTCTCCTTCACGTAGCCAGATTGGACAAAAAGGACTAGATTTCAGGCCCTTAGGGAAGCTGCGTGTGTCACCAAAGACTTTGAGAAAGCCACAGATACACAGATGTCTGTATAGGACACACGTCTCCAGGGTGACTCGTGAAAAGGCACCATGACTTGACAGTTCTTCTCACTCACTCAGTTCTGTAAGCCAGATGCCTCCAGTACTGTCTGGCTTGCTGAGGGCATGTCTTCTTATATCATCTGAACGACATGGCCCATGACCCCATCCTAGTCCACGAGAAGTCCTGTTTCTTTTCTGGTGTCTGAGAGGATGGGAACTGGGAGGAGTGAGTGGGGCGTTCTGCTTCCCCTAATCACCACTCATCTTCCTTCTTCCCCTCTCTCTCTCTCCACGCAACACTATCCAAGTCTGCTGTGTGTGGTTCACTTTCACTGAGGCTTTTAAGGACAACCAGTGTGGTTTCTTCACAATCACTTCCTAACAACCAGAGAAACTCAACCCCTAATTTAAAACAGTTTTTTTTTTTAATAGGTTCCCATATTTCCTCCCCTACAGGAAATTTCCCACTGTCACAATTTGTCCAGAAATACTGCCTGTTGCCACAGTTTCTTCTGACATGCTGGGTCCCTCAAACCTTCTTTCCTCGGCTGCCCATCAACACTCAAAATCCTTACTTTCCTCGTGGAAGCAGTTGAGCTCTTTCACCCTCAAAAATCTAAGCTTTGCCTGTAAGTTGGCAAAAAAAAAAAAAGCAAGACAGAGGCTCACCTTTCCCAACCACACAGCCTCATCGAAGTATTTTATCCATCAAAGAGCCCTTCATCTCTAATACTCATGCTGTTCTTTCCCGAAATGACAGAAACTTGACACTCATTTTTTTTTCACTAAAGAGCATTGTTTTCGTTTCCGCCACACTGCCTCATGATCCTATAAAGCTATATCAAGACAAATGCTGTCAATGAATTCACTTCCTTCCATATTTAATTTCCCTCCTGCTTTAATTGCTGAGTCAGTTTTGTTTTGCTTTAAAGCATCGTGTCAAAGTACTATGAAACACCAGTAGCACCTCTTCACAACTGTCACAATCAAAACCACTCCACAACATTGACAAACATCCCGTGAGGGCAAAATGGCCCAGGTGGACAACTGCTGGTCTACTGAACATGATTTTCACTTGTCATCTGGTTCTTTGAGCTCCTGGGAACCATGAAAAACCATTTCACAATAGTGTCAGATCTCCAAAGAAACCAATGTGGATGAGGTGTTGGCTGCATCTCAGGACTCCTCTGATGGACTTCAGTGAAGACTGGCTGTCCTTGAAGTGCTCCATCAACAAACCCTTTAAGAAGATTGCCAAGCAGTTCAAACATAGAAATTGGTTTCGTCTGTCTGGCCAAAGCCAAAACATTTGGTTGGACATTAACTTATCCTGTTTTCAATAAGCTAGCAAGTCCCAATGACTGAATGAATTTTTTCAGCTTTCATTCTTTGGGGAGCATATAACACAGCCCAGTCCCTGAGGAACCCTTTGTGTCAAGAGGAAACAGTTGAAGTGAGGCACAATTAGAAGGAACTAGCCTGGAAACACCCATGGACAGAGGAACCTGGTGGGCTGCAGTCCATGAGAGTCGGACACGACTGAGCGACTTCACTTTCACTTTTCATGTTCATGCATTGGAGAAGAAAATGGCAACCCACTCCAGTGTTCTTGCCTGGAGAATCCCAGGGACAGGGGAGCCTGGTGGGCTGCCATCTATGGGGTCACACAGAGTCGGACACGACTGAATCGACTTAGCAGCAGCAGCCTGTTTAATATCTACACTGAGTAGCTTTGCAGGTCACAAAATCTTATGAATTTCCCTATAAACTTGGTTCTAACAGGGATATAGAAGGTCACATTCTTTTTTCCAAGGGTTGTCTTTAAAATTTGATATCCCATCACAATGCCACTGCTCCTAGAAGGAGGGTCACACCTTGACAACATCAGTGAATTGATCCCACCCTGTGTTAAAAAATAAATAAATAAATAAGAGTGGCTAGAAAGGAAAATGGGAAGAATAATGCAGTCCAGCAAGTATTAGAAGAAAAGTGAAAGTGAAGTCGCTCAGTTGTGTCTGACACTTTGTGACCCTACAGACTGTAGTCTGCCAGGCTCCTCCATTGATGGGATTTTCCAGGCAAGAATACTGGAGTGGGTTGCCATTTTCTTCTCCAGGGGATCTTCCCGACCCAGAGATCAAACTCAGGTCTCCCACATTGCAGGCAGACTCTTTATCCTCTGAGTCACCAGGGAATTCTGTATTAGTAGGGGACATCCCTTCCAATAAAGGCAAGGAAAGCAAGGGTGGCTTCTTTCCACTCTTGGTCAAGAGCAGCCCTGCTTCTGTTTAGTCAGTCTCCTGGGATGCTCCTTTTAACTCTCCACACTCATTCATTCATCTATTTCAAAAAAGTAGGCCAAGGAGGTACTTTTCTGGTTGCCCAGTGGTTAAGACTTTGCCTTCCAGTGCAGGGGGTGCATGTAGATATCACTTATATGTGTTATCTAAAAAATACAACAACTAGAAATATAACAAAAAGAAGCAGACTCACAGGTGTACAGAATAGACTAAGTCACCAGTGGAGAGTGAGAAGGGGGAGGGACAACATAGGGTTAGTGAATTAAGGGGTACAAACTATTAGGAATAAAATAAGCTACTAGAATATATTGTAAAACATAGGGAATATAGCCAATATTTTATAACAACTACAAATGGTTCATAACCTTTAAAAAATAGTGAATCACTATATTGTATACCTATAACTTATGGAGTATTGGACAGCAACTATACTTCAATTCTTTAAAAGATTTTTTAAAAGAAAGAAAGGCATGGAAATAAAAGAGCTCAGTGCTACGTGAAGCCAGAAGGCTCAACTGTTACACTACAATTCTTGTTTCCATTCTACCTCTGCTTTAAGGTGGCCACACTTAAAAATGCTCACAACCCAAGAGTGCAAAAACAAGGAAAAGAACACAAGAGGCTATTCTGTCTCCAGCAACTAGTGCGTTGCATTTACATAGCTTTGAGTATCTCAAGCGCCCCAAGATTCCATAAGGGAAGGCTGAGGGTTTTATAGACACTTCCCAGGTGGTGCTAACAGTAAAGAATCTGCTGCCAATGCTGGAGACGCAAGAGATGGGGGTTCAGTCCCTGAGTTGGGAAGATCCCCTGGAGGAGGAAATGGCAACCCACTCCAGTATTCTTGCCTGGAGAATTTCGTGGACAGAGGAGCCTGGCGGACTACAGTCCATGGGGTTGCAAAGAGTCAGACAAGACTGAGCAACTGAGCATTCATGCACATAGTTGGTGCTTTAAGGATTCTTCGGTCTCCACAAATCAGAAAAATGCAAAGCTACCATAAGAAGCCCACTCTTATGATTTAGATATATTTCATTCTCAAGGTGGAGAATTTACAAATACAGACTTTTATTTAGGGAGCAAAACTCAAGGCACCACAGCTGCTCAAGAAGAGAATGAAAAAATGGCACCTAAGTTACCACTAAAGTTGTCAGAACAAGGGGAAAGGTCAACAAGGAGATTGCTCATCTATTTCCAGAGCATGAGTATTGCCTTGGGAAGAAATATTTTGCTCTTTTTTGTTTTTAAAGCATCTGCTTTGAAGATTTTCCTGTTTTGGAATCCTATCAGTTCTAAAAATCAAGATATTTCCTTCAGCTTATTTATGTAAGAAGCTTCCTTATTGATATTTCTCTCACAAAGGCAGAGTCCCCAGTTGAGAAGTTACTTGGCATATGCTTTGCTATTTGCCTTTTTATTTCAAGTCCTTGAAAATGAACTTTAACACCACGTTCCGATTGCCAGGGTACACAGTTAAGTTGTCAATAGAAATGTAAAAGACTGCTTATGTTTTTTAACATCCTTAATATTTCTTGCATAATTATCAGTCATCATTTGAGAATTCTACCCCCGAACCAGCCATACACCCATCAGTCATTATTTCAGATTACAGTTAAGGTTTGTTTTTTCTTCTGCAGTGCTCTTTCTTCCCTGTGTATCCCACTTACATTAGCACATGCTATTCCCAACACAGCATAAACTTTCATGAAGAGATTGCTTCATGGAGAGGTTTAAGAACTCGTCCTCATTTCGAAGGGGTATGCTTAACATTCAAGATTTATACTCGCTGAGCCTCCTGCCTCTTTGATAAGAAAACAGAAAATGCATCATGAAATGAGTTTTTTAAAACAAGTGACTAATTCTTCAACTGTTTCTGTTTTTGTTTTTCTTTAGCCTTAACTTGCCTGGTTATTTATGAGGCTGCAGTCTTTCCCAGACACTATTGTAAATGAGTTGTAAAATCTGGTGACATGTGAGGGGTCAAAGGTGTAAATGTCAAAGAAATATGCTTATGTCTCCGGGGGCAGGGTGGGGGGCAGACTCTCATTTCTCGAAGGAACAAGCCCCACTTGATGCACACCTGTGATCACCAGGCTCTTAAACCTTTTGCGTTGATATCATCTTCCATTCAACTAACACTTAATGATGTCCTTTTATACCAAAGATACAGTGGTGAGCAAAGCCAGTCACACTCCCTCCCCTCATGGAGCTTACAGTGGGGGAAGAAACCTGCAAGTCACAGAGAAACACAAGTAAGTCTGATATAGGAAGTACAGTCTGCTGGGGTTCCTGAGAGGGCTTCCTGGAGTGGCCGTCCAGGTGACAGAAGAGGCGCGGCTGTCCAGGACAGACTCCACAGTCTTCCGTCCTGCCGGCTTGTACAACTACAAGCGCCTTCACCTCCAGAATCACGGAGGAAAGGACTGAATCACCTATCCTCAGTGAAGCCCATTCTAAAAGTAAGCACTCTTTAATGAAATAAAAAGTCCTTTACTTGTTTTTTTTTTCTATAAAGAAAACAGACTCCACCTACAGTTCATTCTCCCTTTTTCCCCTGTCTTCTTCTGAATCATTTAATTGTTTCACTTTATACATAACAACTTATAACCATGGTACAATCTAATTCTCCAGTGACACTGGGAGACTAATGATTGCTTAAAAATTTTAGTCAATGAAAACAGTATGCCATTAAAAACTTATATGTTGAATATATAAGATGTGCACGTGCACACTGGTTAACCGATGCTTATAATGGAAAGATGAGGACTTTTCTGTGAGTTGTTGTTCAGTCGCTCAGTCATGTCTGAGTCTTTGCGACCCCATAGACTGCAGCACCCCAGGCCTCCCTGTCCATCACCAACTCCCAGAGCTTGCTCAAACTCATGTCCATTGAGTCGGTGATGCCATCCAACCATCTTGTCCTCTGTCGTCCCCTTCTCCTCTTGCCTTCAGCCTTTCCCAGCATCAGGGTGTTTTCTAATGAGTCAGCTCTTTGCATCAGGTGGCCAAACTTCAGCTTCAGCATAAGTCCTTCTGATGAATACTCAGGATTGATTTCCTTTAGGATAGACTGGTTTGATCTTCTTGCAGTCCAAGGGACTCTTAAGAGTCTTCTCCAACACCATGGTTCAAAAGTATCAATCCTTTGGTGCTCAGCCTTATTTATAGTCCAACTCTCACATCCATACATGATTACTGGAAAAAAACATAGCTTAAACTATACAGACCTGTGACTGGGTACCCCTGAAAGCAATGCTGTACAGTGGAACTCTCTGTGATGCTGGAAATGTTCTCTACCTGTCCTAATGCAGTTATCACCAGCCATAGGGCTACAGCTATAACTGTGTGTGGTATCAGCCAGCACAGGGAATGACTCCTGTGTTATTTTTCCTGTATAAAGCACACCACATGCCTCCTCTCTGATTTTCAGTTCTTAATTTCCTTAAAATGGAGTGAGAATTTAAAAACAATTGTGACACATTCTGAGAGAAATATCCTTTTAGATTTTAATATTTTTTCTTATATTTTTTACAGATCTTTTGCTCACATCTAATCTGATAGTCATTTTCTGGAGCAGATTGAATGTTTCAGGTCTTTTGGAGTATTCCACACCTGTCTTCCCTTCCCACTCCTGCCTGCTTCCTCTCTTGAGATGGTCAGCTTCTCAAATGGACAGACTAGAGGTGGGAGGGAATGGGTTCCAATAGGCAGAGACTCTGTTGAGTTTCCTCCCTCTGAGCTGAGCAAGACCCAAGAGGCCAGCATCAGAGGACCTTGAGGCAGAGATTGTAAATGACAGGTCCCAGGAAGAGTGAGATGTCTCTCTTGGGGTTGAGACATGCAGGGAGCAGAACACCATGGTGGGGAACAATATGCCTTTCTTGAATAAAGAGTTGGAGTCTTATTTGCAAATCACAATATATATAGATGTCATGTGAACACAGAAAAAGGGAACAGAGTGAGACAGAAAAGTTTGGTAAAATACTCAAATAAACAAGGGGGAAAAAACAAAATGAAAAATGGAATGAATAGCAATCTAATGAAATCAGCAAAAAAAAAACAAGTTAAAAAATTAATAATCAAAGTAAATGATTATAGAGTGATGACCATTTCCAGAACATGCCATGAACTTTACTCCTCCTGTCTGTGCTGGTTTACCCTCCTTGCCTTTCTCTGCCCCACGAGGCTCAATGGTTTTTAGTTGTTGAGCATTGTGTGTCCATCGCCACAATCAACAAGAGAGCATTTTTTCACTGCTCCAAAGAGGAACCCTGTTCCCTCAGCCATCTCCCTCTTCTGGGAAGCAGGGCTTCGGTCATCTCAAAATCAGTTTTTAAAAACTGATTGGTCTCAGAGTTCTTCATTTCCTGAAACATAACTCTACTTACAAAAGCCTTTAATCTTGCCTAGACTGCTTGGAGTTGGAGGAAATTTTATTAAACATTTGCTGTGCACCAGTAACAGTGAGACACACCACACAAAGCCACTGTCAACCTCAGATACAGGAGACGGTATCAACCAGCAACCACATCTCTGAGAGGATTAGGAACAATACTAATTGCTACCCAACACCAGATATTGCTATGTGATATGCTACTGTATGTCCAAGAAGGAGTAGACAGAAAATAAAACTCCACACAGACTCAGATGGGTCATAAGGATCCAAACTGAAAAACAGTACCTTAAAAAGGAAGACATTTGGGTCTGGTTAAACATCACACTTGGAAAGTAGACTTTGTATGAGGTTCCAAATACAGTGATGAAAGTATGGGACTATTTAGAACATAATGTTGCGATGACTGAAAAAGAATTATTGAATTAGAAGTAGAGAAACATCGCAGTTTTTTTTTTTTTAATCAGGTCTCCATTAGATAAACACTTTGAGACTGTAGACCAGATAAAGAGTGTAAGTGCAAACAGAAGACAGAGGTGGGGGAGACAGTGTGGTTAAAATTGAGGGGAGTTCCTGCAGCTGACAGATGGTGATAAACTCCTTTTGGGATGGCTGAAAGGGATATATTGAGCCTATCTGCCTGAGAGCATCTTCATATGGTTTCATCCTGCCATCTCTTTCCGTCTTGATAATTCCAACTCTGCAAGCATGAAACCATCTATGTTGACTTGCCTCTCTTGCTTAAAAACTGTGCTGTGTGAAGAAAATATTGGATCTACAAGATGATGAAATTACTTGTCTGACAGTTGCAGAACGTTGACTAGTGCTGCCAGCTATAGTGGCAGCCAGCAATCTCTCTGCTGCTACTTACACACTCTAAATGGCGAGTCCACCTGGAGATGCTATAAGGAATCAAGAGAGAGCAAAAGGTGCTCTGAAGTTCAAGAGAAAGGTATAAAATTCTAAGCAAGGTTCAAAGAAGAGTTTCCTGTAAAAGACTTTTCCGACGGAAGATCATTTCACCAGAATGTCCAGGATTTGACCTCTTACAGAGCAATGTGGTATTTCCAGATTTCAGTATCTTAACTTCAAACAAGTACAAAGATTGTTTTATTTCATTTAAAAAAAATAATTAATTTACTTTAATTGGAGGCTAATTATTTTACAGTATTGTGGTGGTTTTTGCCATACATTGACATGAATCAGCCACTGGTATACATGTGTTCCCCATCCTGAACCCCCCTCCCACCTCTCTCCCCCTCCCATCCCCCCCCACCCCCCTGGGTTGTCTCAGTGCAACAGCTTTGAGTGCCCTGTTTCATGCATCGAACCTGGACTGGTGATCTATTTCACATATGGTAATATACATGTTTCAATGCTATTCTCTCAAATCATCCCACCCTCACCTTCTCCCACAGAGTCCAAAAGTCTGTTCTTATATCCATGTCTCTTTTGCTGTCTCACATATAGGGTCATCGTTACCATCTTTCTAAATTCCATATATATGCATTAGTATACTGTTTTGGTGTTTTTCTTTCTGACTTACTTCACTCTGTATAATAGGCTCCAGTTTCATCCACCTCATCAGAACTGATTCAAATGCATTCTTTTTAATAGCTGAGTAATATTCCATTGTGTGTATGTACCACAACTTTCTTATCCATTCGTCTGCCAATGGACATCTAGGTTGCTTCCATGTCCTAGCTATTGTCAACAGTTCTGCAATGAACATTGGGGTACATGTGTCTCTTTCAGTTCTGGTTTCCTCAGGCTGTATGCCCAGCAGTGGGATTGCTGGGTTGTATGGCAGTTTTATTTCCAGTTTTTTAAGGAATCTCCACACTGTTCTCCATTGTGGCTGTGCTAGTTTGCATTCCCACCAACAGTGTAAGAGGGTTCTCTTTTCTCCACACCCTCTCCAGCATTTATTCTTTGTAGAGTTTTTGATAGCAGACATGCTGACCGGACAAAGATTTTTTTAAAAGGCATCTTAGAATCTTATGTGGCACTTATGGCATAGAAAAAATAAATTACTTTTTAAAGTTTTATATATCCTAGGAGAGTATTATCTAATATAAATGTCTCGTGCAAAATAACAGAAGAATCCTAAACATGAAGCCATCATTTTGCACCCAAGAAAAACATCTGCATTAACTTGAAAATGGAAAAATAACATACAACTAATATCTAGTAATGGGAACACAGCAACCATATTTTACTTATCAATTCAAACACAAAGAGAGAATTTGCTTTACACTCATTTCCTTTAAAAAAACGACAGACTTATAAAAATGACAAATTACTCTTTGAAATGAAGTTTTTATTTCCCAGGAAATCCTCCTTGATCTGAAGAGGGGGATGTGGCTAGAATCTCTTATCAACAGAGTTTGATGTCACAACAGTACAAAAACAGAATGGAACAGTGCCACAGCACTGATGAAAAGATCCATCATCTGCTTTTCCTTCCTCTGCTGTTCTTATACAGATTTCTCTTTTAGCCTCTACATCTGGAGCCATCTTTTGCTCAGGAATAAATTATATTTGTCCCACGAAATTTATGAGTTTTTCACAGTATAAAATGGCATCAGATAAAGGCATTCTTCATCCACCCATTTCAAATCTCACCATCACAGATCCAGCCCAGTAGAATTCAGCATTACCATGGAACATTCACTTCGGGAAATCATTCTTCAATTATATAATAAATGTTTTTTTTAAGTGGGCAATGTTTTTTTCTTTAAAAAAAATAAGGATATAACAAGTATATAATAATTCCATCATATATTCATGTTTAGACTCTTGGATAAATGATATTCTATTATACCAAACTTTGTGAAGTAAAAGAATGATTCATTAAAAGATTCACCTCTTATGTTCAGTAGGATACAGGGAAATATTTTCTATTAAACAAGAATAAACTGATATAAACCACTAACTGATATAAGAAATTTTAATTAAAAGTACAGCTGTATTGGACATGGAAAAAACAAACAAACAAACAATGCTGCCCAAACTTGATTAAACAATGGATAGAACAAATTTGAGAAACATTAAACAGAATTTTTTAAAAATCATATGCTGCCATATGACCCAGCAATCCCACTGCTGGGCATACACACTGAGGAAACCAGACTTGAAAGAGACACGTGTACCCCAGCGTTCATCGCAGCACTGTTTATAATAGCCAGGACATGGAAGCAGCCTAGATGCCCATCAGCAGATGAATGGATAAGGAAGCTGTGGTACATATACACAATGGAATATTACTCAGCCATTAAAAAGAATACATTTGAATCAGTTCTAATGAGGTGGATGAAACTGGAGCCTATTATACAGAGTGAAGTAAGCCAGAAAGAAAAACACCAATACAGTATACTAACACATATATATGGTATTTAGTCAATCAGTAAAAATAACCCAGTATGTGAGACATCAAAAGAGACACAGATAAATAGAACAGTACTATGGACTCTATGGGAGAGGGCGAGGGCAGGATGATATGGGAGAATGGCATGGAAGCATGTAAATTATCATATGTGAAACGAATCATCAGTCCAGGTTCAATGCATGATACAGGGTTCTCGGGGCTGGTGCACCGGGATGACCCGGAGGGATGGGATGGGGAGGGAGGTGGAAGGGGGGTTCTGGAAGGGGAAAACATGTATACCCATGGTGGATTCATGTCAATGTATGGCAAAACAAATACAATATTGTAAGGTTAAAAAATAGAAAATAAACCCATTAAAAAAATTGTTAGAACACACACACACAAAAAAAATCAACTACTAAAGCAATATTGAATGAAAATGGAAATATTAGAGGCAGCTAAATTGGACACACTACAAAGATTTCACTAATGAGGGGATCTTTTGCAGAAAAAGAGCAAGTATAGCAAACCAATACTCAAAAGTATAATAAGAGAAAATTTGTACAAGCTAAGCATTGTTAAACTTTTGAGTGAGATAGTAGCCTCAAATCTGGCTTCCTAGAAACCCACCTTGCATACCATCTAAATTCATTCACCATTCTGCAACCAGAGAGATCTTTCTAAAATAGAAAAATGATCATTTTGCCTACATCAACACCTACAACTATTTAAACTTTTCACTTTGGCTCTGCTTTTAGGAAAACATATCAAATCTCAAGTAATCTTATATAACCTATGATCCTGCATTCTTTAGGGAAGCATTCTCCCCTTTGCTTGATTCTCCTCCAGTCTTCCTCAGATGTGACACCTATTTCTTAATTCATGTAGTCATATAATTTTCCCTTTGTTTATAATTTTTTCCTTCCTACTTCCTATATCTCAACCTATCCAACTCTGACTCATTATTCAAGCTTCTTATTTCATGTCATCACTTTCTTAAGGGAGATTCTCTCTCCTCCTTAGTCGGGTTAAATTCTTTTAGCCAGAAAACAAATTTGTGTTCAGTCACTCAGTCCTGTCCAACTCTTTGTGACCCCATGGACTGTAGCACACCAGCCTTTCCTGTCCTTCACTATCTCCCTGAGTTTGCTCAAACTCATGTCCATTGAATCAGTGGTGCCATCCACCATCTCATCCTCTGTCATCCCCTTCTCCTCCTGCCTTCAACCTTTCCCAACATCAAGATCTTTTCCAATGAGTCAGCCCTTCGCATAAGGTGGCCAAAGCACTTGAGCTTCAGCTTCAGCATCAGTCCTTCCAATGAATGTTCAGAAATGATTTCCTTTAGGGTTGATTGGTTTGATTTTCTTGCTGTCCAAGGAACTCTCAAGAATCTTGTCCAAAAAAATAAGTGTCTTCTCTAGCACCACAACTCAAAAGCATTAACTCTTTGGCTCTCAGCCTTCTTCATGGTCCAACTCTCACATCTGCATATGACAACTGAAAAAACCATAGCTTTGACCACATGGACCTTTGTTGGCAAAGTGATGTCCCTGCTTTTTAATATACTGTCTAGGTTTGTCATAGCTTTCCTATCAAGGAGCAAATGTCTTTTAATTTCATGACTGCGGTGACTGTCCGCAGTGATTTTGGAGCCCAAGAAAATAAAATCTGCCATTGCTTCCACTTTTCCCCCTTCTATTTGCCATGAAGTGATGGGACCAGATGCCATTATCTTACTCTTTTGAATGCTGAGTTTCAAGCAAGTTTTTTCATTCTCCTCTTTCACCTTCACCAAGAGGCTCTTTAATTCCTCCTCACTTTCTGCCATTAGAGTGGTGTCATCTGCATATCTGAGGTTGTTGATATTTCTCCCAGCAATCTTGATTCCAGCTTGTGATTCACTCAGCCAAGCATTTTGCATTATGTACTCTGCATGTAAGTTAAATAAACAAGGTGACAATATATAGCCTTGCCATACTCCTTTCCTGATTTTGAACCAGTCAGTTCTTCCATGTCCGGTTCTAACATTGTTTCTAACATAACATCTGCATACAGGTTTCCCAGGAGACAGGTAAGGTCATCTGGTATTTCCATCACCTTAAGAATTTTCCATAGTTTGTTATGATCCACATAAAGATTTTAGTGTAGCCAATGAAGTAGACGTTTTTCTGGAATTCCCTTGCTTTCTCTATGTTGGCAATTTGATCTCAGGTTTCTCTGCCTTTTTTAAGCCCAGTTGTACATCTGGAAGTTCTCAGTTCACATACTGTTGAAGTCTAGCTTGAAGGATTTTGAGCATAATCTTACTATAATAGCATGTGAAATGAATGCAGTTGTATGGTAGTTTGAACATTCTTTGGCATTGCCCTTCTTTGGGACTGGAATGAAAACTGACCTTTTCCAGTCCTGTGGTCACTGCTGAGTTTTCCAAATTTGCTGGCATATTGAGTGCAGCACTTTTAACAGCAACATCTTTTAGCATTTCAATTAGCTCAGCTGGAATCACCTCCACTAGCTTTGTTGGTCGTAATGCTTCCTAAGGCCCACTTGACTTCACACTTCAGGATGTCCAACTCTACATGAGTGACCACACAAGCATAGTTATACAGGTCATTAAGACCTTTTTTTGTATAGTTCTTTTGTGTTTTCTTGCCACCTCTTCTTAATCTCTTCTGCTTCTGTTAGATCCTTACCATTTCTGTCCTTTATTATGCCCATCCTTGCATATATTCCCTCCCTTGATACATTCCATTTTCTTAGAGATGTCTAGTCTTTCCCATTCATTCTTTTCCTCAATTTCTTTGCATTGTTCATTTAAGAAGGCCTTCTTATCTCTCCTTGTTATTCTCTGGAACTCTGCATTCAATGGGTATATCTTTCCCTTTCTCCCTTGCTTTTCACTTCTTTTCTTTCCGCAGCTATTTGTAAAGCCTCCTCAGACAACCACTTTGGCTTCTTGAATTTCTTTTTCTTTGGGATGGTTTCAGTCACTGTCACCTGTACAACATTATGAACCTCTGTCCATAGTTCTACAGGCACTCTGTCTACCAGATCTTGAACTTTAATTCAATTTAATCCCTTGAATCGATTCATCACCTCCACTGTATAATCATAAGGGATTTGATTTAGGTCATATCTGAATGGCTTAATGGTTTTCCCTACTTTCTTCAATTTAAGCTTGCAATAAGGAGCTCATGATCTGAGCCACAGTCAGCTTCAGGCCTTGTTTTAGCTGACTATATAGAGCTTTTCCATCTTTGGCTGCAAAGAAAATAATCAATCTGATTTCAACATTGACCATTTGGTGATGTTCATATGTATAACTGTCCCTTGGGTTGTTGGAAAACTGTGTTTGCTATGAACAGCAGGCTCTCTTGACAAAACTTTGCTAGTCTTTCCTCTGCTTCATTTTGTACTCGAAGGCCAAATTTGCCTGTTACTCCAGGTATCTCTTGACTTCCTACTTTTGCATTCCAACCCCCTATGATGAAAAGGATATCTTTTTTTGGTGTTAATTCTAGGTCTTGTGGGTCTTCATAGAACCGATCGACTTCAGCTTCTTCAGCACCAGTGACTGAGGCATAGACTTGGATTACTGTGATGTTGATTTGTTTGCCTTGGAAACGAACCAAAATCATTCTGTCGTTTTCAAGGTTATATCCAAATACTGCACTTCAGACTCTTTTGTTGACTATGAGGGCTACTCCATTTCTTCTAAGGGATTCTTGCCCACAATAGTAAATATAATGGTCATTTGAATTAAATTCACCCATTCCTGTCCATTTTAGTTCACTGATACTTAAGATGTCAATGTTCACTCTTGCAATCTCCTGCTCAACCATGTCCAATTTACCTCAATTCATGGAGGTTCCTATGAGGTATTGTTCTTTACAGCATTGGACATTACTTTCCCCACCAGACACATCCACAATTGAGCATTATTTCTGCTTTGGCCCAGCCACTTCTTTCTTTCTGGAGTATTAGTAATTGTCCTCTGCTCTTTCCCAGTAGCATACTGTGGGTACTTTCCAACCTGGGAGGCTCATCTTCCATTGTCATATCTTTTTGCCTTCTCATACTGTCCAAGGGGTTCTCCAGGTAAGAATACCAGAGTGAGTTGCCATTTCTTTCTCCAATGGACCACATTTTTTCAGAACTCGTCACTGCGACCCGACCGTCTTGGGTGGCCCTGCACAGTATGGCTCATAACTTCATTAATTTATGCAGGCCCTTTCACCATGGAGGGTTGTGATCCATTACATATATATGTAATGGAATATTACTCAGCCATAAAAAGAGAATGAAATGTTGCCACTTGCAGCAACATTTATGGATCTAGAGATTATCATACTAAGTAAAGTGGGATAAAGGCAAATATATGATATCACTTATATGTGTAACCTAAAAAATAATACAAATGAACTTATTTACAAAACAGAAACAGACTCACAGGCACAGAAAACAAACTTATTGTTGCCAAAGGGGAAAGAAGGGGGAGGGGCAAATTAGGAATTTAGGATTAACAGACACACACTACTATATATATAATAGATGAAAAGGACTTACTGTATAGCACAGGGAACTATATTCAGTACCTTGTAATAAAAAACCTATAATGGGAAATAATCTGAAAATAGGTACACATATGTAACTGAATCACTTTAATGTATACTTGAAACTAATGTAATATTGTAAATCAACTTATATTTCATTTTTTTAAAAAGCAAAGGGGAAAAAGGATACTTTTCGATAAAAAGAGATGAAAAGAATTTAGCACTAACCAACCCTCACTGAAAGAGTTACTGAAGGTTATAGTACTTTCAGGAAGTAGGAAGTTGAACTCAGAAGGAAGTAGAGTCATGCAAGAAACAGTAAGTAGAGAAACTGGTAAACACATCAATAAATCTGAGCAATAGCAATAATAATGACATTTGTGGAGGGAATAAAAACAAAACAGTGGTGATAACAGTGACCCGACTTAGCAATAAAAAGGAACAAAGTATTGATACACTCAACAACTTGGATAGATCTCAAGGACATTATGCTGTGTGAAAAGACCTAGTCTCAAAAGGTCACATACTGTACAATTCCATTTATATGACATTCCTGAAGTGATACTGTTATTGAGGTGGAGCACAGAATAGTAATTGCCAGGGGCTGGAGACAGTGGGAGAGCAAGAGAGGGTGAGACCATAAAGGAATATCACAGGGAGAGCTTTATGGTGGCTGATCAGTTCTGTGTCTTGATTACAGTAGTTGTCATACAAACCTACCAGTGATAAAGGGACATAGAACTATAAATAAACAATAAACATTGTGCCGATGTCAACTTCCTGGTTTTGACGTTGCACTTTATTTGTCTAAGATGTAACTTTTTAAATAATTTTATTTATTTACTTATAGCTGTCCTGGGTCTTCTCTGCTGCTGCAAGGGCTTTTATCTAGTTGCAGAGAGTGGGGGCTACTCTCTAGCTGTGGTGCACAGGCTCCTAACTGTGGGGGCTTCTCCTGTTACAGAGCACAGACTCCAGGGCACGCAGGCTTTCAGTAGTTGCAACACATAGGCTCAGCAGTTGAGGCTCCCAGGCTCTAGAGAGCACAGGTTCAATAGTTATGACGCATAGACTTAGTTGCTCTGTGACATGTGGGATCTTCCCCTATCAGATCGAGCGTCCTGCATTGGCAGGTGAATTCTTTATGAACCATCAGGGAAGCCCTAACTTTTAAAAGGTACTGGGTGGAATACAGAGACTGCTTTGTACTATCTTTGCAACTTCCTATGAATCTATAATTACTTCAGAAGAAAATGTTTTAAAAAAAAAAGATGAAACCACTAAATAGTAAAAAATATGGAAGATGGCAGGAAAGATCAGAGTTAAATCATTTTGAGGTCTTTATGTGTTTGAAAAGAGGACAAAGATATTGATTAAGCCTTAAGCCAACTATGTCATTAAAAATTTAAAGAAGATAATAAAATAATAGAAAAAAATGTACAGTTTCTAAATCAGAGAATGAGAGGGGGAACATAATAAGGAAAAATTGATTAATTCAATTGAAGTTACAGAAGGAAAAAACAGTAAAGTGGCTTGCTAAAACATATATATTCAAAAAGTCATAACTTTCCTACATCAGTAAGAATGAATTAGGAAAAAGTAATTCAATGTATAATAATAACAAAAGAATTATAATATCTATAAAAGATCTAGGGCTTCTCTGGTGGCTCGGATGGTAAAGAATCCACCTACAGTGTGGGAAACATGGGTTCAAACCCTGGGTTGGGAAGATCCCCTGGAAGAGGGTATGGCAACCCATTCCAGTATTCTTGCCTGGAGAATCTCGATGGACAGAGGAGCCTGGTGGGCTACAGTTCATGCTATTGCAAAGAGTGGGTGGGACACGACTGAGCAACTAAGCACACTTAAAGATCTAAATGAAAATTATGTGTGTGGCATATGAAGAAAACTACAAATATTTGTGGAATAAGTTCTGTTTATATGTAGCTATTTGGCCTTGGGAGATAAGGAAAGGAGAGTGAGTTTCGAATTTGTACGTGAAAAGCGCGTCCTTGATAAGAAAGCAAAAGTAACCACATTGCGCTGGTCTGCAAGGACTGACTGCAAGAAAGCTACGGTTTCTAACATGTCAAACTTTGACCAGCTGAGTAACATAAAGGATATGAGTCCCTTCAGAATTCCTAATAAGGAGATGCCAGAAGTAAAACATCTGCACAAGTTAATCCCTGTTTCTGATGGGACAACCTTGCAGAGGACTGAGAAGTTGAGAGTTCCTGCATCTCTCTAGAGCAGGTGTGCAGCTCTAATGTGGTCTGTGGGAAGGCGGAGGTGCTCAACCCTTGACATTCTTGGCAACGGGCTGTTGGTAGTATCCACGTCAAGCCTAGTCCACATTGCTATTGCAGCCAGCCACATCTCACCCCAGAAAGAACATCCTAACCAAAGACGGTCTTGCCTTAGGGCTAAGACTTCTCGTATCAGGGAGAGGAATGGCTGAGGCCACTTCTATCTTCTTTATTAACCACACGCAATAAATGGGTCTTATCCTTTTAAGAGACTGCTGGGAAATACTGAGTTCAATGGTCTCATCTCAGGGTGGGGGCGGGTGATGATCCAAATACCCCTCCACCTGGAACTTAAATTCTCTAGTTAACTAATAATTCAACTGGAATTTATGTGGGTAAAATAACAAATGCTCATTGATAAAATAGGGGCTTCCCAGGTGGTGCAGTGGTATAAAATCCACCTGCCAATGCAGGAGGTATGGATTTGACTCCTGAGTTGGGAAGATCCCCTGGAGTAGGAAGTGGCAACCCGCTCCAGTATTCTTGCCTGGAAAATTCCATGGACAGTGGAGTTTGGTGGGCTACAGTCCATGGGGTCACAAACTGTCAGACACGACTGAGCATGCATGCATGCATTGATAAAATATTCAATATGACTTGAATAAAGCAAGCTAGGCTACTGAAGAGGGAGTTATCATTCCAAACCAATGCTTAGGTTTCACTTACTCTGATTTCAATCAATATCCCAAAGGGGTGAGTTTTGAACTTGACAAAATCATGATAATCACTAGTATTATTTAGAACTTACTGTATGCCAAATATATCTATGTGCCATATGAGTTTTAATTCCATTAATTCTCACCACGGTCCCATGCAGAAGATGATACTATTGTCCTTATAGAAGATAGTACTATTGTTCTCATGGGAGATACTACTATTATTCTCAAATGAGGAAGCTGAGGCAATCTGCCCAAGGTTATAAGGCTGGCAGATGTCAATACAGGATTTGAACTTGAACAGAAATCCACCTGAAGTTCCTATGTTCTAAATGCCATTGCAGCTTGTCTTTTAAAATAAAAACTGGGAAAGTAAATAGATAAGGCTATCAAAGAAAAACACGAATGGAGGCAGACTAGCCCCGACAGCTATCTCTGGGGTGGGGTGTAATACAGAGTGTGATATATGAAAATAGATAAAGGGAATCAGGGGAACAAAACCAATCACTGAGAAACAGAATCTGTTGTGTACATTAATTTAATTATAGGTGTATTTGAAATCAGAGAGATATTTTAATAATTTGTTTTAGCACAACAGGCTAAGAACTGCAAGGGGAGGGTAAAGATTCACTTTGAATTAATAATTTCTCCTTTCACCATACACAAACAGAAATCCTAACTGGAATAAAGAGTTAAATAAAACCAAATTGTATCATAAAAATAGAATGTGTATTATTAAATATTTATCAACTCTCAATGGAGAAGAAAATCCTATGTAATAAATTACAAAGGAAAATAGCAACTGACTTGATAACATAAAAATGTAAATTCTCTATTAACTGAATAAAAACTTAGTTCAAAGGCAAAGGCAAGCGGAAAAGTTACAGCAAATATAACTGAAAATCATACAAGGTTTGGCCTGAGACCAAACTGTGGTGGAGGTAGTGAAGATAAAGGTGACCTCCTTCAAAAGGTCTTGCGCACGCACTAATGCACTCAGAGCCCCAACCCTGCAGCAGGCCACTGGTAACCCATCCCTCCGCCGGAGACTCCTGGACACTCACAGATACTGCAACCCCCTCCAGGAGGGAGAAGCTAACAGTGAATTATGGTATGCTGCCCTCAAGCATGTGGACCCCAAACCAGTTGGAACCTGAAGGTGGATGGTGCTGACTCCCACTTACCTCATGACCAACCCCTCAGAGGAATGTCCACAAGCTGATCACGCCCTCTTTGAACCATTACTATAAAGCTTCTCACTATCCTTTCCAAGTGGGGACACGTAGATTTTCAAGGCAGGAGTCCACTGTGTCCCCCTTTGCCTGGCAAACTAATAAAGCTCTCCTTTTCTTCTTCAAAAAAACCAAAAATCATACAAAACACAACTGCACTGCTTGGTCAAGTTGCTTTAAACTTCAAGAACTAGTTGATTTCCTTAAAATAAAGAGAATTTTCAGAAATCAAAGAGCAAAATACTAAAACCCCAGATGAAAAACTGACATGAGCAGAAAATCAACAGAATAGACACTAAAGTTCAAAAATTCATTTTTAATTCAATAAAAGATGCAAATTAAAACAACACGTCATTTTACATTTCCCTTTGTTGATAAAGATTTCTTTTAAATAATGGTAGTAAGATAGTAATACAGATAGGCTGCTAAGTTGCTTCAGTCGTGTCCAACTCTGTGCAACCCCATAGACGGCAGCCCACCAGGCTCCGCCGTCCCTGGGATTCTCCAGGCAAGAATACCGGAGTGGGTTGCCATTTCCTTCTTCAGTGCATGAAAGGGAAAATGAAAGTGAAGTCGCTCAGTCGTGTCCGACTCTTAGAGACCCCATGGACTGTAGCCTACCAGGCTCCTCCGTCCATGGGATTTTCCAGGCAAGAATACTGGAGTGGGGTGCCATTGCCTTCTCCAGTAATACAGATATAAATGCATGCAAACTTTCCATAATGCAACCTAGCAAAACAGTAGGGTTGCATTTTGTATCATTTTGAATTAAGTAAATTAAGTAGTGGGATATAAATATCTTAAGAGCACTGTAATTTGTGTGCAATATTTGTGCAATATTTGAAATAATGCAAAGCCCAGCATCCTTAAAACTTGAAAAACATATAAAAATTATTGAGCTCTCCAATGAAGTTATTATATAGCAATAATAACCACTTTATATGTTACAAGTATTAAATGAGATAACATTTAAAGTATTTAGAACATAGCCTTGCATATGTGAGTATTACATGGTGTTTATTATGAAATGATGATCTTGGTGGTGATGATGATCATTCTGATCATAATGATGATGATAATGGTTGAAGTTGCCACATGATGGCACCATGTTAGCAGAAAATAAATATACACCATTATCCTGTGTTATTACTTTGAGACCCATACTGCACTAAGTGTTAGACATTCCATAGATGATTTTGTTGGGTATTTACTATTTTGCTAAAGTATTCAGTAAAAATAATAATTTGTAGTAAACAATAATTTTTTAATATAAATTTTCAACTATTTTTATATTTGTAAGAGTGTTTGTCAAATTCTAATACAATCACCATTGCTGAAAAGGTAACCCTGAATCAATAACTTTAAAATAGAAATTAGATATATTACATTACACAGAGTATTTTTTAAAACTCATGATACATGATGCTCTTTGAAAAAAAACTATCAAAAGAATGCTGAAAAATAAAGAATCATTAAAGCAAAAATATATTGTACTAGTTGAAGATTTACACACACAAGGAATATCCTCTCATACAAATTTTACACTCATTCCAATTAGAAAATCAGTGTTAGAATTTCGAAGTCTTTGGGAACACTTCCCTCACATAGAATGCAACCACCTGGTAAAGGCAGAACCAGTAAATCTACAACATTCAATACCCTTTATGTATTGGTACCAAAATACATTAGAATTGCTATAAAAATCTTCAGAAAGAACCGAGCAAAAAGTTAGACTAAAACACTTTTTTAAGATAAAATAAGCAGGAAAATCTACATATCAAGATGTATACTCAGTATCTATTTGTTCCCAAAGAAAATCTCTAGATTTTTTCAAAACTAGAATTTATACAGGCCATATGCTCTCACCATTTTATCACCAGCAGAATTTTAAACTTTATGAAGTAGCTCTTGATTCAGTTTAGAAATAAAACCTGTATTTCAAAACAATTTAGAAAAATTCTGTCAAAACAATAAATAGCACTTTTTACAGTATGCAGTCAAAGCTATATTCAGAAGAATATTCATAGCCCTAAAACAATTGCACTCATCTCACACGTTAGTAAAGTAATGCTCAAAATTCTCCAAGCCAGGCTTCAGCAATACGTGAACTGTGAACTTCCAGATGTTCAAGCTGGTTTTAGAAAAGGCAGAGGAACCAGTGATCAAATTGCCAACATCCATTGGATCATCAAAAAAGCAAGAGAGTTCCAGAAAAACATCTACTTCTGCTTTATTGACTATGCCAAAGCCTTTGACTGTGTGGATCACAATAAACTGTGGAAAATTCTGAAAGAGATGGGAATACCAGACCACCTGACCTGCCTCTTGAGAAACCTGTACGCAGGTCAGGAAGCCACAGTTAGAACTGGACATGGAACAACAGACTGGTTCCAAATAGGAAAAGGAGTACGTCAAGGCTGTATATTGTCACCCTGCTTATTTAACTTATATGCAGAGTACATCATGAGAAACACTGGGCTGGAAGAAGCACAAGCTGGAATCAAGATTGCTGGGAGAAATATCAATAACCTCAGATATGCAGATGACACCACCCTTACTGCAGAAAGTGAAGAAGAACTAAAGAGCCTCTTGATGAAAGTGAAAGAGGAGAGTGAAAAAAGTTGGCTTAAAGGTCAACATTCAGAAAACTAAGATCATGGCATCTGGTCCCATCACTTCATGGGAAATAGATGGGGAAACAGTGGAAACAGTGTCAAACTTTATTTTGGGGGGCTCCAAAATCACTGCAGACAGTGACTGCAGCCATGAAATTAAAAGACACTTACTCCTTGGAAGGAAAGTTATGACCAACCTAGATAGCATATTAAAAAGCAGAGACATTACTTTGCCAACAAAGGTTCATCTAGTCAAGGCTATGGTTTTTCCAGTAGTCATGTATGGATGTGAGAGTTGGACTGTGAAGAAAGCTGAGCGCCGAAGAATTGATGCTTTTGAACTGTGGTGTTGGAGAAGACTGTTGAGGGTCCCTTGGACTGCAAGGAGATCCACCCAGTCCATCCTAAAGGAGATCAGTCCTGGGTGTTCATTGGAAAGATATGTTGAAGCTGAAACGCCAATACTTTGGCCACCTGATGCAAAGAGTTGACTCATTGGAAAAGACCCTAATGCTGGGTAGGATTGGGGGCAGGAGGAGAAGGGGACGACAGAGGATGAGATGGCTGGATGGCATCACCGACTCGACGGACATGAGTTTGGGTGGGCTCCGGGAGTTGGTGATGGACAGGGAGGCCTAGCACGCTGTGGTTCATGGGGTCGCAAAGAGTCAGACACGACTGAGCAACTGAACTGAACTGAACTGAACTAAATGCTTTTGTTACTGAATAAGAAATAATAAAAACAAACAGCCAACACAGGAAGCTATAAACCTATAGAGAATGAAGTAAGAAATTACAATAAAGGAGAAATTAGCACACTAGGAAATAAAGTAGAACTGATATATATAAGAATGAGTTCTTTGGAATGGCCAGTTAAGCAAATTTTAGCAAGTTTAATAAGATATTTGTACATACATATATATGGGCTTCCCAGGTGGCACCAGTGGTAAGAATCCACCTGTCAATGCAGCAGATGTAAGAGACACGGGTTTGATCCCTGGGTTAGGAAGACCCCTGGTGGAGGGCATGGCAACCCACTCCACTATTCTTGCCTAGAGAATCCCCATGGACAGAGGAGCGTGGCAGGCTACAGTCCATAGGGTCGCACAGAGTCAGATATGACTGAAGGGACTTAGTATGCACACACACATCAATATCAACTGGCAAGCCAGGAAGTAACAGCATGCTGCTCATTAAAACAAACAAACAAACAAAAAGCCACTAAAGGCATTCTCATTAAAACAGACAACAAAACAAGAATGCCCATAATCACTTCTGATATTTTAGATTATGGTGGAAGTTCTATATAACATTGGAATACTCTTTATTTGCATACAACACAAATATATATCTCAAAAAAATCAATTAATTGTAAAGCTATTGAAACTAACAGGAAAGTTTTCAAACGTGTCTGTTTACACTGGTTACTATGGCCTGATAGTTTTAGTTTGGGATGAGCCATGTTGGACAACAATGTCAATGTACTTAATTCCACTAAACTCTATACTTCAAAATGCTTAAAATGGTAACTTTTAGTGTTATTTATCTTTTACCATGATAAAAGAAAAATCCCAATGGCTTCGGTCACTTGGAGTAAGACTAGCCCTATACAAATGCTTGATAATTTTTTTAATAAATTGTTGTTGTTTTGTTGTTTAGTCGCTAAGTCGTATCCAACTCTTTGCAACGCCATGGACTCTAGTCTGCCAGGCTCTTCCGTCCATGGGGTTCTCCAGGCAAGAATACTGCAGTGGGTTGCCATTTCCTCCTCCAGGGGATCTTCCCAACCTAACTAGTTTTTAAAAGTTAATGGGTAAAAAACAAGCATTCACAACATACGAGGGAGAGAGAGAAAGAGAGAGGGAAGGAAGGAAGGGAGGGAGGGAGAGAAGTGGGAGGGATGGAGGGAGGAAGGGGAAAGGAGAAGAGAAGAAAAGAAGGAGCAAAGGATGGAGGGTGGAAGAGGAGGAAGATGCAGGACTCTTAGGAAGCTAAAAATGTTTAAGGGACATCAAAGACAACTGAGCTTTTTTCAAAAGGCCTCATATTCCAGGATGAATGCATTCAATATTACAAAAATCTAAAAATTCTCCAAGCCAATCTTTAAAGGTAATTCAGTTCTAGTCAAAATATCAGGAGGATTTCCCTTTCACAATTTGACACAATAATTATAAGTTTTATCTGGACTAATATGAGTGAAAATAGCCAAGAAGATTTTGAAAATTAGTAATGAGGAAGGAAGGAGGAGCCATTCCAGAAATCCATAATGTGCTCTATAATTTCTTTTACTCCCTTTCAGAAGACTAGAAATTCAGCTTATCCCAGCTCACTCACAATCATTCAGAGAAAGAGAAAACATTACCTCAAGTTGCTAAGTTACTTTAACCTAGTAAACAAGCACCTTCAGTAGAATTTGATTTTAATATATTCTCTATTTTTTATTTTTTCTTTATTTTTTAACTTTTAAAATAGAACATTACAATTGGAAATAAACTGATTAGTTGTGCTGTATAAATTAACCAAAGTGTATTACAGAATGCCTTAATAGTCTGTGATTTTTGGCTCTAAGCTTTAAAGATATTCAAGTGTTGTCTTCTTGTACAATTTATGAAAGTAAAATCTTTCTATAAAAATAAGTAAATATTCTACTTGTCCTTGAAAAACAATAATCAAGAACAATTTCTTAGAGAGTGGTTATGAAATCAAATAGACAAACAGAGTAATAAACAATAGAAAGTATAGAAACAGCACCAAGTATATACATGATTCTCATATACGGTAAGTACAGTTTTCAAGTCAATAGGAAAAAGATAAATTATTTGCCATTTGCCATTGAAGTTACAGACGGATCACATTTGTGGGGAAAAAATAAAGTTAGTGACTTCCCTGGTGGCTCAGTGGTAAAGAATCTGCCTGCCAATGCAGGAGACACGAGTTCAACCCCTGGTCTGGGAACAGCCCACGTGACTCAGAGCAGCTAAGCCCGCGCACCACACCCACAGAGCCTATGCTCTGGAGTCCCGGAGCCAAAACCACTGAGCCCCTGCACGGCAGTTCCCAGAGCCTGACACCCCAGAGCCTCTGCGCCACAGTAAGAGACGCCACTGCAGTGAGAAGCCCGAGGACCCCAGAGAGAGAGCAGCCCCCACTCGCAGCAACTAGATAGAGAGCGTGCAGCAACAAAGACCCAGCCTAGCCAAATAAATAAATTAACATATTTCAAAAAGAAGCTCTCTAAATCATAGCTTACACTACAATGAAGTCTAAATGGACTGAAGAGTTTAATTCTTCCATACATTTGACAAATGTTTACCAAGTACAAATTTATGAACTAGATTTCTTTTTAGTCCTGAAACACTGATTTTAATTATTTTTATTGGAATATAATTGCTTTACAGTGTGTTAGTTTCTGCTATACAACAAAATGAGTCAGCTATATATGTGTGTGTGTGCATGTGTGTGTGTGTGTGTGTGTGTGTGTGTGTGTATGTATATATATTCAGCTCAGTTCAGTTCAGTTCAGTTGCTCAGTCATGTCCAACTCTTTGCAGCCCCAGGGACTGCAGCATGCCAGGCCTCCCTGTCCATCACCAACTCCCGGAGTTTACTCAAAATCATGTCCATTGAGTTGGTGACGTCACTGAACCATCTTATCCTCTGTCGTCCCCTTCTCCTCCTGTCTTCAATCTTTCCCAGCATCAGGGTCTTTTCAAATGAGTCCGTTCTTCACGTCAGGGAGCCAAAGTATTGGAGTTTCAGCTTCAACATCGTCCTTCCAATGAATATTCAGGACTGATCTCCTTTAGGATGGACTGGTTGGATCTCCTTGCAGTCCAAGGGACTCTCAAGAGTCTTCTCCGACACCACAGTTCAAAAGTATCAATTCTTCAGTGTTCAGCTTTTGTTATAGTCCAACTCTCACATCCATACATGACCACTGGAAAAACCATAACTTTGACTAGATGGACCTTTGTTGACAAAGTAATGTCTCTGCTTTTTAATACACTGTCTAGGTTGGTCATAGCTTTTCTTCCAAGGAGCAAGTGTTTTTTAATTTCATGGCTGCGGTCACTGTCTGCAGTGATTTTGGAGCCTAAAAAAATAAAGTCAGCCACTGTTTCCACTGTTTCCCCATCTATTTGCCATGAAGTGATGGGACCAAATGCCATGATCTTAGTTTTCTGCATATTGACCTTTAAGCCAACTTTTTCACTCTCCTCTTTTACTTTCATCAAGACGCTCTTTAGTTCTTCTTTGTTTTCTACCATAAGTGTGGTGTCATCTGCATATCTGAGGTTATTGATATTTCTCCCTGCAATCTTGATTCCAGCTTGTGTTTCATCCAGTTCAGCATTTCTCATGATGTACTCTGCATATAAGTTAAATAAGCAGGGTAACAATATACAGCCTTTCCCAATTTGGAACCAGTTTGTTGTTCCATGTCCAGTTCTAAATGTTTCTTCTTGACGTGCATACAGATTTCTCAGGAGGCAGATCAGGTAGTCTGGTATTCCTATCTCTTTAAGAATTTTCCACAGTTTCTTGTGATCCACATAGTCAAAAGCTTTGGCATAGTCAATAAAGCAGAAGTAGATGTTTTTCTGGAACTCTCTTGCTTTTTTGATGATCCAATTGATGTTGGCAATTTGATCTCTGGTTCCTCTGCCTTTTCTAAAACCAGCTTGAACATCTGGAAGTTCACAGTTCACGTATTGCTGAAGCCTGGCTTGGAGAATTTTGAGCATTACTTTGCTAGCATATGAGATGAGTGTAATTGTGTGGTAGTTTGAGCATTCTTTAGCATTGCCTTTCTTTGGAATTGGAATGAAAACTGACTTTTTTCAGTCCTGTGGCCACTGCTGAGTTTTCTAAATTTGCTGGCATATTGAGTGCAGCACTTTCACAGCCTCATCTTTTAGGATTTGAAATAGTTCAACTGGAATTCCATCACCTCCACTAGCTTTGTTCATCGTGATGCTTCCTAAGGCCCACTTGACTTCACATTCCAGGATGTCTGGCTCTAGGTGAGTGATCACACCATCGTGATTACCTGGGTCGTGAAGATCTTTTTGTATAGTACTTCTGTGTATTCTTGCCACCTCTTCTTAATATCTTCTGCTTCTGTTAGGTCCATACCATTTCTGTCCTTCATTGTGCCCATCTTTGCATGAAAAGTTCCCTTGGTATCTCTAATTTTCTTGAAGAGATCTCTAGTCTTTCCCATTCTATAAAACCTTCTCTCTTGAGCCTCCATCCCTCCATCTCACCCCTATGGGCTAGATTATTGTGCTGTAGCAAGGACAGAGTAGTCAACAAGACCCCCCAGGAATTCCCCACACTCATGGGGCTGACCACCTAGCTGTTATCTAATGGTTAAGTGCTGGTAACTTCAGTGGAATTGAGGAAACATCAGGTATCAGGGGTCCAGCCATAGCAACTCCAGGATTAGGTAATATTGTTTCACTTCCCACCCTGCATTTCTTTTATCTAGTGAACAGATCTACCCAGTGATAATCCTTTGGCTTTTCACCTTTCCCTGGGTGATAGTAAACTTCAGGTTGTTTCCTGCTTACCTTTTAGGAATAGTGGGTGGGGAGGTAATCAAGGTCTGTGTGCTAAGTCACTTCAGTTGTGTCCAACACTTTGTGACCCCATGGACTGTAGCCTACCAGGTTCCTCTGTCCATGGGATTCTCCAGGATTGAACCCATGTCTTTTATGTCTCCTGCATTGGCAGGCAGGTTCTTTATCACTAGTGTCACCTGGGAAGCCAATCAAGGACTGTTGTTCAGTTGCTCAGTCATGTCCAATTCTTTGCGACCCCATGGACTGCAGCACACCAGGCTTCACTGTCCTTCACCATATCCCAGAGCTGGTTCAAACTCACGTCCATTGAGTCAGTGATGCCATCCAACCATCTTGTCTTCTGTCATCCCCTTCTCCTCTTGCCTTCAATCTTTCCCAACATCAGGGTCTTTTCTAAAGAGTCGGCTCTTCACATCAGGTGGCCAAATTATTGGAGCTTACATTTCAGCATCAGTTCTTCTAATAAATATTCAGGATTGATTTCTTTTAGGATTGACTGGTTTGATCTCCTTGCAGTCCAAGGGACTCTCAAGAGTCTTCCCCAACACCATAGTTCAAAAGCATCAATTCTTTGGTGCTCATCCTTCTTTATGGTCCAACTCTCACATTCATATATGACTACTGGAAAAAACCACAGCTTTGACTAGAAGGACCTTTGTTGGCAAAGTAATGTCTCTGATTTTTAATATGCTATCTAAGTTTATCATAGCTTTTCTTCCAAGGAGCAAATGTCTTTTAATTTCATGGCTGTAGTCACCATCTCCATTGATTTTGGAGCCCAAGAAAAGAAAGTCTCTCACTGTTTCCATTGTTTCCCCATATATTTGCCATAAAGTGATGGGACCAGATGCCATGATTTTCATTTTTTGAATGTTGAGTTTTAAGCCAGCTAGTTCACTTTCATCAAGAGGCTCTTTAGTTCCTCTTCACTTTTTACCACAAGTGTGGTGTCATCTGCATATCTGAGGTTATTGATATTTCTCCGAGCAATCTTCATTCCAACTTGTGCTTCATCCAGCCTGGCATGTCGCATGATGTCCTCTGCATATAAGTTAAATAAGCAGGGTGACAATATACTTGTCACCTTGACAGACTCCTTTTTCAATTTTGAACCAGTCTATTGTTCCATGTCTGGTTCTAACTGTTGCTTCTTGACCTGCATACAGATTTCTCAGGAGGCAGGTAAGGTGGTCTGGTATTCCTACCTCTTTAAGAATTTTCTGTCTTGGGACTTCCCAGGTGGTCCAGTGGCTAAGACTCCAGGCTCCCAATGCAAGGGGCCTGAGTTCGATCCCTAGTCAGGGAACTAGATCCCACATGCTGCAACTAAGACCTGGTGTGGTCAAATGAATAAAAAAAAAAAAATTCTGTCTCAAAAATGACAGAATGATCTCTGTTCATTTCCAAGGCAAACCATTTGATATCACAGTAGTCCAAGTCTATGTCCCAACCACCAGTGCTGAAGAAGCTGAAGTTGAATGGTTCTATGAAGACTTATAAGACCTGCTAGAACTAACACCAAAAAAATATGTCTTTTTCATCATAGGGAACTGGAATGCAAAAGTGGGAAGTCAAGAGATACCTGGAATAACAGCAAATTTGGCCTTGGAGTGCAAAATGAAGCAGGGCAAAGACTAAGAGACTTTTGCCAAGAGAACACACTGGTCATAGCAAACACCCTCTTTCAACAACACAAGAGAAGACTCTACACATGGACATCACCAGATGGTCAATACCAAAATCATATTGAGTATATTCTTTATAGTCAAAGATGGAGAAGCTCTATACAGTCAGCAAAAATAAGACCGGGAGCTGTCTGTGGCTCAGATCATGAACTTCTTATAGCCAAATTCAGACTTAAGTTGAAAAAAGTATGGAAAACCACTAGGCCATTAAGGTATGACCTAAATCAAATCCCTTACAATTATACAGTGGAAGTGACAAATAGATCCAAGGGATTAGATCTGATAGATAGAGTGCCTGAAGAACTGTAGATGGAAGTTCATGACATTATACAGGAGACGGTGATCAAAACCATCCCCAAGAAAAAGAAATCAAGGAGTAGGCTGTTTAAAACTCAGCTTCCTCAACATGTCAGAGCACATGCTGAAGACAGAGAGCCATAAGCTCACAAGGAGGTGGAGGGGATCTTCCAGAACAAAGGGCAAAGGTAGCAATCACAAGATAATGTATCCTGCCAGCCTTGATAACATTTTCACTGTCAGGGTCAGAATTAATGAAAGGAGAGAAGAAAAAAATCAGCTTCAAAATAAGTATATACATAAGTGTGTCTCCCTCTCCCCTCCGTGCTTGGATTGGGATGTCATCTGACAGGTATAACGTGAGGTGTGGCATGTGGCCAGTAAAACAGCTCTGATTCTGCCTCCCAATAGTTTCTACCTTAATTGACATGGCAACCATAATGCAGACATCAAAGGTTGAATTGCACAACCAGTTATTTAATTACCTTTGCGATGATGCCAGAGAAGTCCAGGGTCAAGGGATTCACAGAATAGGAGTTCTGGCATAACCTCAGGGGTCAGGTGAGGCCTCCCTGAGGACATTCGAGAATTCTGAAGCAGGAGCAGGATTTAAATAGGCAGAGAGACTAAGGTGGAGGGTGAGCACATGTACAGACCACAGTAAAGCAGAAAGCCTTCCCCAGGGCAGGTGGGCATCATCTAATTCATTAAGGATCAGAATAGATTCCAAAAAAAACAAGTGGAGGAAAGTGAATTAGCCCTCTGCCTGACTACTTGAGCTGGAACACCGATCTTCTCCAGCCCTTGGCCCTCCCAGTTCTCAGGCCTTCAGACCTGGACTGGAATCTATACCATTGGCCCTCTGGTTCTTAGGCCTTTGGACTTTCACCATTAGCTTTCCTGGGTCTCCAGCTTCCAGATGACAGTGTGTGGGACTTCTCAGCCAACATAATTGTGTGAGCTAATATAATAAATCTCTTTCTTAGCTTTTGTTTTTATTACAAGCTATGATTGGACCTGACAAATACGGATTTCTATCTTAGTTTGAGTTGCTATAACAGGATGGCTTAAACAACAAAAATTTATTTCATACAGTTCTGGAGGTTAAGAAATCCAAGATCAAGATATAGGCAGGGAAATTCCCTGGTGGTTAGGACTCTGTACCTTCATTGCCAAGGGCCTGGATTCAATCCCTGTTTGAGGAACTAAGATTCCCACAAGCCATGAGGCACAGTTAAAAAAAAAAAAGATGTGTTCTATATTTCATTGTCTGGGGAGGGAATTCTTCCTTCTTTTCAGAATTTCATCTAGAATCCTCACACAATGGAGGGCAAAGAGATCATCTTTCATGAAGTGAAGTTGCCCAGTCGTGTGTGACTCTTTGCGATCCCATGGACTGTAGCCTACCAGGCTCCTCCGTCCGCAGAATTTTTCAGGCAAGAGTACTGGAGTGGATTGCCATTTCCTTCTCCAGGGGATCTTCCCAACCTGGGGATCGAACCCAGGTCTCCTGCATTGCAGGCAGGCGCTTTACCCTCTGAGCCAACAGGGAAGCCCCAAGAAGTGGCAAGCGGCTTGATTCATGAGAAGTGAAGTTGCTCATCTCTCTCATACCTCTTCTTAAAAGAGCACTAAGAGCATTCATGAAAGTCCACCCTCGTGACCTAATCGTCTCCCAGAAGTCCCACTTCCAAAGCCCATCACGTTGGCAAGTTAGGCTTACCCATATGAATTGAAGGGTCACAAACTTTCAATCCATAGCACATATCTAGTTTCTTTCATTACACCTAGCCTCATTTTCCCTTACTGTTTATATATATATATACCATACTGTTTTTCTCTCATACTTAAATCTTTGCCTGTACATTTTCAAAGAGTGTTTTTTAACACTTGAAAAAATAATATTATTTTATCAAATTGAGAATAATAATGCACATAGAATAAAACACAGGCTTAGCTACCTAGGAGAGTTCTGTGGAAATTCTGCTTTTCTTGACCATGGCCTCGTTCCAATTCAAAGTCTGGTATCTAGGGAGGAAAATAAAAAACTGATTTTTTAATTTCTCTTCAAAACTCCATTTAAATTATGTTCAAAATGTCCTATTATCATCAATTCAGGGAGAAAATGCAAATGAGTAATAAATATGAAAAAATGTTCAGCACTCAACTAATCAAAGAAATGCAAATTAAAACAACAAGGCAATATTTTTTACCTATCAAACTTGCAAATGCTGGGTTTTTTCAATTATTTTTTTTTTTTGCAAATGATTTTTAAATGCCAGTACTGGATGCTGGCAAAGGTGGGATACAACTCATATAACAGTATTCATGGTGGCACAAACTGAAAAATGTTTTGGCAAAACAGAGCAAGAGCCTTCAAAACAGGCATAACCTTTGACCTCATAAATACTCTGTTAGAAATCTAGTATAGAAAATGTAGAAAATCAAAGATTTATGTACAAAAAAATTCAAAGCAGTGGCATAATAAAGAAAAACTGTCAATATCCTACAACTGAAAGTTTTGGTCATGGTTTTCAGGCTGTTCCCAGTAGAGCCCTAGAGTTAAATACAGGGGAAACCAGTGGGACCAGAAAGTGGTTAAATTGATGGGACTCTGAGTTCTATATTTCTAAGCTGAACAGTCAAGCTTTTATCTATTTACATACTGAGTTCCAGTTAAGATTCATTTTTGTGGGGAGGAGGGTGGAGGAGTTAATCTTCTGTGAGTGATTCCCAAAGCTAACCACAGTGCTTGGCTCATAATAAGTATTCAACAAATAGATGATGTTTGTTATAGATTTAGATACTTTTCCCTGATTAAAAACAAGTTTGAAAAGTACTGAACATTATAATCAGGAAATTAAGTACCAGAGGTTGGCAAACTGTAGCCTATGAACCAAGCCTGGCCCACTACCTGTTTTTATAAATAAAGTTTTATTAGGACATCACCATCCACACTCATCCACTTCTATGTTGTCCATGGCTGTCTTTGCAATTGCAATTGCAGAGTTGAGTAGTTGCAATAGACACTGTTTGACCTGCAACACTGAAGATATTTACTCTCTCCTGAGTCTCTTGCATTGCAGGCAGATTCTTTACCATTGAGCCACTGGGGAAGCCCTATATTTATACTAATCACTCTCAAAATTAAGGAAATATTCTTCCAGGATTCAAAAGATATTTGTTTTACCTTTTTTCCTTTATTTTTAATTGGAGGATAATTGCTTTACAATACTGTTTCTGCCATACATCAACATGAATCAGCCATTAGGTATACACATGTCCCTCCCTCTTGAACCTCCCTCCCAGCTCCCACCCCATCCCACCCCTCTAAGTTGTCACAGAACACTGGGTTTGAGCTTCCTGAGTCATGCAGCAAATTCCCAATGGCTATGTATTTTATATATGGTAATGTATATGTTTCAATGTTACTCTTTCAACTCATCCCTACCTCTCCTTCCCCCATTGTGTTGACAAGTCTGTTCTCTATGTCTGCATCTTCATTGTTGCTCAGCAAATAGGTTTATCAGTACCATCTTTCTAGATTCCATATATATGCATTAATGTATGACATTTGTTTTTCTGACTTACTTCACTCTGTATGATAGGCTTTAAGTCCATCCACCTCATTAGAACTGACTCAGATGCATTCTTTTTACAGCTGAGTAATATTCCATTCATCTTCTTTATTCATCCACAACTTCTTTATCTATTCATCTGTTGATGGACATCTAGGTTGCTTTCATGTCCTAGCTATTGTAAATAGTGCTGCAATGAACATTGGGGTACATTTGTCTTTTTCAATTATGGTTTCCTCAGTGTATAGACCCAGTAGCGGGATTGCTAGATCATATGGTAGTTTTTTATTCCCAGTTTTGTAAGGAATTTCTGTACTGTTCTCCATAGTGGCTGTATCAATTTACATACCCACCAACAGTGCAAGAGGGTTCCCTTTTCTCCACATCCTCTCCAGCATTTATTGTTTGTAGACTTGTTGCTGCTGGC
Organism: Okapia johnstoni; assembly: GCA_024291935.2. Lineage (NCBI taxonomy): Eukaryota > Metazoa > Chordata > Mammalia > Artiodactyla > Giraffidae > Okapia > Okapia johnstoni. Next base: position 71,616,654 of record CM044310.1, read on the forward strand.
CATTCTGACTGGTGTGAGGTGATAGCTCCTTGTAGTTTTGATTCGCATTTCTCTAACGAGCAACGTGAGCTTCTTTGCATGTGTTTATTAGCCCAGGATTCAAAAGCTATTATCCAATCCAGCAAAGGAGTTGCTCATATCATGGACCAACATCCCTACATATGTCTTTGGTTATTTCACTTCCATCTTACTAGTTAACAGAAAGGAAAACATCAACCAACATTTACTACACTTGCTGATCAATAGCAACCATAAGTTGGCTACGGATACAAGATTTCAGCAGAGATCAGCAAAAACACCCTGTGAAAATCAATCAGCTCTATGGAATTTATAAGAGTATTGCTCACTTTATCTTTATCTGTAAACCGTATGCTATACATCCTTTATGTCAGTAATAGTAATAATGTACAAACTTATATGCGTCTATTTTCCCAGGGAGCCAATTGTTAAGTATTTACCAGCACACCACTGCCTAAAAGCAGTGGTAGAAAGAAGTTACTAGCATAAATATGATTTGTAAATATAGTTAGTGTTAGTCACTCAGTCGTGAGTGACTCTTTGCAACCCCATTGACTGTAGCCTGCCAGGCTCCTTTGTCCATGGAATTCCCCAGGCAAGAATACTGAGGTAGGTTGCCATCCCCCTTTCTAGGGAATCTTCCCAACTCAGGGATCGAACCCAGGTCTCCTGCATTGCAGGCAGATTCTTTACAGCCTGAGCTACCAGGGAAGCCCTTGTAAATATATCCACAGCTGAAGAACCCAAAGAGCTGATGGGGAAGAGCGCTAAAGCGAAAAGGTAAAGGTAAAAAGTCCCTCTTTCTAACTTGGGCTAAAGAAGAGTCAAGGGCTTCCCCAGTGGCTCAGCAGTAAAGAATCTGCCTGCAATGAAGGAGATGCGAGTTCAACCCCTCAGTCAGAAAGATCCCCTGGAGGAGTAACTGGCAACCCACTCCAGTATTCTTGCTAGGGAAATCCCATGGACTGAGGAGCCTGGCGGGCTCTGTTCCATGGGGTCGCAGTATCAGATGCGACTGAGAACCCACAAGGAAGAGTAAACAACCAACATTTTGTGCCCCACATTTTGTGCCCCGTGTGGAGGGAGTCAATAGGGAGGTGAAGTCCTCATCTTTCAGGTTCTGCCACAGGTAAAGAAAGACAATAAGAAATCTGAGTGAGAAAGTTAAAAGTTCCTCTCTGTAATTAACTTAACAGGTAAATTAAGGTGCATAGATTCCCAAGGGCTCAGAGATAAAGGGGGTCCTCCAGCCTCTGAACCCTTTGCTATTCATCCAATAAACTGTACTTTCTCTTCTAATGAGATTGTGACTAACGTGGGAAACCTGATCTCCTTTGCATTTAAGCATTACTTTATACTTTTCAAATACAATTATATTAATTATCTCATTTGATTCTCCTAACAAATTTTTGTAAAGCAGAAATGGCTAAATTTTAAGGGAAAAAAATCCCAAGGAAAATGTAATATTTTTGTACGCTTAATTTAATCATGGTTTTAAAACCAGACCCAAAGAAAATGCTGTATTTCTTTTAAATGTATTCATATCTGGTTCCTTAAAAGATTTCGGTATGGTTTTGTTTCTCAAGCACTCACCCTTTATCATTCTTCCTGACAAAGAAGACAAAACCCACCTGATTACAATTAACTAAAGGGCAACCATTAATTTTTTAAATTCTGGCCTCTGCCTTTATCATGAAATCTTCTAAGAGGTAGACAGGCAATCTTTTTTTTTTAAGTCTTTGGTCTTAATTTTCTTCATTAGTTAGAAGCTTGTACACAGTATGTGCTCAAGTAAATTAAGTAAGAATAGTTTTCCCAGCCTGCCTTGCCTGAATTATAAGACAAACACCATACTGGAGGGAGACACATAATGAGTTGTTCAAGGCTATAAAAGTCCCAAGCAGCCTTGTGAAGGAAGGCAATTCAGAGGCAGTGAGACAGTAAGTATGTACAGTTCCTTTTCAGAGAGAAGGGATAAGGAGAGAGACTAGAAGGAAGGAGAGAGAGAGGGAGGGAGAGAAAGAAATGTCCATTTATAGAAGCCTTATAACATGTTTCAGGAACTTTCACAGATGTCATGTTCTGAACCTTCAGACAACCTGACTTGGTTATCATGAGCCCCATTTGACAGATGAAGAAACTGAGATTCAGAGAGAGCTTAACGGCTTGACAGATAAAAAAGTTAAGATGTATCTGTGTGGCTCATCCTAAAGGCAAGGTCAAAGGTTAGACTAAGATTTCCTTCTAAAAAAGGGAATCTTCTTGCACTGTTGGTGGGAATGCCAACTGGTACAGCCACTATGGAGAACAGTGTGGAGATTCCCGAAAAAACTGGGAAAAGAACTGCCATATGACCCAGCAATCCCACTGCTGGGCACACACCCTGAGGAAACCAGAACTGAAAGAGACACATGTACCTCGATGTTCACTGCAGCACTATTTACAATAGCCAGGACATGGAAGCAACCCAGATGTCTACTGGCAGACGAATGGATAAGGAAGTGGTGGTACATGTACGCAATGGAATAGTACTCAGCTATAAAAATGAACACATTTCAGCCAGTTCTAATGGTGGATGAACCTGGAGCCTATTATACAGAGTGAAGTAAGTCAGAAAGAGAAAGACAAATACTGTCTATTATGCATATATATGGAATTTAGAAAGATGGTACTGAGGATCCTACATGGAATATTTTCTGTCTGGTCCTTTACAGAAAGCATTTATTGACTGGGGGCCTGGTTAACACACAGATTGTGGACCCCACCCCTGTAATTTCTGACTCAGAAAGTCTGAGGTGGGTCCTGAGAATCTACATTCCTATCAAGTTCCAGCAGAGGCACCCCCACGATACGCTGAGACACACTAAGATTTGAGGACATCTGGCCTAGAGCAAAAGTCAATAAATGCTTTCTGTAAAGGGCCAGACATAAAATATTCCAGGCTTTTTGGGCCAGATGGTCTGTGTTGCAACTATTCCGTTCTGCTGTTGTGGCTCAGAAGCAGTCACAGACAATACTCAAGCAAATGAGTGTGGCTGTGCTCCAATAAAACTTTAATTATGGACAATGAAATCTGAATTTTATATCACTTTTATGTGTCACAAAACAGCATTCGTCTTTTGACTTTTTTTTCCAACCAATTAAAATTATGAAAACCATTCTTACCTCAAGGGTTGTACAAAAACAGGCTGTGGGCCATCACTGTAACCTCTGCTCTACAGCTGCACTCTGCCATCTACTAAGAGAGAAGTCTCCAATTAGAACAAAGACATGAAGACGGGCAGGTCTCATATGTGGAGTGTATGTGCTCAGTCACTAAGTTGTGCCCCTCTCTTTGCAACCCCATGGACTGTGTAGCCTTCCAGGCTCCTTTGTCATGGAATTTCCAGGCAAGAATACTGGAGTGGGTTGCCATTTCCTTTTCCAGGGGATCTCCCGGACCCAGGGATCAAACCCGCGTCTCCCACATTGACAGGCAGATTCTTCACCACTGAGCCACCTGGGAAGCCCTTCATAAAAGGTAAAATGTTGTAAAACTCTCTATGGTCCAATGAAGGCAGACAGCCTCTGTGACAATTAGGAAGGCTTCTATGAGGTGACTATCCCTGTGGGCCTTATGTGATGAGTAGGTGCTCAACAAGTAGAGACAATGAAATTATGCAAAGAGAACAGCTTGGGCAAAGGGGTGAGGACTGGCAGATGCGAGACACCACCTTCCAGAATGCCCACTTCCACCCTGGATATTTCAGTCACTTGAACTACAATGTTTTTGGGAAAGTGTAACGTGTAAAAAGTGTTTCAATGCTTCTGCTCACACCAACTAAACTGAAGCAGTGAGAGAGGGACAAATTCCAACAACGGTTGATGTGCAAAAGCCGTCATCAGTGACACATTCTCCTTCTCTCCCTACACATCACCAGTTGCGGGGGAGGGTATCTTATCTCCTACAACAAATTACTTCTGGGTGCAAGTTCAACTGTATGAAATATGCTCCCAAGTATTATTCTCTCGAGATAGTTTCTAGTTATACAAATTCAGTCTCTTGAGATTTGTTTTGTTTTCCTAATTCGTTACATACCATCCCAGTTGTTGGTTATTTTCAAACACAAGACATCCCTTTATGATCATAAATTAGTACCATTTCAGTGTGGTTTTTTTTGCAGGTTACACTTTTTCATTATATTTGCGTTGATACTAGCTATTAAAAGGAAATGCTATCCAGTCTGGTAATATTTCCTAGAATAAGAAAGAAGACAAAATTGTCAAGTTGGTAAGGAGTAGTAAGTTCCTCTCCTGATAGATTTCCAACTTCAGATAGCAGAGCCGTTAAGAGACCAAGTTCTTACTTCACACTCTCTGGGCCCAAACCCCTGATCTTGTACTTACCAAGCTCTCTGCCTTTGACACAAATTATTTCTTTCTCAGAGCCTCAGTTTCCCTAACAATAAAATGGGAAAAAATCATTGTAGCCCGTCTGGTTATATATGTGTTTTCACAGTACAGAAAAAAGGGCTCAGATAGTGTTAACAATCATTATTTCCCAGGGACCCCTTTCCTCCAAAACAAATCTACCTCTCTTTTTTTATTTTTTTATTTTTTTGAGCTAAAATATTCCTTTCATTTGACATTGTGATGTGGCCTCAAGTTCAAGGTAGGACCTGCTAGGTAAGACTTTTCGTGACCCCTTCTCCTTCCTTCCTCCATCATGTGGACCCAGGAGAGATCAGAAACTGCTCACCCAGCGGGAGGAGGCAAAGGCAGAGAAAGGGGGCAAAGCTGACCACACAGCCTCTCCCACTGCCCGCTTCCAGGACTGAAGTTTCACCATTAGGGGGCCTGGAGTTTGGCCCCTTCCCCTGAATTGAATACCTCCCTTACTGAGATGAGAATCTTGGCGGCATAAAGTGAGCTGGGTGTTTTGTATTAATATTATTTGTGAATGGCTGGAAAGTCTAGCAGGCCCATCTGAGCTTCCACCATGGGCACGAGAGAGCTTGTCCCATGACGTGGGTTGACTGGGCAGAGGGGAGAAAGAGATAAAGCTGCCTGTGGTCCTATTCTAAGAGGCCAGTTACAACCACATGTGCTTAGACTGTCATTCTGTCTGCTGTGGCTGAGGTGGGGATAGTAGAAACGACTCAGACATAAAGACCTGAAGCTTTGCCGCCTGTTAACCCCCGTGAAGTGCCATTTTCTCAGCTAAACACTGGGGATGAGAATAAGTGGGGTTTAAATGAGATGAGGGGTGCAGAGTTCTTTGCACAGCGCCTGCCATCCTGCAGAACGAACAGACGACAGCTCTGGGTGTTCTGATCATTAGTACACATGTTCTCACGCCCACTCAGTGGTCACCTGCGAATTCATGTGCACAGTCACTAACAGCAGTCACCAATTTGCAGTCAGTGCTTCATCTGTCACATTACCATGCAGCAGAGCCTGCTACTGTGGGCTCTTTCTCCCCTCCCACAAGTAACACTGACATTGACATTTCTTTTCTTAGTACCATTCTCCTCTCCTGACTTATTGGTCAGGAATGACAAGTTCCCAGGCTTGGGGAGAGGACGGAGAGCTGGCCACCCTGATCCTCTCTGGTTTGCCTCCCTCTTCCCTGCTCTGTCACACCTGGTTACTTCTTTCTTCACACAAATCACACTTTGTTGCAATTATCTCTCGAATTAAACACTTTCTCCACTCTCTGTGAACTCTGTCAGAACATGCTAGAATTTTCATCCCTGGATCTTCACTGTCTAGCTCCTAGATTTCTTAAAGGATTTAATGCTATTATTATTTTTATTGGTGTATAATTGCTTTACAATGCTGTGTTAGTTTCTGCTGTACACCAAAGTGAACCGGCTGGTTTTGTTGTTGTTTTTCAGTGGTTAAGTCATGTCTGACTCTTTTGGAACTTCATGGACTGTAGCCCACCAGGTTTCTCTGTCCTTGAGATTTCCCAGGCAAGAATACTGGAGTGGGTTGCCATTTCCTTCTCCAGCGGATCTTCCCGACCCAGGGATCGCACCCACTTCTCTTGCGTCTCCTGCATTGGCAGGTGGATTCTTTACCACTGAGCCACATAAACATATATCCTCTCCCTCTTGAGCCTCTCTCCCATCCCTTAAATGACTTAATGATATTATTTACTAAGGTGTGAGAATAAGCATCTCATTCAAAAGTACACCAGCACTGTGCAGGTTCAATCCCCGGTCAGGGAACTAAGATCCCACAAGACATAAAGTGAGGCCAAAAATAAAAAAATGTATCAGCGCATGCTCTATATAAATTTATATTTACACTTATAAGCTTCCCCAAAGACCATTACTCTAACCAAGTTTTTTCTCACTGAATCATTTCATTTGCCCAGCAGGAATTCCCTAAAACCTCTTTACCCCAAAATACAATGTGGCTGCTAACATTCCATTATGTAAAGCAAATTCAGGATGCTCCCTGAGATGCCTCAAATTGTATTCCTCAGTGGCCAGAAGCAGTAGTTGCTTCCTGTGAAAGAGATCTCACTGACGGGAGAAAGTGGTGCCATTTTTCAGGGAGCAGAAAATAAGGTTCCAAGAGCACATCTACACAGCCAGGTGGTCTTCTTTTCCAGATTTGCCTCCACATGAGCACTTCATACCTTCCTTGAGACCTCGCTGCACCTTGTTATCCCCTGTGGTCCACGCGTATGCACAGAGTCAAGAGAAGGCATTAGTGCCTGAAAGCCGCCACCTCCCTGAGAGCATCATAGCCACAAGGCCATGTCACAGTCTGCCACGCCCCGTGGTCCCCGGCTGTGCCAGGGCAAGAATGCTGTTTCCAAAGCAACTGCAACATTGTGCCTTACGGATGCTGCAGGCAGAGAGCCCCACATGAACATGTGCGAACACAGTCACATACCAGTACGGGGACACATTTAGGCAGGCACAGCTGAAAAACAAACATGCACACATCCAGACACCGATCTCCTATATTATAAAGTTGTGGTGCTAGAGAAGACTCTCAAGAGTCCCTTGGACTGCAAGAAGTTCAAACCAGTCAATTCTAGAGGAAATCAGTCCTGAATATTCTAGAGCTGAAAGCTCAGTGGCCACCTGATGTGAAGAACTGACCTGAATGCAATTCATTGGAAGGAAAGGACTGCCTGGAGAACGGGGGAGCCTGGTGGGCTGCTGAACGCTGAAGCTCCAATGCTTTGGCCACCTGATCTGGTGTGCTGCAGTGCGTTGGCGTGCCTCCCAGGAAAGTCAGAAACCGGAATCCACCTCCTGGTGTTAGATTCTGGCTGCTGAGTGAGCCTGGGCAGAATCGTGTTGGTCCTACAAAGTCTCCAACCTACACGGGGCAGGCCCAGAGGCCGAAAAAGTCCTCCACAGATCCGCGCTTCTGGGAGCGAGGGGCTGCCCAGTGCGCATGTGTAGGGGAGGCGGCGCCTTTGAGGAACTGGAGTAGGGCGTCCGCTTTGGGCTTGACGAGGGAAGTGGTGCTGGATTTCAGCTCCCACGTACCCACCCACACCTGGTGGCCATGAGCTCACTGTAGACTCTATATAAGAGGGTCCGCAGCTTCGCCCACAGTCCAAGGCAGCCATGGAGTGCCGCTTCACACACAGTCTCTCTCCGTGCTCTTTTCTCCTGCTCGGATTCCCAGATCAAACATCCTCTCGACCTGAAGAATCAAAACCCTTGAGGGGAGCTCTGTTCTGTGCATGAGAAACCATGAGAGTCAGCGTGGTCAGGAGCCCCGGCTCCAAAGCAAGGAGCCCTGAGTTCTCACCCCTGCCTGGCCACTGACCGTGAGACAGGAAGCTGATTACTCAACCTGGCTGCGTGTTCCTATCTCTACCCTGGAGCGCTAGTGGTTCCTGCTTCCCTGCTGGCTATGAGGATGAAATGAGGGCACACATATCAAACTCTTAGAACCTGACATGTAGTAAGTGACAGTCTCTCAGTCATGTCTGACTTTTTGCAACCTCATGGACTATACCCTCTATGGGATTCTCCAGGCCAGAATACTGTGGGTAGGCTTTCCCTTCTCCAGGGGATCTTCCCAACCCAAGGATCAAACCCAGGTCTCGCAGGCATTGCAGGCGGATTCTTTACCAGCTGAGCCACCAGGGAAGAAACACATAGTAAGCACTCAACAAATATCACCTGCTATTCGTTACCTGATTTAACTCCAAATTTAACTAAATTTCCAAAGCTACTGGCTGCTTTGGTTGTGTGTGCGTGTGTGTGTGTAAAGTAATAGGTGCCCTTTCCCTGTCTTCCTGCGTTCAGCACATATATTTAAGGAGCTCATTCTATGGGAATTTTGTGGTCAGTATCCAGATAGTGGGGCTTAAAGATGAGGCTGAACTTGGTGGGGTGAGTGGCGTTCCAACTGGAGCTCTACCATAGGGTAATATGTTTATCTATTAGGACAATGAACAAATCTTGACTCCACAAAGTCAAAAGTCTTGACTCTACAAAGCACAGATTCTACAAGTGAAAAGGGGACAAGCAGTACACTACAGTAACACTTTTAGAGGCTGCCAATGAAGACATTTTGAACCAAGAAATGGAAAAACCATTGAGTGGATGTCTTTTCCCGTTTCCTTTTGTGTGGTGCTATTATGAAATTTTCAGGCATGAGAGATGCACAGCGTGGCTTAAGGCCACCATCAATGCCGACATCAGCCAGCTGTCCCTGCCCAATGCCAACATTTCATAGGTCCATGCATATGGCAGTTCTTCCTAAAACGGTCTCTGAATTTACAAGGCTGGCTTAGGTGTGTTCCCCATCTTTTCCTCTTAAGTCAGTGGACTCAGTTGTTGGGTCATTTGTATCTCCCACTAGACTCCAAGTGTCAGGATGGCAGAGCCATTGCTTTGTTTTGGCATTGTGCCCTCAGCACCTAGCACAGCCCCTGGCACCCAGTGGGTTTCAGTATTCTTGTAAGTGAACCAATGATAGTGCTAGAGGGGATGAGTCAGCGTTTTTGAGAGGACTGAGGATGGGTGTGGGCACTGAGTGGTGTGTATGAGAGGGGATTCTTGGCCCAGCTCCCAGCCACATCCGGGCAACCAGACAAGTAATCATTTCCGTTCAAAGACAAGGAAAAGAGGACTCTAGAATGTCCTGAAGTGTGGAGGGCTGCATTCATTAATGGATCAAACAAACACCAGTGTACAAAAGGAAAATGAACTTACAGACAACATTTCCAGAGTTCACAGCCACAAAGCTCAGGATGCATGTACTAACACAAATCCCAGTTGTCAGTGTGTGATTTGGACCAAGAAACTCTGCACATGCGCCTTGGCCAGAGCAGAGAGAGAAGTTAGCACAGGAAGACCAGACTGGACCCGCTGCAGGCAGGAGGGAGGCCAATGTGGATTTAAGCCCAGTGCCAACATACATGGCTGCCATTGGCTGCGGTCCAGCTTCGGGCCTGCATCTGATAGGATGAGGGTTCCGAGCAGGGATGTGGCTGGAGGAGGGGTGCAGGAAAGGCCTGCAAATGCTGCTGGGAAGCCCAAGTGCCTACAGAGAGTGGGAGGGGGAGGGGAGGCCAGGAAATAGGAGGAAGTTTAGACAGCATCATTCCCTGGGGGCACTGGCCACTTCTAGGTCACAAGCAAGAACTGCTAGCAGAACAGAACCTTGGTTAGAAAAAAAAATTTTTTTTTTGAAGCTGCTGCGTGAACCTTACCTCTTTAAGTGCAGCCAGTTCGCTTACTGTGTGATCTCAAAGTGGCAGTGGACAATTTCTGTGCTATCTTTGGGGCAGCATTCTCCAGGCCAGACCACTGGACGAAACTGGGAGATGGGTCATTCAGAGACTTCTTACGCGAGAATCTTTTGGAGGCAACAGGTACTTGCCAGGGACCTCCATTGTGCAGTGGAACCCAGGAATCTAGAAGAAGGTTTCAGGCCCAGCTGGTGAGGTCAGGTTTGAGGCCGATAACAAACAGCAATAAGTGAAACCCAGCTGTCAGCTGAGCCCCCCCACCCCCTGTGCATGTGACCTATGACATCGCAGATGCTCTTGCTCTTCTGAAAGTATCCACACTCACACCCTTCTTCAATCTCCTTTTAAAAGCAAAACTAAAGAAATTTGTGTGCTTAGAGGAAATGGAAGTTTAGGTGGGTGGAGCAAAGCAGAGAACTTAAAATTAAATGTTGACTATCTTTTAAAATTCCTTTGCCTAAGTCAGTAACTTGACTCCACCAGGAGCCCCATGCTGAGACAGATCTCTTGTTCTCCTTCTGCCTTCTTCTTTCCATTTTCCTCTCTCACCTCCTCACTTCTCGATTACCCTTGGGAACTTCAAATTCTCTTGCTTCTATCTTGGAAAATCATGAACCCTCTCTGGTTTCCACTCCCTAACATATCACTGGATTCACTATTGAAAAGCATGTTCATCTGAACCTGGCAATTGCCACGATCCTTAGGCAGAAGTGGTTGGTTAATGACATCATTTCTCTTCTCATATTAGGATCAATTATCATCTCTTGCCCGGTCTCTCAATCTCCAGACTCCTATCAGTCCAAAAACAGCCATCTTGAAACATCACTTTTATCAGCTCACTTCTCAGGCATTGAAAGTCAAAGTTCATCACCTTCTCCCAAATTTTATTTTCTGTCCACATTCCCAGTCTCGCAAACATCCATCCAAATGACCAAGCCAGAGTATTGGTATCTTCTACTCTCTTCATATCCAATTGGCCACCAAGACCATTAGATTCTCCTCAGAAATGTTTAGTCAAGAATAATGTCCCAGGGACCTCCCTGGTGGTCCAGTGGTTAAGATTCTGACTTCCACTGCACGGGGCATGGGTTCAGTCCCTGGTCAGAGAACTAAGATCCCACATGCTGTGGAGTCAAAAAGTAAAAAAAATAAAAATAAAATAAATTAGAAAAAAATACTATTTAAAAAAAGAATGATGGTCCAGATGGGTGTTCAATGGAGGGAAGGCAGATGTTATGACTAACAGTTCTACTAGAAATACATGGAATGAGAGAAGGGAGGTTTCCCAAAAGAAGTACGATGGGCAAGCAAAACCCATAGTAGCATCTCAGCAAGGAATTCAAGAGCTGTGATATTCACAAGTCTTGAGAGCTGGATTCAGAAAAGTGTATATAGAGAATCAAGCCACAGTCAAACGACACCAGCCCCTGAGAAAGAGGAACTGGAAAGATCAGACTGGGGTAGGCACTGGGAGATGGGGGTACGCCCTAGAGAAAGAGATTGAGGTACCAGTCCACTATCAGAAGTAGGGCAGCCATAACAAAGTACCAGACTTGGTGGCTTAAACAACAGCAATTGATTTTCTCACAGCTATAAAGGCTGGAAATCCAAAATCAAGGGGTCAGCAAGGTTAGTGTCTTTTTTTTTTTTTTTTTTAACTCACTGAGCTTTCAAACTCCTTGTACCATTTTTTAAAAATATTTATTCATGTGGCTGCATTGGGTCTTAGTTGCAAGATGTGGGATCTTTTGTTGTGGTGTGTAGGCCTAATTGCCCCATGACATGTGGGATCTTAGTCCCCCAACCAAGCATTGAACCTGTTTTGAAATAAATTAAGCCAATGGTGCACTGGGATGACCCAGAGGGATGGGATGGGGAGGGAGGTGGGAGGGGGATTCAGGATGGGGAACACATATACACCCAAGGCTGATTCATGTCACTGTATGGCAAAAACCACTACAATATTATAAAGTAATTAGCCTCCAATTAAAATAAATAAAGCTGTCCAGGGAAAGTTAAAAAAAAATAAAAGAATTTGTATGGCAGAAAAAAAATAATAAATTGAGCCAAGACATATTTTTAAAATACTATTTAAAAAAAAAAAGAACGATGGTCCAGATAGGTGGTTCAATGGAGGGAACACAATGCAGCCTGCGTGGAAGGTGGATTCGTAACCACTGGACCACCAAGGATGTCCCAGGGTTAGCATCTTCTGAGGCCCCTGTCCTTGGATTGTAGTTGGCCACCCTTGCCCCCAGTCTTCACACGGCCTTCCCTCTGTGTATATCTGAGTCTAAGCTCCTCTTCTTATAGGGGCATCAGTCATATTGGATTAGGACCCACCCTAGTGGCCTCATCTTAATTACCTCTTTAAAGACCTGTCTCCAAACACAGGCACATTCTGAAGTGCTGAGTGTTAGGACTTTTTAATGCGGGGGTGGGTGGGTGGGCACAGTCCAGCCCATAACAAGGGACCACAGTTAGAACCAAACTGTCAGCAGCAGGATGACTTGATGATGAATCTCAGAGAGAAGAGGCCAGAGCTGCTCAGGAGCCTCCAGTGGCCTCGAGCCAAATACGTTCCCCAGACCCTTCTCATTTATGACACTTTTGTGTTTTATTGACTGACTTCTGAGGTGGAGTTGGTTAGGGGCTTTGCAGCATCATCAATCATTAAAGCAGAATTAACTCAGTCACAGCAAACTGCATTCCATTCACATTTTAAAGACTGAAAAACCTTTCCAGATCATCTAGAAAGCAGAAGGGCGGGTTGCTTCGGCCGCGTTAGCGAGTTACTGGGAACTGAAAGCTTGGTTTTTATATCACGAAAACTCCAAACCTGGATAAGATACAGTCTTTCTCCCTAAGACACATAAAAGTATAACTGAAAAAGGCAGGTGGCTTTTTCAGGCCCTTCATGATTCTATAACACAGAATTAAGTCTGGTGGAAGAACAAAAAATGAAGAACCATCATTTTTGTAGGCCCCTTTGCTTTCATGGGTAGCGCAAACAGGGCCATGCTCTCACTGAAGGCTCTAGGAGTAGAATCTGCTCCAGGCCTCTAGTCATCTGCAACCTGACATTTACATGTGAATTGCATTTCACGTGGGATGTGGGTACATTTTATTATGATGGATGGGATGTAAGAAGGTGCATCGCAAAGTGGGAGTGCCTAGGGCTTCCTGTGCACATCGGGATCTTAATACAGCCAGCCTTTGTAGTGTGGCCTCCACGTTAAGAGAATCTAACCACAACACCCCACCTTGTAGAGCTTTTGCATTCCGTGGATTTCAAGTCTGTATAAAACTGTGCCTTCTGTGGGCTGCCGGCAGACAGGGGGCCCTAATTCACCTTGCCCTTGGAGGCCTTTCACATGGATTTCCTGCAAAAATGTGTCCCACTGAAGCACCCCCAGGCTGGCAGCCAGCAGCCTCGCAGGGGCAGAGGAAAGTGGGCTGTAACCGGGTAAATGCCTCCGCCGGGAGCAGCCTGTGGCCCTTGAAGTCACAGCTCCTATACACCTCCAGGAGGGAGGGAACGGGGAGCCTGGGATGCTACGTTCCCCTGTCAGTCACGGGGAAGCAATTCTTTAGGTCATCAGTCAAGAGTCTCCTTGGAAATGAGAAACGAGCCTGAACACCAGGCCATTTAAAAAGATATTTATTGTGAAATGTGGAGCCAGCAGTGCCTTCCCAGAGTCGAGACAGACGCTCAGCATGAATTACTCCGGCTAAGTCTGCAGAAGCAGGCGGCAGGTACCCAGGCAGAAATGAGATATGACCTCGAAACCATCATGACAAACAAAGGCCTGAGAGGAAAGTGCACGCGTGTGGGGGGCTCAGGACATCAAACCTTCCCTAGGCCTGTGAAATAGAACCATGGAGACCCCATAGCCCAGGGCAGACGGCAGTCCTGGTGGCACTCCCCAGAGGGTCTGCAGCCCTGGGTGAAGAGTGAGGCTAAATTCATTACAGTGCGAATGGAAGATGATGGCTGAAATGACTTGTTGTCTGGAATCTGCTTTGAAATACTCCAGAAAGAAAACTATTGGGGGATGGATAGATAAAAAACAAGATTTGTCTCCCCACGAATTTTTTTTTAATATTGTTTTGGATAAAGCAAGATATTAATGATGGCTAGGTGATGAGTATTTGTGCTGTGTGCTCAGTCGCTCAGTTGTGTCTGACTCTTGCTACCCCACCCACCAGGGACTCTTTTGGACCATAGCCCACCAGGCTCCTCTGTCTATGAGATCTCCCAGGCAAAAATACTGAAGTGGGTTTGCCATTTCCTTCTCTAGAGGATCTTCCCAACCCAGGGATCAAACCATTGTTTCCTATGTCTACTGCATTGGTAGGCAAATTTTTTAGCACTGAGCCACCTGGGAAGCCTGGTGAGTATTTGGGGGTTCATTAATTTTTCTACTTTTGTATAGACTTTGAAAATGTCAATATTGAAAAAAAAATGGAAGCAAATGGGTCTTTATCCTGCATTCATGGATCTTATCTCTCTGCAGATCATTTTTGATCATGACTTGGCCACATCACATATTCTAGGTGCTACAAGAACTTACAAACTGCAAAATTATATTTTGGAATATACATACACACATACATATATTGTACATGTGGACACATCAATATTATAATTACTATATCTGTAGTACACAGCAGACCAGGCAAAATAACCATTCTATGTGCATGCTATTTAATTTTCATGACAATCACATGAGGCAAGGGACTGAGTAGGTAATCCAAGGTCAAAGAACTAGTAAATGCCAACTCCAGGGTTCAAGCCAAACTCTGTCTGCCTTTAAAGTCTGGAATGTTCCTTACCCACCCTGCTATACTAACCCAACTAACCCATGCTCAACTGTGGGTAGGAAAAGCCTCAGGGTACAATCACAAGGCCAACAGAAACAAGTGGCTTGTGTCAGTGAGGTCAGGTCAGAGGAGACTCTTCTACTTCCCTTTCCACTCCCTGCTTCAACACCACTCCACCTTCAGTTCTTTAGGCAAATCTCTGCGCACCTGAGGCCACCCAAAGAGGGCCACAGCACTGGCAGCTTCTGCATGAACTGCTGCTCAGCTTTATGGCGGCCACTCGCCCCCATGAATCTGCATTTGGCTGTGCAGCAGGACCCCTGAGCTGAGTTTAGGGGCCAGAAATGGGGAGAAGAATGGAGTTACCTTTAAATATTAATAAAACTGGCCAGGTTTGATTTTCTAAAGATAATTGGGTTCCACCGGAAGCAGACTTTGACTTAAGAACTTGAATGCAACCAGTTTGGGGGACTGTCATCATTGGCTGAATACTACTCCTGGTGTGAGAAACTCCATCCACATTGGCTGAATACTACTCCTGGCATCAGTAACTTCAGCACTACTAGCCCCTCCCTTGAGCTTGGGGCTCTACTGACATTTTAAACTGCATGATTCTTGTAAAGAGGGGCTGACCTGGGGAACTGTAAGATCTTCATCAGCATGCTGGGTCTCTAGCCACTAGAAAACAACAGCTCCCCCACCTTAGGTGTGTCCACCAAACATGTCTCCAGACATTGCCAAGTGTTCCTGGGGGGTGGGGGGGAGTGGGAAAAAGGGTAGCAAAATCACCCCACTGTTGAGAACCACTGAGTTATGGTGGCCAACCATCCAGGTATGTCCAAGACTCTCTGGTTTTAGCACTAAAAGACACCACTCAAGTCAGTTGCCTACCCCAAATATATTCTCTTTGAGAGCTAAGAATAGCTTATGCACCACTGTAAAGCCCTTGTTTTTCCAGAAACCCAAGCCCAGACCCAGACAGTGTAGGGAATCTCGGAATGGAGCCATGGATAAAATGGCCTTTGAGACATCCCACCCAAAGGATCTGGGGAGGTCTGAGCACACACCCCACTAGACTGACAGCTCCACGAGGGCAGAAGACCAAGTGTCTCTTTCCCTAGTGATATCCTTAGTGCCCAGAAGCACATGAAACGTGATCAGTAAGTATTGTTGTTCAAGTGGTGGAATGGATGGATAGATGGGTGGATGGGTGAATGACGGATATATGGATGAGTAGATGGTTAGATGAATAGGTGGATGGATGGACAGATGTACAGACAGATGTATAACTCTAAGGGATGACAATTAGGTTGTCCAGTCTTTCTAAACCTCAGCACGCCTCCACCCATCAAATGTAAAAAATAACACTTTCTGTGTAGAGTTTCTGGGAAGATTGATTGAGAAACTCAACTGCTGTGTGTGGCTTCCAGCATCAACATGCTTAATGTAGTGCCTAGCACATAGTAAATGCTGGCTTGCTTCTTCCTTTTCTGGCTTCCAGAGAACTAGTTAAATTTAATTAAATGATCTAAAACATGAGGAGAGATAGGAGAGGCCTCCGCAATGCTCACAACACAGACAGGCAGGGGCAAGGATGATTACAGATGCTCTTATCTTTTATTTTTATCTCATGGTCATCATTTCAAATTGTTCCTAATTCAGATAATGGATCCAATAAATGAGATCCCACAGTGTCCTGCCAAGTGCACTCTGTCTTGCCTGTCCTGGCATCTGGGAACCCTTCATAACCAGCCCTCTACACATCAGGCCAGTTCTGCCTCTGAGTCATTCGGTCCCTCTCATCACTTGGATCACAAGGAGTTAATCCTCCTACCCACCTTGCAGTCCAAAGAAAGAAGAGCCCAGAAAGCAATAGCTCA
The DNA here is from genome assembly GCA_024291935.2 of Okapia johnstoni. Classification (NCBI taxonomy): domain Eukaryota; kingdom Metazoa; phylum Chordata; class Mammalia; order Artiodactyla; family Giraffidae; genus Okapia; species Okapia johnstoni. Next base: position 71,633,094 of record CM044310.1, read on the forward strand.
GGCTGTACTCAGCATTTTGAACCTGGGGCCTTTTGCCTTGGCTCAGCTAGGGACCCCGAACCTATGTCCTTCTCAAGATCAGCAGGTGACCTTGGACTAAAGACCTCTTTGAACCCTACCCCCCCCCCCAAAAAAAAAGGGTGGGGGCATGAAGGAGAGAGAGGAGAAGAAAGAAGAGAGAGAGAGAGATTTGTATGAACTGATTCCAAGGCCATCACTAGGCTGCAGCCCACCCTCAAGCCTTCTCTGGTTTGTGGAACACCCCTGGCTCCTTCTCACTTCGGGCTTTCCTATCTGCTGTTGCCCAGCTTGAAATTTACCTCTGTGCCCAGCACAGAACAAGTGAAACAAGTCATCTCCTCAAGGGAGCCCTTTCTGATTCCCACCAGACCCCAGACTTGAGACCCAAGTACTTTTCCATTGTAGATTTTATTGCATTATAATTTTAAATGTTTGTGGCATTATATGCTTGATGCCTGCTATGGGCTAAATAGTGTCCCCCACAGCCCTGCAAATTCCTATATGGAAATTCCTAGCCCCCAGTGTGATAGTATTTGCAGACAGGGCCTTCAGGAGGTGATCAGGTCTAGAAGAGGTCAGGAGGGTGGCGCCCCATGATGTCCTTATAAAAAGAGGAAGAGAGACTAGAGCTGGCGGTCTCACATGAGCTTTCTGCCATGTGAAGACACAGTGAGAAGATGGCTGTCTGCAAACCAGGAAGAGAGCTCTCACCAGGAAATGAATCTTGCTCTTGGATGTTCAGCCCCCAGGAATGTGAGAAATAAAGATCTGTTGTTTAAGTCACCCAGTCTATGATATGTTGTTCGGGCAGCCAGAGATGATTAAGACAGTTTGTTGACCTCAGAGACACCAAGTCTGTCTTGTGACTGTCCCTTGATCACTCCCGGGCCTCCCGGGAGACCGATGGCACACCCGAACTTGATAAGTAGAGGAGGGTTTATTTACCCAAAGGGGTGAGTGTAGGGGATGTAACCCAGAACTTACCACCCTAAGCCTAACGGGAGGAAGGGAGGGATCATTGGGGATGCCATGAATGGGAGAGCTATGGCAAATCAGCCTCCTGGAGAGCAGCAGTGACTGCCAGTCGTGGAGCTGAAAGGAGACCAGAGAGGGAGTCACAGGAAGAAGTGCCTGACTCCTCCCTCTCTCCTCCTCCCAGTCTCCTGCCGGGACCCCCTGTTGTCCAAGCCCAAAAAGAAGCCAGGGGGCATTGGAGCCCGGTGCCTCCCACACAGGTCCTCCTTCCAGAGCTAGCAAGGTGGGGACAAGTAGAGCACAGGTCTGAAGGGGCAAGCAGAGGCTACCTGGAGCATCCCCCTAGCACTAGGCACAATTATGGGCACAAGTGTGAAATCAATATTGTGAATGAATGCCCATTCTGACCCCAGTCTTCTCTCCTGTGCCTGAAGTCTGCCAGTAAAGGCGGGTCTTACAGGCTTCATGTACCTTCCTCCTTTGCTTTAAAGGAAAAGTGCAGAACTGATTCGCATACTCCAGTCTTGCTACCCTGTGCCTTTTGACAATCAACATCGTTTTGGTGAAAAACCACAGGAACTGCCACCTGCTCCAAAGCCATCTGGTTAGTGTTCCCGATTTAGACGAAGATAGACACGTTTTCTTGGGTACCTGTCTCTGAGTCAAGGTATCCCATATGTCTGCTCCACATGAATGTTATCCAAAGAGGCCAAACTCTCTCCTTGGAGACATCTGATTTCTTCCCCTCCTTGGGGAAGAAATTCACCTATTCACCCCACACGTATTTACCTAAATACATTTCTCTATTCAGAGCATAGTGGGTGAGGGCCAAGCTGGGCTTAAGGGTATGATGGCCATGGAGACTCATTGCTCAGATATTCTGCTGTGGAGACAGTTGACCGATAGCTCTAGCTGCCACCTGTGGGGATGTACCATGTTCACCTTGAGGCTACACTTCTCCCAGGCTATACCACCCAATGACTGGGCACAGCACAGTGCCAGCCCTTCCCCAAGGGAACACACACTTTATCTGGAGGATTCCTTACTGGCCTAGCCTAAATGTTCTTACACCTGTACTGTGGTCTGGGGCTCTTCCTCCTAATTCTCCTCTCGAAGGTGTCAGACTTGGACATCTAAACTGAAGGCTGTTCTACCTCTTCCTGCTTCCTCCCCTTGTCACACCTTCCAGAGGGAAGTCCCTCACTGAATCTTCTGCTTGTCTAATCCCATCTTAATATCTGCCTCTTGGAGATACTGGGTTGGCCAAAGAGTTTGCTTGGGTTTTTCCATAGCATCTTACAGAAAAACCCAAATGAACTTTTCAGCCAATCCAACACAATTCATCACATGAAGTATGGCAGTTTACCAAACTGAATAAGCCCACAGGCAGATGTTGGTGTGAGTGTGCATGCCTGTCAATGCAAGGATGCTTTCACTTATTTTATTTATTTTTAAGAAAGAGGATGAATGGGTTTGGGGCTTGGGAACTGAAGAGAGCAGGCTGATAGAGGAAATGACATGAGTACTGTCTCTTTACCCGGCCTCAGCAGCTGGTTTGAGCCTGCTTGGAAGGAGGGAAAATGGCCAACAGTTGAAGGAGCTTCATCGAAGAAAGACTGTTTGAGAAGCTGAGCATAAGCATGACCAAATGTGGGGAAAATGATAGTTACACACAGTTGGCCACTGACCACAAGGCACTGGCAGAAATGGCTATATCCAGTGGGGCAGTGTTTTCATAGAAGACTTGTATCGGTTGGCTATTGCTGTATAACAAACAACCTCAACATGCCCAAATTATTTATTTGTCCTTTTTTTAAGTTCTTTTTTTTTTAATGTGGACCATTTTTAAAGTCTTTACTGAATCTGTTACAATATTGCTTCTGTTTTATGTTTTGTTTTTTTGGCCATGAGGCATGCAGTACCTTAGCTTCCCAACCAGGGATAGAACCCACACTCCCTCCATTGGAAAGTAAAGTCTTAACCACTGGACTGCCAGGGAAGTCCCCTCATTATTTATTATCTTAAAATAATAGTTTATTATCTCTTATGTGTTACGGGTCAGGTTGATTTTGGCTGATTTAGGCTAGGATCCACTGAGGTACCTTAGAAGCTGGGAGAGGTCCAATGTGGCTGGAGTTCAGAAGTCAGGGAAAGAAGTGAGTTAAAGGGCTAGGGGAGTCAGGGCAGACCATGCATGGCCCCCAAAGCCTTCGTAAGATGTTTGATTTTTGTCCCAAGAGAAGATGGAATCACTGAAAGGTCTTTAGTAGAGATGTGACACAATCTGACTTGTGTTTTCTTCATTCTCAAGCACTTTGGAGAATGGGTTGGAACTGATAAGAGTAGAAATGGCAGGCCTACAAGGAAGAAATAGCTGTGTTCCCAGCAAACAAAATGGGGACTTAGAGAAGAAATGGAGGGAACAGATCTGAGGGTTGTTTGAGAAATAAAGTCAACAGGACTAGGTAGAAGATGAGAGGCTAAGATCAGGGTGGTGACCTCTTAACTCCAGAAGCTGTTTTCCATTCAGAACATTCTGATTTTTCTATAACCTTTATCCAATAGTCCAAGGAAGTCATGGAAGACTGTCTTGGCAGCAAAGAAAATAAAATAGACTCCAAGCTAAAATCCACCCAACACTGACACAAACTTTTTCATTCTGCCAGCACAGTGTGGGGTGAACTACAAAGGATTGTGAAATCACAAACACCTGGGTTCTGATTCCACCTCTGACCCTCATTAGCTGGAGAACGTGGGTGACCTATTTTAACTTTGTTGAGCTTCAATATCTACATCCATAAAATGGGAATTAAAATTCCCACTTCTTGGGGTAGCTTTAACTTGGGGTGATTGGGTCAGATGATAAATACAAAAATGTTTACAAAGCTCTATACGTAGACTATAAAATGCTAGTTAATTTGGTACAATTATAAGAAAAATCATTCTCTTAAGAGAGTACATTTATCTAGAACACTGGTTTCTGGCAATGGCTAGTTCTATATTTACTCATCCCTCAAAAAAAGAGATATTGCTCCTTGGGTCTTTGTTGTAATGTTACATACTTAAAATGTAGGGGACAAAACCTCCCTCTGTGACTTGATGGTAAAGCCGTTTCAAATGGAAGAGCACAAAGTATCCTATTTTGAGGACAGTTTTCTCCACTCAGAAAACCTGTCACTGGTGACCTGTCGCCTCGTCTACAGGCCTCTTTGATAAATTACACAGGTGTTGGAGCCACAGGAGAGCAAATGTTCAATGCAAAATGGGATCAAAAGAGGCCAAGCAAGGGGCAGGGTTGGTCCTGAGCGTAGGCATGGTGTCAGGAAGGGAGCACTTCACTTAGAGAAGACTCATAACAGTGAAGTAAAAAAGGGAAACTCATTGACATGAAATAGCAAAGACAGGCATTGCTGAATTCTGGGATTTGAACAAGATCACCAGCTTCTCTCCATCCTTTACTTCTGCTGCACTGGCTACAGCTCAGATAAGACTTTGCTCTCCCAGGGACAAGCCCAGCAGAAAAGAGAGAAATTCTCTTCTAAGGGACTCCTGGGCAAATTCTGGGCTTCACTCTGACTGGATCAACTTGAGAGTGAATTGTAAGTTGGTGAGGCTAGAGGATGCCTCAAGCTATGATGGTCCGCTTCCCCATGTGAAGACAGGAGTCCTCATTTGAGGTGACGCAATGGATCTCCTTTTCAACACACTTGTAGGCAAGGGACTGCCTTTAGACTTTCAAACCAAGTACCACAGCCCATGTGCCACACCACATGCTGCTCTCTGCTTCCTGAGACTGTCCACCTGCCAAGTATCTCAAATAATTGTAGAGTTAGACAGGTGAGTGCACTTATGGTTTTGTTTTTCCAGCACCCTTCACACTTCTTGAGGGTAAAGACAACCCCAGTTTTCCTTCAGAAGGATGCACCTTTCTGATTCTCAACCCAGGAGCTTGGGAGAGGTGGACCTCTGCCACCCTCATCCCACTGCTCATTTCCAGAAATGAGCACATGACACTGGTCTGATTAATTATTGTAATACCTGCCCCAAACCGCAGTGATTAAGTCAAGGATGGGTGTGAACCAAGTCAGTCAATGAAGAGTCAGCCAAAGACCTTCCTTGAGATTATGGAACAAGAGTTTCTTTCTGCTGAGCCTATAATGGGGTATTAGAGAACTGTCCTCAGCTTTTCATTCCCCCCTCTCATATGACTTTGTAGCGTATGAGTGGCTGGAGTTTGATTCTTCACCTTCAGGTGACTTGTTTTGGTCAAAGGGATGTGGTCAGATGTGACAATGTGTTTGTTCTAAACCAAAGCCTTCAGAGGTATTACATATTTCCACTTGCACGCTAGGGCTCCCACCCCTTGCCATAAGGAGAACATTTCACGGATAGATGCTGATCCAGAGAGAATATGAAGACATATGGAGTAGACCTGAGCCCAGGAAAAATCCCCAAAGAGCAGAGCTCTCTCAGTCAACCAGCAGAAAGCTGTGAGCCAGAAAAATAAATGCTTGTTATAGAAAGCCACTGAGTTTTTGGATGTCTTGTTATGTAGCATTGCTGTGGCAATAGCTGACTGAGATTCTTGTCAAGCTCGTAAGATATAAACCTAGAGTTGTTAGTGGTCATTGCCCCCAAAATAAGAAAAGAACCTATCTGAAAATGAAGTCAACAGAAAGAAAAAGTCAATAGATAGAAATGAACAGTGTTTGTATATAAATTTAAATAGGGACTTCCCTGGCGGTCCAGTTGCTGGGACTCCATGCTCCCAATGCAGGGGGCTTGGATTTGATCCCTGGTTGGGGAGTTAGATCCCACATGCACAGCTAAAAGATCCCATGTGCCCCAACTGAGACCTGGTGCAGTCAAATAAATAAATAAAATATTTTTAAAATAAATTCAAATAACAAATTCTAGGTACTTCCCTGGAGGTCCAGTAGTTAAGATTCCACACTTTCAAAGCAAGGAGCATGGGTTCAGTTCCTGGTCTGGGAACTAGATTCCACATGGCAATCAATCAATCAATCAATCAATCAATTTTTAAATAAAATTCAACGATCAAATGAGTCCACTCTTAGGCAATTCAGTTCATTAATTCAAAAAATTTCCAACAGTTTTATTGGGCACCTTTTATGTACCAGGCACTGTTTTGAGTGCTGGGAAGAGAAGAGTGAAGAAAACACACCAAAAATCCTGCCTTCATGGAGCTTACACTCTATTGGCATATATAAACAAAGAAAACAATAAAATATATAGTATGTTAGAAAGCAATAAATGCTAAAGAAGAAAATATAAAGCTGAAAAGGGGACTATGAAATCCAATGGGAGGAGTTAGGTTTTTAGAGAGGGTGGCCAAGAAAGGGCTCACTGAGAAGGTAACATTTTAGAAAAGACTTGAGTAAGTCAGCAGTCCACACAGAGGGAAGAGAAAATGCAAAGACTGAAGTGAGACCAAGCCTGGTGTGATCAAGGAGCATGAGGAGGACAGTGTGAATGAAGCTGAAAGGAGGTTAGAGAGAGGACGAGGATGAATAGCGCCTCCCTCCAAAATTCACGATCACCCAGAACCTCAGAAAGTGACCACATTTGGAAATGTGTTCAGTTAAGATAGGCCACACTGGATTAGGGTGGATCCTAGATCCAATGAGTGGGGTCCTTGTAAGAAAAGAAGAGACACACAGGGAGACCATATCAGGATGGAGGCAGAGATTAGCATAACACAGCTACCAGCCAAGGAACACCAAGAACCGCTGGAACCACCAAAAGCTAGGAAAGATGCATGGGACAGTTCCTCCCTCAGAAACTTCAGATGGAGCTTGGCCCTGCGGACACCTTAATTTTGGACTTCTGGCCTCCAGAATTGTGAGAGAACAAGTTTCTATTGTTTCAAGCCACCCAGTTTGTGGCACTTTGTTATGGCAGCTCTAGAACACTAATACAGAGAGGCGAGAGGAGACACATGTTTGGGAAGATTTGGGACACGGGAGTTACATAGCCTGATTGACATGTTAATGAGATTTCTCTGATCATTGTGTGGAAATTACCTGCAGGGGAAGCAAGGGCATAAGCATTTAGAAGGCCACTCCAAAAATCTGAGCAACAGAGAGATGACAGTGACCTACAGGGAGTGCTGAGAATTGGACTTGGGATAGATCCAGAAAGTAAGCCAAGAGGACTTGCTTCCAGTTGGACGTGGGACATAAGAGAAGGAGAGGCATCAACAACGAAGCCAGGGTTTTGAGCCTGAGTTACAGGGTTGATGGCATTGCCATTAATCAAGATGGGAAAATTGTGTCAGAGAGTGAGTTTATGCACAGTGAGGGGCGGGTGCATCGAGGCTCTGCTGGGACTTGTTATGTTTAAGAAACCTATTCAGCATCTAAGTGGAGACAGTGCAGAGGCAAGTGGATATTCCAGAGTGGAATTCAGGGGAGAGGTCCAGGGTGGGGATATAAATTCAGAAGTCATCAGTAGCACGTGGATGGGATTAGAGCTGTGAAGTTGGATGAGATCACATAGGAACAGAGTATGAATAGAAAAGAGAAGAGGCCCAGGGCATGATGAGTTCTGGAGAACTTCAACCTTTAGAGAGCAAGCGAGTATGGACACTCAGCAGAGAAGACTGGTGTCTGGCAAAGGGAGGAGGATCAGGAGAGGAGGCTGCCCAAGAACCATGTCAAGGACAAGGGGATCAATTGTGTCAAGTACTACTGATGGAGCACATCAGATAAGGACCCAAAAAGAACTACTGGATTTAGCCTCAAGGAGGTCACTGCAGACTTGGAGAAGGGCAGATTCAGTGAACAGAGGTAGAAAAACCTGACAAGGGTGGGTTCAAGAATTGAGTGGAATTGGAAGACAGCAAGTATGGATATGTCTTGAAGGAATTCTTGAACCCATCAAGTTTTTCTTTTTCATTACTGTGAATTGCTTATCCAGGCAAAGGGAGGAGGGATGCAGGAGGCAAAGGAAGGTATGGAATACCTCCTATGTGCCAGGAACTACATATGCATTATCTTATTTAATTTTAATTTAATAAATGCCCAGAATAAGGATGATTATTAACAGAGTTGTTTATCCATTCATTAGACAAGGTGTTTATTGAGCACATACTATGTTCCAGGCATTGCACTGAGAGCTGGGGATACAGCAGTGAAGAAAGCAAAAAAAAATTCCTGCCCTCTTACAGCTTAAAATTTGGTGGGAGAAATCAGACAATTAGTGAAAACAATAATTATTATTACATGACATTAAAAAGAGCTCGGTTTGTTGGGCAGGGGCCAGGAGGTTGCAATTTTCAAGAGGATATTCAGGCAAAGGCCTCCTGGAAGAAATGTTCTTTGGGTAAAGACTGGAAGGAGATAAAGAGGTGAATCATGAAAACCCTTGGGCCAAGAGTACAGGAGGCAGAGAACAGTGAGCACAGAGGCCATGAAATTGGGGCTTTCTACATCGGTTTGAAGACTAGCCAAGAGGCCACTGGACCAGTGCAGAGTGAATGAAGGGGAAAGGATTAACAGTGGAGTTAATTACATATTTTTTTTTTAATTAATGGAAGTTACATGCCAAAGGTAACTCGCAGCCACTCTGTCAGCTCACCTGGTGAAGGAAGCTCACCTAAATGACATTTTTAAAATAACTGCAATATTTTACACGTGACACAAAAGTCTTTTGTAAGCACATTTAAGGGATTGAGTCTTTCCCTTTACTGCCAACCGTTATCAAAAGTGACTTCCAGTAGTACCAGTAAAACCCTAATTCCCCAAAGGTGGAACTGGAAACAAATCTCGGTGCATTGTCACGTGGGAAGGAGGGGCAGGATCTCCAGTTCCAACAGACCAGCCTTCCTTTGGCGGTCTGTCCTAACCACTGCCATGCTGGTCGCTAGGGGGCGTTGCTTCCCACTTAACGCCCTCCTGGTCTTGAGAGCAATGGCAGGGCTCCTCGAAGGTCCCTTAGCAGGGGAGTCAAGGCCTTTGCAAAGGAGCCCAAGGCAGAGCAAAGGGGAGGTGAAACACAGCGGACTTGTTGGAAATGTGATCATGTGGGGCCCTGGGCCAGCCCTAAACTCCAGCTCTCGGCCAGCCTCCTTGAGGTAGGCAGCTTGCAGAGTGTATGTATTGACCAAACACATCTCTACTGGGTGAACACCACGTTCCAGGCACTGTGCTAGGAGGTGGGGATATATTTTTAGTAAAAGAGGCATAGATCTTACACTCGACGAAGAAATCAATACGTAATCCCAAAGTGGAATAGGCCAAATGAAGGGAATGGAGTGGTGTGGAGACGGAGAACTTCGGAGCTTGTGTCAGGCGGCCAGGGAAGACCTCTCTCAAGGGGTCTTCAACCTGAGACTTGAGGAGGAGCGGCCAGCCTCGCAAGGAAGGAAGCAGGCAGGTGGGGAGCCGGTGTCAAGACGCTGACGTGATGGAGAACCAGAAAGAAGACCAGAGGGGCGTCTCGGTGGGCGAGGCAGGGGGCCAGGTTCTCTGTCTGACACAGGAGTCTGGACTTCGTCCTAAAAGTGCGTTAGGGCGTGCGTGCTCAGTCGCGACCCTTTGGCCGGTGGAATCCTAAAGAAGGTCTTTAAGCAGGGAGGGTGCCTCAGTGGCCCACAGACCTCCATCCCACACACCGCCCCACCGAGAGGCGGGGTCCACGTTCCCAGCCCACCCCAGCTCCGAGACCGGGCAGGGGCTGGGACCGCTCTCTCCGGCGCCATGAGGGCGGGGCCCTGTGCGACTCTCCAGAACAAGCGGCCCAGAGCACACAGCGCCCGCCTGGGCCCTCACCACGGCGGCGGGCGCCTGCTCTGGGGAGCCCAGACGACACGCTGCGAAGCCGCGCAGAGGAGCCCAGGTAGGAGCCCGCGTGGACGGATCCACGTGGAGGGGCGCCGGGGACCCCCAGTCAATAGCTGACGACAGCCGCCAGACGGATGAGTCACGACGCCTTCAGAGGACTCGGGCCGCCAGCCCTGGGGAGCCGCTGGAATTCCTCCCCCACAGAATCCATCAATTCAAAACAAACAAAAAATGCTTGTTTGACACCACCAGTTGCGGAGGAGAATGCATTTACGCAGCTTTAGGGAACCAGAACAAAGGTCTGTGTAGAGCGTAAATTGGCCGGAGGCATAAACACTTCGACTAGACGTCTCAATTTCTTGGAAGTCTAGAGCCAAAGAACAGGACCCCGAGATAATGCAGAATGCGCTTTCTCCCCGGCCTGAGAGAAAACTTTCCTGTCAGAGGACCCCCTCACCTCTCACAGTCCGGCGACTGACCAGCGGAAGAACCTCTCCCGGCCGTCGGGAGCCGCGCCCCACCACCGCTGGGGTGGGCGGGCCTCGCGGCGAAGGCCCAGGCGCTCCAAGAACGACGCCTTCGGCCCGGTGGCCCTGCACTGCGCGTGCGCCGGGCGGGAGTCTTTCACTCTTGAGCGCTTTTGGTTTATTCGTCCAAGGACGCGTCCACCTTAATTTCATATAGATAGCAAAGCATTTTTCAGAAGTAATTCCTTTTTCCATGATATGTCGCTTTTCGTCCCTTCAGTGTTTTTTGCTTCCTTTTAAATGTCGTTTGCTATTTTGCCCGCTTTTAGCATTTTAAAGACTTTTTTTAAGTCTTTTCATCCAAATACATCCATCTTAATGGGCTGAAAATCCTTGAAAAGCTGAAATGTAGCTAAGCAATACAAAAATACAACCAATATAGAAGGCTGTTGCTGGCCTTCAAGGGGCAGCACCCGGGTTCAATGTCTCATCTCTGGGCCATAAAATTCAAAACCCAGAATGCAAAATTCATTCCTGGTGGTGATAAGACAAACGAGTCATTTTTTTTTTCTTCCATTATTACAAAAAAAAATGCACGTTGATTGTAAAAACTGTAGAAAACACATAAGCTAAAAGATAAAGGAGGAAGAGAAGGAGAAGGGACAGCAAAAAAAAAAAAAAAAAAAAGGCGGGGAGGGGGGTGGGAGACCAGCCAGACAGATATTAATTATTACCCAGAAAGATATAATTTCTCAGTAATACATCTTGGTAATCTATCAGGTCTTAACATGTTCATCTGGTGCCAAGCCAATCTCTCTTGTTTTTTTCAGCCAACAGCAGTAGATCAAGCATCTACTAGGCACCAGGCTCTGTATTAGGCAATGAAGCTACCGCAGCAAACAGGCAATTATGATACAGCCTGATACCTGCCACGGGGTGGGGAGTGGGCACAGGGCACAGTAGGGACACAGGGGAAGGCCCCCAATTCTGCCAGTTTAGGGGGTCAAGGAGAGACATCCATCTAGACTTCTGAGATGGGTAGGAATCAGCCAGCAATGCGAATGGCAGAGGTGTGGGGGCCGGGTTGGAGGGGAAGGGCAGCTTGTGGCCCCCACACTGGAGGAACTGATGGGGGATCAAATGGCTGGAGCCTAAAGGAAGGGAAAGCCGGACACATAACCCAGGAGACACACAAAGGTGAGATCATGAAGGCCCTTTATCCCAAGAGAATGCAGACCTGTGGTAAGATTGGATTTGAAGAAGGGCAGTAGTGAGGGCAGCAAGAACAGTTAGGAGGACTCTTCACTCATCAGCCTGGCCAGAGATGCTAGAGGTCCGTGGAGAGAAGGGAAGAAGAAACAGACTGGAGAGACATTAAGGAGGCAGAATCATCAGGACTTGGTGAGTAACTGGATGTGGGAGTGAAGGGAAGAAGGAAGTCGAAAGCGACATGTGGGTTTCCATACAGAAAGTGAAAGTGAAAGTACCTCAGTCGTGTCCAACTCTTTGTGATCCCATGGACTATACAGTCCATGGGATTCTCCAGGCCAAAATACTGGAGTGGGTAGCCTTTCCCTTCTCCAGGGGATCTTCCCCACCCAGGGATTGAACCCAGGTCTCCCACCATTGCAGGTGGATTTTTTACCAGCTGAGCCACAAGGGAAGCCCATACAGACGTGTAGATATGTGTCCATACAGACACATAGATATATTCATGGTCTTAGTCACTAAGAGAAAGGACACCAAGGAATGGGATGGGGGAGATTTTGAACACAGGGAGCTCCAGGTCTCTGTGGGATTCCAGCTGGAGCTTCACAGTGGGGAGGTGAAGGTAGTTTGAGTTTCTGTGCTTTATGGCTGATTTTCAGGCCCCCTGCATAGCATCTGTCCCTATCAAACTTCTCCACCTGGGCAATTAGCTTTTTCTCTGTTTGGATACTGGGTTTGGACTCTCCCCTAATTCCGAAGCAAATGGTTGCAGAGGTAAAGCTAAACAGCTTACTGTTTTGTCCACACAGTATCAACATTCAAAACAAACACAATCTAAGTAGTGGATTCACATAGGTATTTGATATTATAGACCCTCCACGCAAAGCATCTGCCACCCCAAGGACATGTCCCTCTCCCCTTATTCAAGGAACCCGGGTCCAAGGGGTCCACATCACCAGGTCAGCAATGTTCTGGGGCTCAGAAAGTCCCACTGCTTAGTGTCATTCAGGTTAGGCTGAGAATAATAGTCCATGAGGACAATCTCCGTGTTCTACAGCCGGCTGAAGACTCAGCTCCTGATGGCTACAGGCATCTTACAAAGAAGAAAGGAAGACTAAGGATGTGAAAAGAGGCTGTCAGGATTCAGGAAATAGGCTCTGATGATTCGACAGTGTTTTACTCAAATAATAGCCTGGGAATGGCACCTTTTTGTGCCAAGAAGCTGTCCTATGTCTACTCTTTTGTTTCTCCCCTCCCCAACCAGGTGTAGGAGAGACCAGAGAAGATTTGTGTTCAACTCTTTTTGACCCCAGGGACTGTAGCGCACCAGGTCCCTCTGTCCACGGAATTCTCCAGGGAAGAATACTGGAGTGGATAGCCATTCCCTTCTCCAGGGGATCTTCCCAACCCAGGGATCAAACACAGGTCTGTTGCATTGCAGGCAGATTCTTTACCATCTGAGCCACCAGGGAAGCCCCAAATATGTCAAATCCTTGAGTAATTCAGATTTTGTGGGCATTTTAAGATCTTATAGAGAGATAATATAAGTAGATAATTTATATGGGCCAATACAAGTGGTAAAAAAGCCTATGGAAAAAATCCATACTATTAAATTTTAATGCAGGCTAAAGCAACCTTGACACATCATTTTAAACCTGCCCAATTTGGCAAAATTTCACAATACAAACAAGATGTAATTTGGGCCAAGTTGGAATGAAAGTAGAACCTCATTCACTAAGGGTGCCATTATAAATTACAATGACCTCTTTGGAAAGCACTATTATAAGACATTCCTGATCATTTCATTCCTGGAAACTTAATCTAAGCAAAGAATTCAACAAAAGCAAAAAGCTATATGTCACAAATATGTTTATTACTTTCTCAGCTATTATAGGAAAATAACAGCACCTAAACAACCATCTAAATGTCCAACGTTAGAGAACTGCATTGTAAACTGTGACATATCCACCAAAAATGACATCTGAAAAGCTGAGGAGAATTTTAAAATGCTAATGATGTATAGTCTTGGGGGAAAAAATAGGATACAAAATTATATGTATCATGCTTTCTCACCATAAGCAAGAACTAAATTTTGTTCCCTATGAATAAAAACGTCCCATATATTTTCAAGACAGCAGGAACCAATAATATCTGGGAAACAAGTAGAGGTTTGTGTTGAATTCCATTTCTCTGCTACTTTTTCTCCCTCACCAGCCATGTAATAAAGTCACACCTTCTAAATCTTGGTTCCTTCCTTAGCAAATTGAAGGAAACAATGAGTGGAAGGAAGGAAAGAAAGAAAGAAAAATAAAGAAAAGAGACAATAAGGAAAACACTTTCCAAACTATAAAGTACCATACGAACAAAATGTTCCAATGACATGGAAATAGCAGAAAGCTAAGGGATGGTTCAACAGGAAGTTGGAAGACTAGTAAATAAGCAGGGCTGATGACTTAAGATTTTAAACAACTTCAGGGTGTGTGTGTGTGTGTGTGTGTGTGTGTGTGTGTGTGTGTTTATGAGCTAGTTTTGAAGTGAACTTTGCTGGCAGAGTTTTTAAAATTGAAAGACTACATTTACAACTTAATCTATTCCCTCCAAGCTATCTTTTAACAATGTAAAAAAAGTTTCTTTAATTTTCCATGTTTTGGGTAGTTCTTACATGGTGGCACAATATTCTCAATCAGTTAAACTGTCCGGATAAACCTGATTTAGGGATAGTGCAGAATGTGCAGTTTGGAAGTGAGAGTGAAGAAATAGTATAATTATCACAGTGTCTTAACACAAATGTTGTTGAATGAATGAGTGAATGAAGGAGCAAATAAATAAATATGCATGAGGGCCAGGAAGGATTGTTTTTCCTTGAAACTCTTAGCTGTGGCATGTGGGATCTAGTTGCCTGACAAGGGATTGAACCCAGGTTCCCTGCACTGGGAATGTGGAGTCTTAGCCCTAGACTACTAGGGAAGTGCCCCAGGGAGGATTTTTTTAATCACGGTGGTGGGCTTATGGATAACCGGGTGTCATGAACACAGCACAACTTCAGAAATTCCAGGTTAAGATAGTGATTGAAATTGCATCCCCAAAATTCCCAGCCCTAACAATAAGCAAAAAAAATAAAAATAAAAATTCCCAGCCCTGACATCTAAAACAGTGATTAAAACAGTTAAACAATCAAAAAAACAGAGAGTCATCAGTAGTATTCAAATAAGACCAAAGGAGTAAACTGATGAAAGATCAATTAAGAAAAGAAACAAAAATTATGGAGCAAAGCAGAAAGGACAACACAGCATGGCTCTTAGGCCACCTTCACCACCCAGAAGTTCTACCTGTAAATCAACAAAATCCAGGGAAGTTTTATTGAATCCCCTAATTCTTACCTTTTTCTCTTCTGATACAGAAGTAGGGGAAAGAGTTGCTGGGAAGAAATATGGAGACGGCAGGAAACAACAGAGAAAGGAAGGCTCTAAACCTATATGCTGAATGGGAAAACAAAACCAAGGATATTCCAACCCCTGGAGAAATGGCTGTACACCACCACCATCACCACTATCCCCACTGAGAGGAGTGAATCTTGATCCAGGATGTTTGACATAATTTAGAAGAGAGAATAGAGTCCAGACAATTCTAACAGACAGCAGGTTTGCTCTGCTGATCTCTCTCCCTCATCCCCCTAGGCCACAACAGGTAAGTGGATAGAACACAAAATGCCTCACCCTCAAAATACAACTTGGAGAGGAAACAATCTGGTTTCAGATAGGGTAGGGAGACAGTCAAAATGTCATCTATGCTTTATAACTGCAAACAGAATGTCTGATTAGTGCTGCCCAGGCATAAATAAAGGCTTCCCTGATAGGTCAGTTGGCAAAGAATCTGCCTGCAATGCAGGAGACCCCGGTTTGATTCCTGGGTCAGGAAGATCCCCTGGAGAAGGGATAGGTTACCCACTCCAGTATTCTTGGGCTTCCCTTGTGGCTCAGCTGGTAAAGAATCCACCTGCAATGTAGGAGACCTGGGTTTGATCCCTGGGTTGGGAAGATTCCCTGGAGAAGGGAAAGGCTACCCACTCCAGTATTCTGACCAGGAGAATTCCATGGAGTCGCAAAGAGTTGGACATGACTGAGCAACTTTCACTTTCATTTTCCAGCATAAATAAAATGAAAAGAAATGTGATAGAAAGTGTGCAGACTTACTGCAAAAAAAGAAAAGAAGGAAGAAAGGAAAGAAGGGAGGGAAGGAGGAAGGAAAGGAGAGAAGAAGGAAGGGGGGAGGGAGGGAGAAGAAGGCAGGAATGGGGAAGGGTGAGAGGAAGGGACATGCAAATATAAAATAAAGAACTCAGCCAAGAAGAAAGCATTACTCAAAAAGAGAAGGAAATCCCTTACAACTACTTCATGCTATACAGCAACAAATAAGAAAATGAATGTCATTAAAACAAGAGCGCCAAACAAAATAAAACAAGTGAGATGCTCTCAATGGAGACTGAACAACTAAGGAAACAAATTGAGGACCCAAACAACAATATTATGGAACTAACACATAATTCAGGACAGCAAAGAAAGAACAGATCTTGTGCTAAAAATTGAATTACTGAAATAAAAGACGTGCTACAATTAAAATGAAAAACATCTTAAAACTGTTACAGAGAAACTAACAGATATGGAAGACAAAAAATATCCAACATATGGATATTTGATTCCTTAAATTGATAGCCCAACAAAGATTTAAGATGTACTTAAAGCCCACACGGTACAAACAATTTTCCTGTGACAGAGGAATGATCTTTTAATCTCTAAGAGCACAATCCATGGCAGGAAAATTTTATGCAGAATGCTCAATATGTTCCAGTTAAACGGGAATTATGTAGAATCAGAAAGACTTGTTCCAATAAGTAACAAAGTAAGCTACTCACAAGGAAGAAAAAAAAATTCTAGCTATCCTCAAAAAATTCCATAGCAGCACTCAATGCCAGAACACAAGAGGATCCTGTCTATAAAGTTTTAAATGAGAGACAGTGTGTCTGGAGAAGATTGCACCCAGTCCACGAGGTTGTTCAAGCAATACAGAACCCATAAGTCATTCTTGAAACAGTGACTTCAAAATGAAATTTAGACAACTGAGATGACCGTAAACAAATAATTGAGGAATCCAAAAGACACAGGAAAGGGGCTAGTCATAAGCACTGAATCTATTTAAATATAGAACCAACAGTAAATGTGTTTTACTATGGTTACTATTTACTATGGTTTTACTACACCCTGCATATTTAACTTACATGTAGAGTAAATGCCAGGCTGGATGAATCACAAGCTGGCATCAAGACTGCCGGGAGAAATAGCATCAACCTCAGATACAGATGATACCTCTCTAATGGCAGAAAGTGAAGAGAAACTAAAGAGCCTCTCAATGAGGGTGAAAGAGGAGAGTGAAAAAGTTAGCTTAAAACTCAACATTCAAAAAACTAAGATCATGGCATCTGGTCCCATCACTGCATAGCAAATAGAAAGGGAAAAAGTGGAAGCAGTGACAGATTTTATTTTCTTGGGCTCGAAAATCACTGCAGACACTGACTGCAGCTATGTAATTAAGACACTTGCTCCTTGGAAGGAAAGCTATGACAAACCTAGACATAGCTAGGTTTGTCATTAAAAAGCAGAGACATCACTTGGAAACAAAGGTCTGAATAGTCAAAGCTATGGTTTTTCTAATAGTCATGTATGGATGTGAGAATTGGACTATAAAGACGGTTGAGCTCCAAAGAACTGGTGCTTTTGAACTGTGGTGTTGGAGAAGAGTCTTCAGACAGCAAGGAGATCAAACCAGTCAATCCTAAAAGAAATCAATCCTGAATATTCATTGGAAGGACTGATGCTGAAGCTCAAATACCTTGGCCACCTGAAGCAAAGAGCTGACTTACTAGAAATGACCCTGATGCTGGGAAAAACTGAAGGTAAAAGGATAAGGGGGTGGCAGAGGAAGAGATGGTTAGATAGCATCAGGGACTCACTGGACATGAATCTGAGCAAACTGCAAGAGATAGTGGAGCCTGGCTGCAGTCCATGAGGTCACAAAGAATCAGATATGACTTAGCGCTCAACAACAATGGTTACTATGAGAAACAGATTTATATAAGTGAATATACAATATATAAATACATATATTTACTGAGCGTGAAGCTCAGAAAATTAAAAACAATCATAATGTAACTTGTTAAAAATCAGGAAGCAGGGGACTTTCCTGGTGGTCCAGTGGCTAAGACTGTGCACTCCCAATGGAGGGGGCCTGGGTTTGATCCCTGGTCAGGGAACTAGATCCCACACACAGCTAAAGATCTAGCATGCCGAATGCTGCAGTTAAGATCTGGTGTAATCAAACAAATTAATTAAATAAGTAAATAATAAATATTAAGAAAAAAATCTGGAAGCAAAAGAAGTGATAGGAGAAAATGCACAAATATTAATGCTCCCATCTTTCTTGATAAGGATTAATTATACTACAATAAAAACTAAGACATGTAGTTTTACAAATCCCCAACCACTTAATTTACATTTCTTTTTTCTCTTTCTCTCCCTCCTTTCCTCCTTTTTTAAAGGAATATTTTATTCTATCTCTTGTAGTAAAGACACGTTTATTTAAAATTCAACAGTTCTTTCCATTTCACTATAATTTCTTTTCTTGCATTGAATTTAAATAAAGTAAATTAGCAAATTGAACACTGTCAATAAAAATAGCATTTCATTTTAATAAACTGTATATATGCTCTACTATATACGTATACCTAATACATAAAAATATGTGCATATATTCACTCCGTGTTCACTAAGGTTAATCCTGAGTGGTAGGATTTTGCGTTTTTTTCTGCGACCTTTGATCGCTTTAAAATAAGCACGTTATCTGTTTTGAAAGACAACAGATGGGTTGTATTCTTATACTAATACCTGAAGTGTCAGAGGAGGAGAGAGGAAGGAGGGAAGAAGGTCGGTGGAGAGAGAACGGAGGCGAGAAAGGGGCAGGGCGCCCGAAGGCGGAGAGGGCAGGGAGGAGGGATGAGAGAAGGGGAGCCGCAGGGAGCTCAGACCGAGGAAGAGCAGAGTGCGGAGAAGTGGGGAGGGGCGGGGAGAGCGCGGAGCGGGGCGCCGGAGACCAGCAGGAAGTGCCGCTCGGCCGCAAGCTGACCTACTTTTCTTGGGCCGGTTTGTTTGCCGCCAAAGCTACTGTGGAGACAGCCCGGTGCTCGGTGAGACTCGCAGGAAGCCAAGCCGGATGCCGGCCGCGGCCTCCTCCTCCCTCGGCGCAGAGGGCTGTCAGTTTCATCCACTCTAGCTTCCCGGGAAAAGCCGGAAACCCTTCGGAGAGCTGAGGCCAGGCTTCTCTTAGGGACCACGGGGCTTCGTCTATAAACCTGAGTCCCTGCATGGGATCTCTGGCCAGAGAGCAGACTCTCTTCTCCCTGGGGCAGGACTAGACCCTTGTGTTCTGGGACCCTCACCTGGTGTCCCCTCCAGGCCCATGTGAGGCCCACGTGGTGAAACGTGTAGACACACACACACACACACACACACACACTCTCTCTCTCTCTCTTCCTCCTGGTCCCTCACCTGGTGTCCCCTCCAGGCCCATGTGAGGCCCACGTGGTGAAACGTGTAGACACACACACACACACACACACACACACACACACACACACACACACACACACACACTCTCTTCCTCCTGGTCCAGGCAGACACACACACACACACTTCCTCCTGGTCCAGCCAGCCTCCCAGCATCTGCTGGAGACTTGTAGACTAAGAAGTTCAGGTTGTCAGCTCAGCTGTGCCGTCTTCCATCTGTGTCCTTGGGCAAGTCACTTGATGCCTTGGAGACTCATCTTTCTTGGTTTCTTTATTTATTTAGCTGCACCAGGTCTTAGTTTCAGCCTGCAGGATCTTTAGTCGTGGCTTGTGGGATCCATTCCTCGACCAGGAGCTGAACCCCGGAGCCCTGCCTTGGGAGGACTGAGTCTTAGCTGCTGGACCAGGAGGGAAGTTCCTATTTAGAAACTCTTAGAATAAGCAACTCCTGTGATGCAGATGAGATGATGGGTGCCAGAGCTTTAGGTGAAATACCTCTCTTAGCTTCTCAGCAGCAACCGCCAGGAGGAAAATTGAGATGGATATAAGCAGCACAGCTATGAGTAGACATTTGTCATTTGGGGGTCATACATGGGGGTTGCGGTCCATGCCTCCTTTTATAGTTAATATCTTGATTTCTTCTGGGGGAATTACCTCTCCTGCACTGTGCTGTCTTGGGTGACTGAAAAAGTCTCTCACCCTCCCCAGGCCAAGAAGTGCCCATGAACCCACTGGCCAATTGGACTTTCGTCCCCCAGGACTTGGAATCATGAAGGGAACATGCAAGGACAGAAGAAAGCAATGATACCAATAATAGTAACAGTAATAACAACAGCGGGGCTTTTTTCTTTCTAGTAATGGTACCCTATCTAGGTTATCATTGCATCCACCACCAGCACCACCATCTAGGTTAACAGGTACTAGAGTTTCCTTAGCAAGATTCCCTATCTAGTGCAAGGGCTCTGAACCTGGGGTCCCAGGGCTGGGTTTCCAGGAACTTTGTGGCCCTCCTGAAATTGTCTGTGCAACTGTGCATCTTTCAGAGAAGAGTGGTCTATAGTTTCAATCAGACTCTGAGAGGTTGATTACATCAAGTAATTTGCTAATGTAGCAAGTGAAAGTATTTCAGGCATCCTAGTGGAGAAACTTCTGAAAACTACCCAAATTCTTTTGTATATCCCAGTCTCATTCTCAGGACACTACCCTCTGTTAATCAGCTTTCCCGTGTGGCTTGCCTCCAGGGAGAGAATGCAGTGAGCAACTGATGGGGGGGCCCTTGGCTCCACTTGAGATTTGTGTTACTCACCACAAAGTAAAAACCAGGGACATGAGGAAAGGAGGGAAAGAATTCTCCTAGGCAGCCCCAGGTGCACAGATCACAGAATGTGGGGGATAATAACTATTAGTATTTGTTGAGCCTATGTTCCAGATGCTTTCATATGTTATCTTATTTAATCATAACTAACCAGGGAGAGGGAAATTATTACCCTCATTTTTATATGAGGACACCAAGGTTTATAGAATTTAAAAAATTTCCTCAGGCTCACACAGCTGCATGGCTTCCAAGACCATGTGTTTTCATGCTGCCAAAAACAACCACAAACCAAATCCAAAGAAAGGTAATCACGTGTTGGTCGTGTGGTAACTTTGGTTATGGTGCTACTGTCTTGATCCCCCTTTCATCCCCCCTTTATCATTGTTTTCTTCTGTTTCATGATCCCCCTTTCATCCCCCCTTTCCAACCCAGCAGTGGACCTGGGTTCAGGACTGTGAACCCAGGCATGGCTGTCTGGTATTCACCCCCAGATAGAGAGATTGATTGATGGGTGAAAACATGACCCGTGTCAGAACCATCAGAGTTCTTCCCTGGATTGTGCAAGTGGGGACAGCCCTTTGCTTCTTGGGTCTTGGAAAAAACTAATCTTCAAGAAGAGAGAATAAAATCAGTCAGAAACCACAAGAGATGAGAGATGGGCAGCAGGACTCCAGTAGCTCTGGGCCTCCAGGTCCAGCTCTAGAAGTTCCCCTTGGCATTCCACGAATGTCTCTCCTAAAAGCTTGGACAGATGGAGTCAGTCAGTGGAAGCACAATAACCATAAACTCCATAGTGACCTATCACCACATTTATTCTTGGCATCAAAACTCTAAGGTAAGTGCTATTCTTTTACAAAAAGGAGAGAAATAAGGGATAAAGTGGTTAAGCACATTTGCCCAGGGTCACACAGAGGCAAGTGGCAGGGCTCCAACTTAATCTCCATGTCACACTGCTTTCCTTCAGCATCATGGAGGTACACACCAGTATCTGAGTCCTACCTGTGAAGTGGAGGGATGTTATGCCTCAGTTCAGGGAGAGAGCTGGAAGTACCTGAGATACCTCCACTGTGGAAAGTTTGTCCCAGAAGAGGGACTCCTTGCTTACCTAGAGAACCGATGTACTGGTCAGTATTCTGCTGGGACAAACCACTCCAAAATTTTCAGGGGTTTACAACAACAAAGGGTACTTCTTGCAATTAGGTTCACAGCTCCGCTCAGCTCTGATCCATGTCTTCTCACTCCAGGACCCAGGCTGAAGGAGCGGCCAGCATTTGGAATGTGATTTGATGGCAAGAGGTCAAGCCAAATTGGGCGAGATCATTGAAAGCTTCTGCTTGGACACAGCCTGGATCATGTCCACTCACATTCCACTGGCCAAAGCAAGTCACATGGCCAAGTCTGACAATACATTCCATGCACTGGAATAACTCTTGGAAGAAATACGTTCCACTCACGGGCATCACTCCTGGGAGT
This sequence comes from Okapia johnstoni, assembly GCA_024291935.2. Lineage (NCBI taxonomy): Eukaryota > Metazoa > Chordata > Mammalia > Artiodactyla > Giraffidae > Okapia > Okapia johnstoni. The sequence continues at coordinate 71,654,974 of CM044310.1, forward strand.
CATGTGGCAAAGGGTGTGGATGTATAATACTCTCCTGGGGAGGAGGAAGATGGTTACAAACAATAACACAATCAGTTATACTAAGAAAGGAGCATGTGCTGGAACAATAGAAGACCTGACCAATCTACCTTTCATCACAGGGAGCCCTCCAGGATGGCTGATGGGGGGAGGCTCAAAGCTCTCAGACTTCTGAGTTGAGCAAAGACAGAGTCTCAGCTGCAGACAGACCATATTTCAGTGGCAGAAACAAACAGTTTCTGAAAGCTAAACTTTCGACATCTGGAGCCCAAATAGAAGCCTCACAAAACGCCAGAACACAATGGCCCAAGGCATGCCTGATGGATGCGTCATAAGAATAATCATTGTCTCAAGGCCTTGGGTTATGAGTAATTTCCCCTTCTGTTTTCTATTGTGTTATTATGCTACTTTCTTAATTATAAAAATGAGCATTTTTTTTTAAAGACATGTACGCTTGCTGAAATAGAAAACAGCATGGGCAACAGAGGCAACTGCTTTTCAACACCAAACCTCACCATATTGAGGAAGGTTTGTGTGTCAGATGACGCACGTAAATTCAATCCTGTGGGGCAAATGCTGCTGCTGTCCATGGGAGCGACTGACAAACAGGAAGGTGGTGATCAGGATAATCTTGTTCCTTGGGTTCTGTGTGTGTACAAACTAGACTTCATTTGCAAAACCTAGATGTTCCAGATGCAAAGAACTGACTCATTGGAAAAGACCTTGATGCTGGGAAAGACTGAAGGCAGGAGAAGGGGATGACAGAGGATGAGATGGTTGGATGGCATTACCGACTCGATGGACATGAGTTTCAGCAAGCTCTGGGAGTTGGTGATGGACAGGGAAGCCTGGAGTGATGCAGTCCATAGGGTCTCAAAGAGTCGCACATGACTGAGTGACTGAACTGAAGTGAACCTAGATGTTCCAGGAATTTTCCACTCAGATCCCATCTATGGTTGAAGAAAGAAAATGATCACCTGTTTTGTAGTAGTTGGAGATCCTGGATTTCTTTCTGGCCCAAGAAGGATGATTAGGCAACAAGGGCGTTAAAAGGTCTTGTTGTTGTTGTTGTTGTCTTTAAGTCGTGTCCAACTCTTTGCAATCCCATGAACTGCAGCGCGTCAGCCTCCTCTGTCCTTCACTATCTCTAGAGTTTGCTCAAACTCATGTCCATTGAGTCAGTGATGCTATCCAACCATCTCATCCTCTGTTGCCCCCTTCTCCTCTTGCCCTCAATCTTTCCCAGCATCAGGGTCTTTTCTAATGAGCTGGCTCTTCTCATTAGGTAGCCAAAGTATTGGAGCTTCAGAATCAGTCCTTCCAATGAGTATTCAGGGTTGGTTTGCTTTAGGATTCACTGGTTGGATCTCCTTGCTGTCCAAGGGACTCTCAACAGTCTTCTCCAGCACCACAGTTCGAAAGTATCAATTCTTTGACACTCCGGCTTCTTTATGGCCCAACTCTCACATCTGTATATGACAACTGGAAAAACCATAGCTTTGACTAGCACTGAATCTGTGAGAAGTCAGCCTTGAGGTTTTGTAAAACTTAAATCTGAGTTTGAACCAATGTCAACCTAATTTGGTGCAATATGCATATCAACATCAGCCATGGGCTTTTGAGTTATTTTTAAACCTTGATCATGTTGCTTGACAGTTCTTTGAGTGTGGTTAAGTAATTTCTCTGTGCCTCAATTTTCTTCTTGAAAAAATAGGTTAATAGTATCTACCTCATTGGGATGGGTTTTTAGGATTAAATACACAAATCTAAAGCTACTAGCACCGTTCCTGACATATAGCAAGCAAATAACAAACTGTGGTTTTAAACACTAATGTAATAGGGACAAAAATGATTGATAATGTGTGTGAAGGGCTTCCCTGGTGGCCCAGTGGTAAAAGACTCTGCCTGCCAATGCAGGAAACACAAGAGATTCAGGTTCAACCCCTGGGTTGGGATGATTCTCTGGAGGAGGAAATGGCAACCCACTCCAGTATTCTTCCCTGGACAGAGGAGCCTGGAGGGCTACAGTCCATGGAGACTCAAAGAGTCAGACCCGACTGAGCACAAGACGAGTGTGTGTTCATAGCTTTCCCTCTTCTACTGAAGAAAAGCTGGAATTACTTGGTCAACATTTCCTCCTTCTGCCCCTCTTCACACTCTCTTCCATTCTTGGGGCTTACGAGGGAAATCTGACTCATCAGTGTGAAAAGAACCAGAAAAATGTGGGTGAGAATTTATAATGGAAAAAGGCTAAACAGAACAAAACCAAAATCAAGTAAACAATAAAGAAGAATGAGGGAGGGAGAGAAAGGGAGAGAGGTGGGGAGAGGAGAGAGGAGGGGAGAATTGGGCTTGCACAATTAAGAGTATTTGTTAAAATTTTGAAAAGTATAGAAAATAAGAAACAGGGTGAGAGATTTTGGAGCTGTTGTATAGTGTGAGAGAGGTGGTAATTGAGATCCATCAAGGAAGGGATTGAATGTTGTCGATTGGTACATAATTGGTGGTAGTGGTTTAGTCGTATCTGACTCTTGCAACTCCATGGACTGTGGCCTGCCAGGCTCTTCTGTCCATGGGATTCTCCAGGCAAGAATACTGAAGTGGGTTGCCACTTCCTTCTCCAGGGGATCTTCCAGACCCTGGGATCGAACCCGGGTCTCCTGCATTGCAGGCAGATTCTTTACCAACTGAGCCATGAGGGTAGCCCTGGTGCATAATTCATTATCTCAAAATTTGGCAGTGCAAAACAGAAACGATTTATCATCTCCCTATTTCTATGGGTCAAGAATTTGGGAGATGCTTAGCTGGGCTATTCTGACTCAAAGTCTCCAGTGAGGATGCTGTTAAGATGTGAGCCAGGGCTGAAGTCCTCTGAAGGCTTTTTATTTTATTTGGCTACTCCAGGACTCAGTTGCAGTGTGCAGGATCTAGTTCCCTGACCAGGGATTGAACCTGGGTCCCCTGCATTCAGAGCATGAAGTCTTAACCATTGGACCACCATGGAAGCTCCTCCTCTGAAGGCTTGATGGACTGGAAGGCCCTCTTTCAAGATGGCTCAATCATATGGCTGTGGGCAGGAGGCCTCAGTTCCTCATCACAAGGGTTCTCCCAAGGGCTGCCTGAGCATCTTCACAACAGGGCAGCTGGCCTCCCCAGGGTAGTCCAGTAGAGAGCCCAAGGAGGAGTCTGTAAGGCCTTTTACAACCCAGCCTTGGAAATCATGCACCATCCTTCCACCATAATCCAATCATTAGAAGTGAGTCATGAAGGCCAGCTCACACTCAAGGAGGAGAGAACTGACCTCCATCTTTTGAAAGGAGGAGTATCGAAGAATTTATGTACATATTTTAAAGCCACCAAAAGGATTTAAGAGAGTGTCGCTGTGGACTGTGATTTTAATTCCCTTGAATACTATTGGGGGACTGCTTTTTTTTTTCTCCCTTTGACTACACAAGTTTTGTTGTTTTTGTTGCTGTAATATGACATGGTCCCTAGACTGGTCTGTATATTTCAGTTTCATTTTCTTTAGGCCTGAATGACATCCCTTGGCATTTTTTGTAATACAAGTCTGCTGGAGGTGAACCCTCTCAACCTCCTCCTTCTGGGACTCTAATTGCACATAGATAAGATTATCTGATATTGTCCCACAAGTCCCTGAGGCTCAGTTCATTTTTGAAAATCTCTTCACTCTCTGTTCTCTTCAGCTTTAAAAAAAAATCTCTGCAATAATGATTGAATCATTATTACTCATCTGCCTTCAAGTTTCCTGACTGTGTCTTCTGCTGTCTCAAATCTGCTGTTAAATACATTCAGGTATTATTCATTCCAGTTTTTACTTTCACTTGTAGGATTTCCATTTGTTCTTTTTTATAGTCTCTATTTCTTTGCCAAGATTATCGGTTTACTCTAATTTTCTGAATATATTTGTAATAGCTGCTTTAAAGCTTTCATTTTCTAAGTTCAATATCTGGACTACCTTGGGTTTAATTTTTAGTGCCTGCTTTTTTTTTTTTCTAGACTAGAAATCACATTTTTCTGTTTCCTTGTATGTCTAGTATTTCTTGACCCAAAATCAGACATTGTGACTAATACATAGTAGGGTGTATATTGTAGATTTTTTTTTGTTATCTCCTGAAAGGTATGGCTTCTGCTGTTCAGTTACTGGCAAACCATCTTGAACTACTGCAGGTTTAGTTTTATGATGTTAGTGTGGATCTGTGGAAAGCCCAGCTCCTCCAAGTTGGTAGGACTCAACTTCCATACTCTGCCTTCCAGACTGCAAATCTTTTCAGGACATTATTTTGGGTTTTGTTAGGAAAAGTACAAATTAGGTCTTACCCTAGGGCAGTGTTCTCAACTAGGGGATGCTTGGCAACCTCTGGAGACATTTTTGGTTATCACCAGGTGGTGGAGCATTCCTGGCATCTACTGGGTAGAGGCCAGGGATGATGCTTATACACCCGACATGCACTGGATAGCCCCAAACAAGAAAGAACTAATGTCAATAATACCAATGTTGAGAAACCCTGCTCTAAGTCTTTACTCCTAAGGCCTGACCATTCTAGCATCTCAGCTGAATGCCAGGGTATTCACAAGCCATTATGTTCTGGCAGGACTAATACGCAATGATCCCCAGCACTGTTATTCCTCTAGTACCTATATTCTTCTCTAAACCCCGTGGCTGCCTTTCTCTGTGAGCATCCAGTGGACTTGTTTGCACATGTGTCTCTCAACTACAGATTCAAAGGGGATACCCACACCCAGCTCTCCCTGTATGGTGCCCTCCTCTGCAACATCCTGCCCCGTGGATTCCACTTCTTCAGTTGCCTTGAACTCTGATCTCTGCCTCCCTCAGTCAGCGGGACCCCTGCGCTCTGGTCAAATTCCAGTTCTTCATGCCACAGTCAGAATATTGTCTTTGGGCAGGGTGCTAGATGATTATGGGACTCAATTCTTGAGTTTCCTGTCTCAGGGATCACGTGATTGCTATATTTGTTGCCCACTGTCTGACAGAGGTTGCCTTATACATTTTTATATTTGTTTGTGGTGGGAGGGTTAATCCACACCAGCTACACTGTGATGGCTAGAAACTGAAGTCCAGTCTGTTTACCTTGGCCTTTCTATTTCCACTTGAAGCCTTGTAGAAACTGATGAATCTGAAGAACTATGGTAACATACCCATGCTGTAGGTGTTCTTCATCAGCCGCTCACTGAAGACATTTCTAGTTCAGATTCTCATGCAACAGATGTGTCCTGAGCCCCGACTATGGGCAAGGTTCTCTTGCAGAAGACAAATCAATTTATCCTCATAACAACCCTGAAAAGTGAAAGTTGTTCAGTCGTGTCCGACTCTTTGGGACCCCATGGACTATACAGTCCATGGAATTCTCCAGGCCAGAATACTAGAGTGGGTAGCTTTTCCCTTCTCCAGGGATCTTCCCAACCCAGGGATCAAACCCAGGTCTCCCACACTGCAGGCAGATTCTTTGCCAGTTGAGCCACAAGGGAAGCCCAAGAATACTGGAGTGGGTAGCCTATCCCTTCTCCAGCAGACGGATAGGCTATCCCTTCTCCAAACAATTCCTGGTCGATTCCCGACCCAGGAATCGAACCAGGGTCTCCTGTGTTGCAGGTGGATTTTTTACCAACTGATCTATCAGGGAAGCCCAAACCCTGAGAAGTATGCATCATCATCCCCAATTTTTATAAAATAAAATTGTACTGGGAAGTACAACTTTCCTAAGATTAAGGGGGAGATAAAACAGATCCAGGGACAGGATATTACTTCTGCAAGATCATATGGAAACATGTCAGTAGTGTGAATCGGGTCTGTTTGATTCCAAGTTCAAGGTCCTTTCCTTCCTTTCCAACATCCACAGCTGTCTTTCGGGGACCTATCATCTCTCAGAGGAGATCAAATAGTCTCAAAACGTGACTACCTTGTCCCTTCTCATGCTCATCTGTGGTCTGCTAATTTCATTCACACTTTTCCTTTCTGGCTAACCTGTGTGTGGTGCTGGATTTCTTTGTTCACATTTGTCCTGGGACGTTATCTGAGGCGCAACACCGTTTGTCTCCCAGGGAGCCAGGAATTTACAGTGTCAAGAACATGTTGTCCAACATTTATAGCACGTAACTTCATTTCCTGTTAAAATCTTTAAAACAAAAAAAACCCCAACTCTCAAATGTTAACTAAACAGTTACCCAGCTTGGATGAGAGATTTAATACTTTCTATAGACCACCAGTAACTACTTATCTATTTATTCCTATTTTTTATGAATCAGGAACCACTTTTTAGGTTGCAGATAAAACCATGTCATCTGTTTGCACTGTAAAATCCCAACAAACAGCAACTACATTGTAGTGGGTTGAATGTTGGCACCAAAAAAAAGCTATGTCTATGTCCTTTCTCCCCAAACCTGTGAATGTGATTTTATCTAGGAAATGTGTCTTTGCAGATGTAATTCAGTTAAAGATCTCGAGATGAGACCATTCTGAATATCCAGGTGCCCCAAACCCAGTGACAAGTGTCCTTATGAGAAACAGGAGAGACACAGAGACCCAAGGGGAAGACAGTGAAGATAGAGGTACGGACTAGAATGATGCCAACAGCCACCAGAAGCTGGATGAGTCAAGGAACAGAACCTCCCCCTAGAGCCTTTGGAAGGAGCGCAGCCCTGCCAACATTTTTATTTCAGATATCTGGCCCCCAAAACTGAGAGAGAATAAATTCTGTTGTTTTAAGACACCAAGTTTGTAGTAATTTGTTACAGCAGACACGGGGAACTAATACACGTGTTCTCAAAAAAAAAAAAAAAAAAGACAATCATGATTACACTGGACTCTTCAAAGTTCTTTTTCCATTAATGTTTGGTTTCCTTCTTGTTCATGGGTTTCCTCAGTGGCTAACCTTGCTACTACCACAAATGTTTACAGTACAAATAGGAGAAAAGCTTAAAACTGAGTAAATTAAGAAACACTTAACTTTCCTGATTAGGGAACGATTGCCGTGTGCTTCCATAGCAACCTGTGTGCCACAGAGAGAATGCTTTCAGTGCAGCTCAAACCTCAAGAACATTTACTGGCTCCCATTCTGGAAAAGCAGAAGTGGGACAGGCTTCAGAGCCAGTGTGATAGTCAAAGGGTTTAATCATCTCTCCACTCTGCCGTTTACAGAGATGGTTGCTTTTTAAGGCTGTTCCCCTCACTGTTGGAGGAGGGCTGCCCTGGCAAGCAGGACTATATGCTTCCTCTTTGGGGTCCAGGAAGAGAGTCAGAGAATGACAGAGAGGCTTCCTGTAGCCCTCTCCTTAGAGAAGGTGCTCCCCAGAAGACTTCAGCAAACCTTGCCAAGTTTAACTGAACACAGTTGGACCACATGCCCTTTTCTAAATCAACTGGTGGTTAAGAATGATGAATCCTTAAACTAATGAGTCCATGCCCCCCAAACCTGAGGGTGGGTCAGCTTCCCCGAGGCCCCCATAGGATGTATAAAAGGAAAGCAGATCCCTAAATAAAATGGAGGTTTTGTTAGGAAGGACAGAAGGGTACAGAAGATGGGTGGACATTAAAGATAAACAATAACAGAATACCAAAGTGGCCACCATCCCATCCGTCTTAAAATAGAAAATACAGCCACAGGTGAAGATCCTTGCAGTCTCATGCACAATTACATTCCCTTTTTCCTCCTTACAGTTACCTGTTAGTATAAATTTAGGGCTTATAATTCCCATATATTTCATTCTATTTTTACTATCTATGCTTGTATGTCTAACCAACATGTTGCATTCTTTTGTGTGTTTTTAAACTTAATACAGGGAATCCCCTCGCGGTCCAGTGGTTAGGATTCTGCACTTTCTCTGCTGGGGGCAGGGGTTCCATCCCTGGTCGGGGAACTAAGATCCTACCACCTGTATGGTGTGGCCAAAAATAAAATAAACTTAATACAAATGGGATCACACTGTACACACTATTCTGTAACGTGCTTTTATTGTTCATGATCAGATTAGTGAGACACATCCACGGGCATATGTGAAGTTTCAGTTCACACATTTTCACAGATGTATCCCAACATATGATGAACGTATTCCTTCATCCTCCTGTTCACCATTTCCGATGCTTTTTTATTCTTTCACTACTGTAGAGACAGTTGCTGTGAACATGCCATCGGTACCTGACTGGGTATATTCCTAGGAGGGTTTCTTTGGGGTGTATGAGCAGGAGTGGCGTCACTGAGTCATAAAGTACGTGCATCTTCAGCTTTCACTGTTCTCAGCAGAGGTCATACTGAGCTGTATCTCTACCAGCTGTGCATGATGATTTGGTCCCTCCACACTGTTGCCAACCACCTGTCGGGTCCAACTTTGAAATAAGTTGGTCCTATAAATCTTTTTTAAAATGGCCTGTCACTCTTGCTGGTCTCCAAACTCCGTGTAGGCTAAGACAGTGTTTACGTCATTCACTCCCAGCCCCCAGACAACGCGTAGCACTTGTAGGTTTCATGAGGGAGAGCTGGTCCAGATGCTGAGTTTTTTGAGGGCAGGGTCCTGGCTTTATTTTTCTTCTCAGTGTAAATCCTTTGCGATGTTGTTAACAGAAGGGGGGTAAGGGTGGGAGGGTACAGTCTGGTGACTGGGATAATCTTGCTGTGGGCTGAATCAGCACACACTCCAGGGATCGGGAGGAAGGGGAAAGGACGTCTTTACCTTTGCCCTCAGGCTGCTGATCAGTCTTATCGAGGAGTCCTCCCCCAACTCTCTCATCCATGGTGCTCCGGGTCACCTAGCCCCTTACTGTGCCTCCTCAGGCTCCCCCTCTGCCTCTGGCTTAGGCTCTGTCACTCAGGTCTATCAGGTGTCCCCTTTGATGGAGATGGGGGACAGGGACATGGGTGAGAGACCGTGGAGAGGAGATGAAGGAAAAGAAAGTGGCTTCCTGGTCCCCGCCTTAGCAGCAGCATCTAAAGCAGCAACTTTTCAGATAAAGGGATTTCATCTTCCCTATGCTTTTTAAATTCCACCTTCTACTGTCCTAACTTACAATGGGCTAAATTCCTAGAAAAAAAGACAAGTGTGCCACACCCAAGATGTACATCCAAACTTTCTCTGCTTTGTTCCAAATCCATCTTCCTTGCAGCAGTTCTCAACCAGGGGCAGCAGCGCCCTCTGGAGGCAAATGGAAACGTGCCGTGGAATTTTTAGCTGTCTCCCTGCTAGGAATTTAGTGGGTCAGGGCCAGCCAGGGATGCTGAAGGCTTTTTATGAGCAGCACAGACCCGCAGTGAGGAACTATCTGGCCTAAAATGCCCATAGCACTCTCATTGAAAACTCTGTGGGCTCTGGAAGGCTGAGGACAAGTGTGTCCCCAACACTTAGCCTGGGGCCTGGCCTAGCAGGAGCCCCATAAATGCCTGTTAAGAAGGCACATGTGAACCCAGTATTCTATGGCACCAGTCCACAGAACTCAAGTGCCTGCCACGAGCACACTTGGGAAACCAGAGTGTTAACTCATCAGTCAGAACCAGAGAGGAATCTGAAGGAAAAATGCCCTCCCTGCCGGGAAGCCGGAAGTCAGTGAGATTTTCTTTAGATGTGGGTAAAAAAGTGTGTTCCCTGTCCTTGGGGAGCTATTGATACTAGCCCTATTATAGGACAACATGAGGACTAAATGAGATAATTCAAGTAAAGCATGCTGTCTGATACTTAAGAAATATCTCATCATTATTGGTGAATGGGAAGTAATAAAGCCACTGACCACCTGAGGGAACAGAACAGATGCTTGTCCACTGATTTAATGCAAGGACTTAAGCAAACCAAAAGAACTTTGTGTTCTTGAGACACAAACGAAGTGATTTTATTCCACCTCTAAGTCATTTTGTTCCTTTTTGAACAGCACAATGTTGTGACTCATGTTAAATGATAATTGTGTTTCTCTATCTCTGTGATGATAAATATTTCACTTTTAGGCCTCTTATGTAAAAAAAAAAGAAAGGAAGAAAGAAAATGAAGTTCTTTCAGCCAACTTATTCTTCCTTCAAACTTTACAAATTCATTTTTCTTCCTCTGCTCCCCACCTTTTCCCCACCCCAGGTCATTGTTGGCATCTTGCTGTTTCAAGTAGTATATCTGTGGTTTATTTCAATAACTTTGAACATTGATAATACTAAAAACACTTGGCATCTGTTCTCTGTTGAAATGTGAAAACTTCAGAGCAATATTTACAAAACCTACTTCCCCAACCACTGCTCTCAGATTTGATTAAGTAACAGTAAAACATGACGTTCCAAATCAGTTACAAACTGTTCCTGGGCTGTGTTAGGGCCAATCCTTTATATTGTCAAATTTATGAGTATGCCATTAGAGAAATGTCACTTATCCAGGTGATCCAGCAAACGTTCTCTCCTCTTACCCCATACAATCCACTTTGGGTTTTCTTGACTTGAATTCCTGTCAAAGCCCCCTGCCACATGTTTTGGAGACTGCTGGTGATGTGGGTATTATTTCAATATTGGTAGCATAAGAATTGGGGCATATGCATGAGTCAATCAATCTTTAAGTACAGTTGTTCTGGCATAAACAAATCAAGGTGGGAGCAGGGAAGTGTGTTTCATACCAAACTCAAGCCCCTATTCTGAAAGCGGGGACAATTTTCCCCTGGAGAGCATGTGGGCAGGCGGTAACACTCATGCACCCAGTTACAGGGCTGCGTTATTTTGATTGGAAGCTAACCCAAATTATTAAATAGTACTGTGTGTTAGGCTGAAGAGCAGCCCGCAAAGATATTGGGTCCTAATACACAAACCCTGCAAATGTCACCTTATATGGAAAAAGAGTCTTTGAGAATGACTAACTTCAGGATCTTGAGATAGGGAGATTACCCTGGATTGTCTGGTGGGCCCCAAGTGCCATCACAAGTGTCCTAAGGAGGCAGAGTGAGATCCAAACACAGAAGATAAGGACATGTGGCCAGGGAGGCAGAGCTTGGAGTGATGCAGCTTCCAGCCAAGGAGTGTTGGCAGCCACCAGGAGCTGATTTTTTCCTCGAGCCCTCCCCTAGAGTCTCGAGACTGTGTGGGAACACAGTCCTTGCTGACACCATGATTTCAACACAATGAAACCAACCTTGGAATTCTGGCCTCCCAAAACTAAGAAAATAAACTTCTGCTGTTTTAAACTCCTATATCCATGGCATTTTCTAACAGAGGCGATGGCACAGTAATATACCGTGCAAATAGAAAGCCAATCACAAAAGAGTCCAGAATTTAGCAATGAAACAAAGAATTTAATCCAATCCTTCTGTTCCTGTTTTATAGATGAGGAAGCTCAACAAAGAGGAGGCCAAGTACCATAACAAATCCACACACAGTGGGAGGCAGAGCTAAAATCAGATCTTCTGAGTGATACAGCTCTTTCTTAAGAAGGGAAATCAAACCTTTGGTGTGTGTAGGTACCCTGCTAATTTTCTCAGAATGCTTCCAGTGCTGTATAATACTGTCTAATATGGTAGCCACTGGCCACATGAGGCTGTTCAAATTAATTAAAATTAAATTTAAAATTCAGTCCCTCAATCACACAAACCACATTTCAAGAGTCCTGTGCTCACACAGGGCAAGGGGACTACTGAGTTGCATAGCACGCATGCTGCATGCTCAGTCATGTCCAACTCTTTGCGAACTCATGCCTGCCAGACTCCTCTGTCCATGGGAATTCTCCAGGCAAGGATACTGGATCCCCCTCCTCCAGGGGATCTTCTTGACTCAGAGATCAAACCCATGTCTCCTGCATTGGCAGGCGAATTCTTTACCACTGAGACACCAGGGAAGCCCAGATACATAAATATTTCCATTATTATAGGAAGTTTTACTGGACAGTGCCAGGCCAGGCACATGGAAGACCCAGTGGACTGCTCATTGAACTTACAACTTCCATGTCTGTTGGTTCATGCTATGTTCCCAGCAGCTTGCACACTGGCCGGCATGCCCTGGGGATCCCATAATGATCTGTATGAAGGTGCAGAGTGACCCTAGGAACTGTGACTCCTCATTCCTTGTCCTTCTGAGCAGGGCTTTCCTGGATGCTCCAAGGGACATTACAACTTGGACCAAGGACCACATCCTGGGAAGCTCCCTCGTCTGGGCCCAGGAGCAGCACAGGGAGGCTGAGAACAAGACAGTGGGGCTAGACTCTGCTTCAGACCCTCCCTAGGCCCAGCTCATGCTCCAGCAGTCTACAGAGTATTCAGGCGTTGCTCCCTGCTTGTTCTGATGCCTGTTGACGCCAAGAGAAGTCGGATACTCTCTCAAAAATATCAGTGAGCGTATGCATGGCACTGTGTAGTTCAAAAGCAATGCCACTGTCTCCTTTGATCCACGCAACAATGGATGACATAGAGAACTCCATTTTATAACAGAAAATTGGGGTTCAAAGGACAGAAGAGATGACTTGCCAAAGATATGTAAGGAAGCCAAGATTCCAGTGAAAACTTGACTCTAAAACCTGCCTTTCACACCACTTCCTTCTTCTCTGAACACACAGACACACGTCTGAGGCCCTAAGGACCCAGGCTGGGCCTTGCTCATCTGTGTAGCCCAGGCAGTATCTAGCAGTGCCCTCCTCAATCAAGAAAACGGTCTTTAAGCTTAGTTTTCACATCTCACTCTCTTCCCCTGGAGGAACTTGAGAAGACAAACCAAGTCCAAAGGGAAATGAGACAAACAAATATGTGGAACTGCACCTCTGAGTTGTCAGCTCCAGAAATAGAGGAATTTTGTACAAATGCACTTCAGAGGAGTGAATGCCTTACAGTGACACAAGAAGTTATGTATTGCAACTGAGATGGAGTTATAAAGACAGACAGGAGGCATCTGTCTCCAAAGGGTCGTGTTCCTGAGTTTCTAGATTTCTAACACATACAAACAAGCTAGGATGCTATGGACACTCACAGCATTCCAAGAACATGATAATTTAAACTCTCCACGTGTGAGATACAGTCATTTAATCCCCACTACAACTCTATGAGGTAGGTACTATCATTAGTCCCGTTTGACAGTTGAAGAAATCAAGGTTCTGAGAATTTAAGTAAAATTTCCCTCTATCACCACAGTTCATAGGTGACAGAGCTGGGGTTTGAATATAGGTGTGTCTGATTCCAAACTCCTGATCATGGCAGTATTCTTATAACGCAACAAAGTCTGAAATACACATTTTGGAATTATGGGAATTTGTCATGGAAAATAAAGCCAGGGGAGAAAAAAAAGCCTTCAGGATAGTTATGAGTAGGTTTCTGTGTGGGCATATATATAACATAATGTGAACACATTTCTGTTCCACTCCTAGCATTTCCATGGTCAACATTTGTCTTTCTTGAAAGGCTGTCCTTTGTTTTCAGCAGAAAATCCCAGAAACTTTCAGAGTCAAAAAATTCAAGATAAATCTTAAGCATTTAGGAAAAAAAGAACCAACAATACTGAGTCCTTTTCTCAGAAAAGCACATATTTATAACAAATCATACTTCTTGCTGAAATTGCTTCTTGACTCTAAAAATCTTGGACTCTTAAAAACATTTTTTTATTATGGAAATTTTTAAGCATTCATTAAAGAAGAGAGAAAAAGTATAACACAATCTTATGAATCTACCATTCAGTTTCAATAGTTACAGACTCATGATCAATCTCATTTTTACCTAATACCCTCAAACTCACTTTGTTAGCTGGTATTTTAAAGTAAATCCCACATACCCATCACTCCCACTGTGAACACTTCCAAAATGCATATTTGATTGAAAAGGACACTTTAAAAAATATAATCACAATGTCATTATCACACTTAACAAAATTACAGTAATCTCTTAACATCATCTGAAATCCAGTCATATTCACGAGTTCTCCAACTGTCCCCCCAAATGGCTTTTGTTTTCAGTTGGCTTGTTCCCATCAGAATCCAAGCATGATTCATACTTTACATTTGGTTCTTATGTTTCTTGAGTCCCTTAATCTTACACCACTAACAATACACATTCAAAATGAATTAAAACCTTAAACATAAGACCTGAAACTATAAAGTTCCTAGCCAGAGGGGTGGGGGGCAGGGAGAAAGAAAAGCTCCTTGAAACTGTGGCAACAAATTTTTGCATACAGTATCGAAAGCATAAACAAAAGCAAAAATAAACGAGTGGGACTACATTGAACTAAATATCTCTGCACAGCAAAAGGAACAATCAATAAAAGGGAAAAGCAATCAGAATGAGAAAAAACATTTACAAACCATATATTTGATGAGGTTAATATCCAAAATGTAAATATATAAGAAAATCCTATAACTCAAAAGCTAAAAGCAAGCAACTTAAAGATGGGCAAAAGAACTGAATAGACATTCTCCCAAAGAAGACATATGGATGGACACGTGTACAAAAAGATGCTCAACAATGGTAATCATCAGAGAAATGCAAACCAAAAAAGCCACAAGGTATCACCTCACATTTGTCTGAACGGTATCAAAAAGACAGGAGACGGTAAGTGTTGGTGAGCACTTTTGCTCCACTCTTCTGCACTGGAGCAACAGGAGCAAAGGAGCAAAAGGAGCTCTTCTGCATTGTTGGGGTACGAGCAAATATGAACCCTCCATGTGCAGAGCAAACACACCAGTGAAAAATAAAAGCTCTCTATACAGCTCCCTCTAAAGCTCTCTATACAGAACGCTCCCACTTTCTCAATTCTCTACCCTGCAGAGCTGAGTAGAAAGCAAGTACCCTGAGAATTTCATAATGGCTTTGCTCCAGCATTAAGATTTTGCTGTCATATTCAATATGACAATCTGTCACATTAACACTTCCTCAACATATCACCAATAGGAATGTTCTCAAAAACCTAAATACAAAAGTCATTTCAGGAAAGTGTTTAAAAATTAACTGGAGAAAAAGATAAAGCCAGAGAAGTGGTCGACAAGAGTGGAGGAAGGTTTTTGACCTCAAAAAAATAGTCATTTTATGGAAGGTAATTAGATCAGAAATATCTAAGTCAAGTTTGTATGTTCACACAAATCACCTGGATATTTTTATTAAAATGTGGATTCTCAGGAATTCCCTTGTGGTCCAGTGGTTAGGACTCCACGCTTCCAATGCAGAGGGCATGGGTTCAAGCCCCAGTCAGGGAACTAAGATCTGCTGCATGGTGTGGCAAAAAAGAAAATAAAAACACAGATTCTAACTTGGTAGGTCTGGAATGGAGCCTAAGACTCCATATGTCTCACAAACCTCCCAGGTGATACTGAAACTGCTCATTATGGACCAGTTAAGTAGCAAGAGTCCAAACATCAATGAAGGCACCTGGAAAAGAAGGCTCTTTTACAATTCCTCTCTTTGCCATGCGCTTCTCACTTCTCCCTTCCTTCCAACTCCTTTCACTCTCCACTCACTCTCTAGGAAAAGTTAAAATTTTATGTGTGGGATATCAGTTCCGATAACATGGCTGATTAGATCATCTGAAAACCTTCCCACTAAAAAGCTATTCTAAAATACCAGAAAACAGGGAATGTCTGGTGGTCCAGTGGTTGGGACTCTGTGCTTCCACGGTGGGGGGTCATGGTTTGATCTCTGGTTGGGGAACTAAGGTCTCACAAGCTGGTCAGCATGATAAAAATAAACAGAGAACATATTTCGGATGAGGTTTTTAAGGTATAGTTGCTGCTGCTGCTGCTGCTGCTAAGTCGCTTCAGTCGTGTCTGACTCGGTGCGACCCCATAGACGGCAGCCCACCAGGCTCCGCCGTCCCTGGGATTCTCCAGGCAAGAATACTGGAGTGGGTTGCCATTTCCTTCTCCAGTGGATGAAAGGGAAAAGTGAAAGTGAAGTCACTCAGCCGTGTCCGACTCTTAGCGACCCCATGGACTGTAGCCTACCAGGCTCCTCCGTCCATGGGATTTTCCAGGCAAGAGTATTGGAGTGGGGTGCCATTGCCTTCTCCGAAGGTATAGTTGAGCTCACAATAAAATAAAGAAAATTCTTGGGGGTTGAAAGCATTGTTAAACTGGAAAGATAAGAGCATCAGGAGATGCTGTGCATCCTGGACCAGTTCCGGTAACCTAGAAATAGGTTTTCATTCATACATAAAAAAAGATGGAAGACACTAGGTCTGTACGAGGAGTGATGTAGGAAGTAAGAATACCACATTGTACCAGGACCACCAAAAGGGCACTCACCTCTACGAAAAGGAAACTAGAAAACACTCACTCACCAGCATAGGGAGATACAGGTAAACCCTGACATATCTTGGGTTCTGAGCAGAAAAATTTTCACCTAGAATTCATAACACTGAGTCTAAACTTGACCAATTTTCACTACTCAAGTGATCCAGGAATTCCCAACCAGAAAAATTAGGCTCTGAGTCAGTAATACCTCTGGGGCATCTAGTAGAAGCAAATACAGTAGAATATAACCTCAAGTTACACCGTACAAAGTTCAATTAAATAAACCCTGCTAAAGATATGCTAACAATAATGAAATTAAAAACACACAAAGAAACAATCAACCATGAGGAAGAGACAGCAAACAGACAAAAACTTCACATAACAGAACGATTGGATAGAAACTATTAAAATAAAACTATTTAAAATAAAAGAATTGAAAACATAAGAACTATATTTATGAAAATAGAATGAGTAAACCTGAAAATATACCAAATAAAACTTCTAGAAAGGGAAAATCAGTCATTGAAATAAGAAACTTGATGGATTGTTTGAACAGTGGAGAAGACAAAGCAGAAGAGATACTTAGTAAACTGGAATATAGATTTAAGAAAATTACCAAGAAGGCAGGACAGAGAGGTAAGGTGATAAAAAATTTGAAACAATAAGCCAGAAGATAGTAAGAAAAGTTCTTCAAAATGATGAGAGACAATGATAACCTAGAATTCTATACCCAGCCAAAACACCATACAAGGTGAGGACAAAATTAATACATTCTCAGACAAACTCTGAAAGAGTTTACAACTAGTAGACACTGACTAAAAGAACCTCAAAGGTTTGTTTTTCAGAAGGAAAGTAATTAAAGTTAGAAGCAGTGGGATGGATACAAGATGGAATGACAAGCAACCTATGGCAAACCTAAACACATACTGAAGTTAAAAACCAACACAATCACTACTTTAAGGGATAAAAGAGTTAGAGACGTCTCTGGATAGAAATAACGATAAGGTATAAGTTAAAGTACATTCTACTCAGGAGATATTGATTAATTCTAGCCTTTTTTAATCAGGTGTACATGATGGGTAATGACAGGAAATTCTGGAAAGATGATTGTGGCTGTGGAGAAAATTTTTTTTAGATCTTTCCAAATCCCCACATAAAAACAGAGAAACTAGATAAGAATACCAAAACAAACAAACAAACAAAAAGGCCCATGAACAATATTTATGACAAAAGTAGATAAAACAGGTAACCCACAAAGTAAAACAGAACACAAATCAAGTGTCACAGAGCTGTGATGTACTGGCATCTACTATATGGTAAGAAGCACAGAGAAGCAATAGGGCATCTGAAGTACCCAAAATAGTCAATGAATATTCATGTCGAAGCTTAACAAGCCAATCTGAGACTAGCAGTTGCAACTGGGTGGGTTTTTGTCTACTTCAACGGTGGTGAGTTAAAAGGTGAGTTAAAAGGGGCCCATGGTGATTCATGTTGATGTTTGGTAGAAACCAACACAATACTGTAAAGCAATTATCCTTCAGTTAAAAACAATTTTTTTTTAAAAAAGGGGTCCCTGGATAGTGTGAAAAGGGGTGGAGCAGTTTAGCCTCTGTGAACTTTCAAAACCCATCCTCCAGGGTTCCTTTCCAGGATAAGATCCCACCCTAGGGAGGAAATGCAGGAAGCAGAATAAAAGCTGAACAGGATAGAACAACAGAGACATGGAAGTGAGGGCTCAGATAAAAATAGAAGAGGAAAGCCAAGGAATCTCAGAAAGCATAGTATTTGTTTAAAATTATGAAAAGGCAATAAAGACTTCATACTAAGTCAGAAAAATCATTCGAATCAAGACTCCCTCTTTAACAGTACAAACTGTTATAATCATGCAAAAACCCAGGGAGTACTGTTTCCATGAGACCTTCTTGAGGAATCTGCGAGAACATGCTTCAGACAACAAAAATAACTAGAAATATATTAATATACAAGACTAGCAGTGAGCATAAAACACATAACTTATATAATAAAGTACATTAAAATGGATAGAGTGTAGTATGTGATGGCAGGAAAGTGTTTACTACAAGGAAGGTATTAAGTAACACTACTTAGCTATTGAAGGAGATGAAGACAACTCCTTCCTCCTCTCTCCCTTGCTCACTGTGTGCCAGCTCCATAGCATTTTTTCCTTCACAAACTCCCTTCCTAGAAGGAGCTAGAAAACTAGAAAGGGTTCATATGGCCAAGGCCTTAGGTGTTCATGTTATTGTATAGAAATTAGGAACAGCTGGGATATTCAGAGCAGGACATGAAAAGCACTTCCCCAGAAGTAGAAAGAAGGTTGGTTGTTTAGAGGGAAGTCAGACCAGAGCTAGGAGAGGAGTTCTGAGCAGTCTTTGTGACCCTCGATCTAGCCTCCATACTCTTGAGGGATATGACTTAGTCCTATGAGTAAAGGTGGTGCCTTATAGCAGTCAGAAAGAGATGCGAAGGTAAGAAGCTGAGACCTATATGGGATGGAACTTTAAAGGGAAAAGGACACAAAACAGCAAAAACACCTTGGCTAAATTTCCCCTCACAGTCAAAGCATTTTTTTAAATTACAAAACTAAGCTTTCTCCCACTGATTACTTAGTGCTTTGTCGGCTTGAGGTAAACAGCACCATAATATACTAGTCTGACAATGTTGTTTTAAAAATAAGAGTTGAAATTCAGGCTGAGCACTCCTTGAGAAGTCACACAGCCAGGAAGATCCCCAAAGTCCTTGAGATGGCTATCATGGTGTGATTATGGAGAGGAGGGTTGAGGGCAGGAGGCATCTGAGCTCCTGAACTCTGTTCCTGGGACACAAACTCAACCTTCAGGGCAAAGACAGGTCTCATTTCCTTCCTAATTCACCTGGCAAATGGTTATCCGTTCCTCTACAAAATGACATGCCCCGAACACTATGGATTCCAGGAGTCCTGAACTGAAGTTGCCCTGCCACAAAAGTCACAACACTCTTGCTTCACCGTACACCTCAGTTACAGATACTTTCAACTCACCAAACGCTGGAGGTGGGAAAGGTGACAATCAGGGGGCAATCAAGGGTGGTTCCTTCTGTGGGGCAGTGGATGTTGTGGGGGTGGGTGTCAGCTCAGGAGGGACCCCTGTGCGCGCCTCTCGTCCCTACGCCACCTTCAGCTAGGTCAGCTGGGTACCTTAAAATCTGCCATGGCAGGACTTTACACCATGGAAAATGGCAAAAGCTACAAATGAGTGGTTTCATTTGTTTGTTTTTTCCTGAGTCAGTTATTAAACATTTACCAGGTTATCACTGGTCACTGGTGACCATGTTAACATGTCTGAGCTTCTGGTGCTCAGAAAGAACCTCTTAATTCTTTATAGAAGAAACAGCACTGCATCCTGCACAAATAGGTATTTATTGCTCTGTGAAAGGAATACTTGTCATTGCCTATAGTGCTTCAAGTTTTCAAAGTTTCTAATTTGTCTTCTGGAAAAAAACATTTTCACTGTCAGCCTGAGCCCTGAATCTCATTCATTTTCACATCCTCAAAGAACTTTACTCCACAAATGAATCCTTCTTTTCTGGCATTCTTTCAACATATATCCACTCCCGAGTGCCACTCCCCACCTTTTGATTTTTTGAAGACCATCTTTCAATACAACACTGCCCTTCTCTTCAGAGCCAAGACTTTTCAAAGGTGCTTGAATCCTCAGCTCCACCTGGGCTTCCACTCACTTCTCCCCATCCCACATCACACTGTTCTAAGGTCACACAAGACAGAGGAACCAAATCAACTGGCATCTCAGCTCTACTTTGACTCAATGAAACTCCCTCCTCCATAACTCCCTTGACAACCTGAGGCACATTTTCCTATGGTTTATCTTCTACCTCTATGCCTGCTCCTTCTCCGCACACAGGGCTTCTTCTCCTGACCTGAAATATCTATGTAAATGTACAGAGGAAACTCACCCAACTGACAGCTACAGAGATGTCTGGGGCATCAAATAATATTGGGGTGTAAAGGAGGATGCCTAACTTTTACTCTGTAAAACTTACAAATTTCTTGAATGCTCCATAAAAAGCTGCTACTTACACAAGTTTTAAAAAATTAAGTGACCCCAAGGTTTCATTCTGCTCTATAAACATTCACAGTTCATTACGGACAGTGGCTGACAGGGCATTAGCTGCCACCTGCATGCTGCCATCTCCCAATTCTGCTCTAGTCTGTGATCCTAATAAGCTCTAGGTTCTAACACTTAGAAGTCTAAAAGCATCCATCTCCACCTGGATCTTACATACACATACTGCAAACTCAGCACTGCACATCACACCTCTGTTGAACTCCCTCCCACACAGGGCAGGGACCATCAGCATGAAACATAAATCAAATGCCTGAGGCTGCCTGGACTCTTCTTAAACCCTCCACCTAGTCAGAAATGCTGATTCTAGGTCCAAATTTCCCTCAAAGCCCTGATCCCCAAGCCCTTCTTTAACTCAGGCCCTAATTTCTTATATATGTTGGGGCAAAACCTGAATTGGTCTTCCTGGGTATAATCTCCCATCTCTTTCAATTTATGCCCCAAACCATACCAGAAAAATATTACTGAAGTACAAAGTGAAACACATCATCCTTCCAACTAAGGCCCCCCATAAATCCCTAATCATCATTTCTAAACCCCCAAGTGGTTATCAGAGCACTGAAGATAAAATTGCAACAGAATTCAAAGCTGTTTGTGATCTTCCTTTACTAACAGTTCTGGTATTCTGCTCAGGTTAAACAACTTTAAGTTCCTAAGAATGTATTTCATTTTCACTGTTTGCCAAAGGTCATCTTTGCTAACTAGCTTTCTTGGAATGGCTTCTTCCTGAAGACTGGGCATGGATGCCCTGTTTCCATGACACCTGACTAATCATGGTACTTACTATACTACTGTAATAGTCAACTTGTCAGCTTACTACAAGCTTCTGTACCTGTACTTGGTCTCAGGGAGGCTGGGAGGGGAAGGGGTGACTGAATAAATATTCATAAATCTGTGTCTTAAAAGGGACCTCAGAATTAATTCTGCTTCTTCCTCCATACCTTCACTGAATCTCTGTTACCCTGTTTAACTCCCTTGCTAAATGAATGTCCAGCCTTTTCAATGCCTCTTGTGATGGGGAAATCACTAGTAAACACTGACACTCAACAAGGCCTCCTACCATACATGTACACAGAGTTCACTACAAGGAACTCACAGCTCACAGTCTGCTGAAACCTTATCCAACAGGAAGTTCAAGCCCCTGCTGTGGCCATGACTGGAAGCTGGCTTCCAGATTTACAGGTCTCAGAAACACTGCATGGGAAAAGGAACACTGGCAGGATGGCTGCTAGAAATGAATCTGGGAAGAAGAACCCTGCACCCAGCAAAAAGGAAGCACACAGGCCCAGGAGATAACTGGCACCCAGGGTGGGCCCTTCAACCAAATGGAGAAGCTAAGTCTGCTCAGACTTAAACCCTAGCCAGAAGCAATTTTATCAGTGTTAAACATTTAACCTTTTGAAAAAGAGCTCTTTAAAAACAATCAAGTTGGAACATTTTCATAGAGTTAACACAGCTGGGATTTCCCCAAACTCTTGCTATGCTTTCAATGTTTAGGCTCCAGAACTGCCACGTTGCAAAAAGAGAAGTCTAATGGTACCATTCAGCTCTAATTCCAAGACAGTCTAAAAGAACAGAGGAAATATGATTAAATCAATGGTTTTATTGAAGGTTAAGGTACTCAAATGTTAACAGGTCATAGGCAAAGGGAAGAAACAGAAGTCTCAGATGCGTTGGTAGAGGAGGGAGTGTACAAACAGCTCTGCCCGACAAACATTCCGGATCCAGGGCTTCCATACTTCTCCAAGGCTTGAGTTCTCATGGCTCACTTTCCATTCAAAGGATTTTAGAGACCAAATGCAACAGGATTCCTTCAGTTACCAACCAAGAGTCTTTGGGTCTTCTCTCAGGCAAGGCATTCAGTGAAAATAAGATCTAGTTTTCAGATTCCTCTGGAGGATTAAAAAGTCTCTTTCGCATTGCGTTGCCAAGCTCCCTGCTCTTGTTCCTCTTTTCCATGTACTAGAAAAAAAAGGAAGGGGAGAGAAAAGAGACAGCAGATTATGCCACTATTTACATACTAAGCTTATAATATATACACAAATAAAGATATATTTTAAAGGTGCAAGAGGGGTTCTTAGGTAGAGTGGGGAAAAAAGTAAAAGCAGATTCAAGTTGAAAAAACTGAGTACATGTAAATAGCTGGACATCAAAATCTTTCAGCTGTCAGATATAGAAAGGAGCCAAACAAACAAAAGACTAGTGGCAGAGCACTAACCAGGAACTCCAGTTTCCGTCCCCTGAGCCCTGACATTCATATCTCTGAGGTACCTACTTGATTTTCTGGGCCAGTAACCTCAAATATAAGGAGTTGGGCTAGATAATCTTTAAGAAGTTTTCTAAGTCTAAACTTTTGACTCAAGAGTTCTAACATATCTTCTGGAATAGTAGCAATTTTCAAACTTGTCTTTTTCTTCATCAAAGGGCCACTTCAAATAACAGATGAAGCACCAGGTCTCTTTAACAAAAACATTCCTTTTATCTGTCCTACATTAATTTTCCTCATAAGACTGCTAGGCAGAGAAGGGCATTTTATTGCTTTAAAAGGTTAAAGAAGAAAATTCTAGAACATGGAGGAATACCTGCTCTGAGAAAAAAATTTGATATCTCTCTTCATATCATATGAAGCCTCTAAAATCAGCTTGGAAAGAGGAATCTAAAGGTAAGTCTTCAGAAGGCAGTACTTTTAGCCAATAAAATAAGTCATAGAGCAAATTAAAACAGAGCTTATATTAATATATGTTATGAAATCTCCAAAGGGAGTCAAAGTGGCCCTTGAATAAAACAAAAAAAAGATACAGAGGGTGACTGTTATGTTATTCACAAAATGCCACCAAACAATGCAGAAACCAAACCAAACAAGTAAGAGGAACAAAAGAGGACACTGCAAAAGTAGCATTAGTGATTATTTCAATAAAAAGGACAAAAGCAGCAACACAGCAGCAAAAAGAGGGTCAGAAAGAACTGGCCAGGCCTTTTTTCTAGTTAAAAGCTTCAAAGAATGAAGTACTTAAATGACACATGAAGGAAATGGTAGGAGGAGAGCATTAGGAGCAGTAACTGGGAAACTGGGAAGCATTAAAAGCAGAGAGGAAATAAATGAGCACAGGTTTGGAGAACTGAAGGATGAAAGAACAGATAGAAAACAATCTATAAATCAGGAAATGAAGCAACATAAAAACCACAGAGAGGACTAGAAAGTAGTCAAGGAGAAAATCTGAAATTTATATGAAAACAAACTCGGACAAAATAAGAATTTAAAATTTAAAGGATTAAATCTACCAACATTCTTCTACCAAATAGTTCCTGACAGTTCAGGACCACCTGGGGGTGGGGAGGGGGCGGGGTGCAGAAATTTTCATATGAAGATATAATCACCAAACCAATGACAAAAATCACTAAACTGTGAGGATAAAAAAATCTAAACTTAGGAAAAAGGCTATCTTACACAACTGAAAGCACGTAAGGAATAAATACCTATAACAGATAAAACACTATGGGCTTATTTTTCCATAATCTTATTAAAAAAGGAAGACAGCCCTAGGTTTAGTTTCCATACAAAATACCCTTTATATATAAAGAAAAAGTGTTTCAAAAATCAGTTTAAAACACGTATACATATACTGATTTGTGCACATGAAGAAAATTATCAGAACTCCAGCAAGTTCTTCAAACAGTAAAGATGCTGTAAAGGGATTCCAGGAAGGAGGAAGGAAAAAAGCCCCAAAGTAGAAACCAGGAACAAAGGATTAAAGATAGATGCTGAATGTCTTCAAATATCTAATACCTTTCAATATGAGGCTCATGGGGGGAGAAAGTTCAAAAGCACAGAAAATGAAAATTGGAAGACAGATTTTTAGTAGTTACATATTTTTAAAGGTTCTGGACATAAAATTTCTGATGAATAAAACAGAAATGGAATTAAATTTCTTTTCAAAGATTTAAAATGTACTCTGTTCAGTCTGCGGTACCTACAAAAAGACAATCAACTTTGGCTATTTGCCCAAGTCCAAGTCATAGCCTAAAGCTGTGTTCAGGAAATGAGTCTTTCCAAACAAGTCAAACTAGATCCCTATGGGCTGTATATACTATAATTATAAAGAAATTCCAAGTTTTAAAGCTGAAAAGAGCCTAAATCTAGCCTCCTCATGTTATACAAGGAAATTGAGGCCCAGAGAATTTTAGTTACCTGCTAGAGCTAAAAGCTGATCAACAATTCTTTCTGCTGTACAGATTCAATTCCTCAAACCTTAAAATTCATCCAGAGGAGTTATAGTGATTATTATAAGATAGTTGCTTTCATGTATGTACATGCAAAAAAAATCAGCAATGTTCCAAAACTGTCCCCAGAAGACGCTTTCATTTCCCCTCTTGACTTTAGGGGAAGACATACCTATAAAGTCAAGTTTTGGTGTTATATGAAAACTTGCAAAAAAAAAAAAAAAAACAAAACCTTAATAATGGTAGTAATAAATAATACTGCTCCAAAATATTCTTTCCTACTGCTCAATCATTTCCATCCTTTAATGTTTTCCTTACCTCATTCTTCAAGCATTTTCTCATCTCCCGATCAAGATCATTGCAATGACCAAAAAATTTCAGAATGCTGTGCTAAAAGGAAGAAAAGGGGTAAAATATTTCATCTCATCATATGCTAAGGTCTCTGGCTCAGAATTGAAATATTTAATGTGTCACCTTGTCAATAAGCAAATGGCTAATAGTTACAGTTAACCCACAAGTACAAAATACACAAATAAATGGGCTTATTACCCTAGCATTCCTACAAAAAAGGAAGAAATGTTCTATAGGTAGAAATGAAAAATAAAAGACTTTTCTTTGATAAAAGAAAAGCCTATTAACCTGCCAAAACCTCATAATGACCTAGTGAAAAGCATTTTATTACCTAATACCCTTTCTTTAAGGGCATGTTATCCATCCTCTATTACAGAGTGATGTCAAAATGCAGTGTAGCCATATTGACATGACAGTAACTTCCTTCATGAGCAAACACTTCTGTTCCATAGAAGAGTTACCTATGAAACGCTTGGTGCCAAAGCCATTTTCTCATTTGCCTCTATTCAAAACGTCATCAAAATAAATTAAAAACACATAACACTAATATTACACAGCCTGTATGGGCCATATAAACAAGTCACTAATTCACAATAAAAGGAAATCAATGCTTAATATTCAAAGTTGCTCCACTTTGCCATAATTAGTGTGTTGGCACATCGCCATTTTTAAGGGTAGGTCAGAGAGCATGGTGATCTCCTATAATAACATGTCATAAATGGTGAACTTTTAACAATAAACACTTTTTTCCTTTTCTTTCTAATTAAGGCTTTCATGGAAACCAGACAACACATAATTAGCAATAGTCATGCTATTAGTAACAGTCATGCTATTTCTTTTTTCCCTGTTTCTTTACCACTTTAAATGTACTTTTCTTGTCCACACCAAATAAATCATCAGAGTTTTTCTGACAAGGATTTAAGGTTTCCTAGTGATTACCTAACGACCTCTTCAGGATAAATAATTCCTGTGCATAAACTACCTCCTTGACAATACAAAGGGACAATGCTTTTTCATATACCTTCTGGCCAAACAGAACAATAGACAGGATTAAATTTTTAGAAAGTAAGACAGTATTTCATAGTTTACTTTATATTTATTGATATCATCCCATATTCATACATCTTATTTTAAAAATTCAAGACAAAAAAAAATTTTTTTTAAAAATTCAGACAAAAGCTAATTTATACTCTCACTTTCACCTCAACATTAAGTCCAAATGAGAATAATACTCTGTGACATTACATGAAAAACAAACCCAAAAATGCCCCAGTGGCGTTGATAAAAGAAATGTCCATGAGTTAGGAGGAAAATGGATACATGTATATGTATGGCTAAGCCTCTCTGCTGTCCACCTGAAACTATCACAATATTGTTAATCGGCTATATTCCAATATAAAATAAAAAGTTGAAAAAAAAAAAGAAATGCCCTTGGACTGTACTTCTCTTGTATATACATGGCATGAGCCTCCAGTGCCTGGTGTCTATTTCTAGAGAGCAAACTGGCAGAGCTACTGATTGGATAGGTGAGTCAATCAGGGTCTGGAGGACAGTGTCCCAGCCACTAGGGACACAATAGTGAGCATGGTGGACCTGGGCCCCACTCTCATAGCTCAGAGTCAGAAGGAAGAGACAAAATATGAAGTGATCACTATACAGCAGCAGTTCTCAAAGTGTAGTCCCAGGACTACTCAAGACCTTTTCAGGAGAAGGTAAAATCTATCTTCCTAATAATTGGATCTTATTTGTTTTGTTCACTTTCATTCTCTCACAAGGGTACAGTGGATTTTTCCAGAGGCTACATGACCTGTAATATCACCACAGATTGAGCATAGTGGCAGATTATGAGAATCCAGCTGTATTCCATTAAACCAAACATTAAAAAGAACTGCAAAAATGTAAAAGCAATGTCATTCTTTTCACCCTTTTATTGTTTGGAAAATAAGGTCTTTTTTTTTTTTTTTTTTTAAGAAAAATAACTATTAACGTGTAATGGTTTATTATTGTCATTTTTAAATAAATTAATATTTTTCAATTTCTCAGTTTTGACAAATTCAACAAATATTGATAGATATTAGCCCATATACACAAAAGTTCTTTGGGGTCCTCAATAACTCTGAAGAGTGTAAAGGAGTTCTGAGACTAAAAAGTGTGAGAGTAACTGCCATAAAGTTGGAAATAATACATAAAGTATTACTGAAGTATAGCGGAGAAAGCAATGACAACCCACTTCAGTGTTCTTGCCTGGAGAATCCCAGGGATGGTGGAGCTTGGTGGGCTGCCGTCTATGGGGTCGCACAGAGTCAGACACGACTGAAGCGACTTAGCAGCAGCAGAAGTATAGAGTAATTATACCAAGGGAACCCAGGCCAAGAAAGAAAAGGAAGAGGAAATGACAAATTAAGCAGAATAAAGTCTGGAGGAGGATAAAACCTTATCAAGCAAGTGAGAAGTGGAGACAGTGAGGAAACCTTTAAGTTAAGCAAAGGGAAAAAGCCAAGTACAAAAGCCTAGAAGACAGAAACATGCTTCAGTACAACTGCAGACAGAGTGAGCAGGAAGGATGTGGGGTAGGAGGGTGGTCAAGCCCAAGTGTAAGTAGGGGCAGTACATGAAGGCCTCAAAACACAAAGAAATGTAGGATTTATTCTACAGGCAAAGGGAGCCATTAAAGGGGAACAATAATTAAACTTAGGACTGACAGATCAGTCTAGATGTAGTGCAAGTGAATTAAGACAGAAAAGTGGACAAAACAGTCATGGGACCAGGTGGCCCCAGTAAGATAATGTCAAAATCAACTGTGTTAAGAATAAACATACAAATCAGTGGAACAGACTAGAGAGCCCAGAAGTAGGTCCATTCACATATGGGCAATTGATCTTTGACAAAAGCACCAAGGTAATTCAGTGGGGAAAGAAAGCTCTTCAACAAGTGGTGCTGGAATAACTGGGTATCCACAGACAGAGAAATAAACCTTGACTCATACCTCACAACATACACAAAAATTAATTTGAATCACAGACCTAAATTTCAAAAACTAAAACTATAAAATTTCCAGAAGAAAAAAATAGGAGAGGACTCTTTGTGACCAGGAAATTGACAAAGATCCCTAGAACAAAAAAAACATAAACAATGAATGAAAAACCTGGTAAATTATTACAGACTTCATCAAACTTACAAACTCTTTGTAACACATCTTTAAGAAAATAAAAAAGGACACCACAGACTGGGAGAAAATATTCAAAACATAGTTACGAGACAAATGATTTGTATACTGAATGATAAAAAGAATTCTTACAACTCAACAAGACAAATACCCAATTTTTAAATATGGGCAAAAGACATTATGTGAATAGCCAATAAGTACATGAAAAGATGCCTAAAGTCATCAGCCCAAGGGAAACACAATTTAAAACCAAATAATATACTATTACACATCCACAGAATGGCTAAAGTTAAAAAGACTTACAATATCAATTCTTAATCTAAATGTATGGCGGAAATAGTTTGCTGAAAGTGTATTGTCATCAACAACATTCTTAGAAACAGTATAAATATTGGACTTCACAGGTCATCAACATTCCTTACTACCTCACTTTTAGTCTTAAAATTTTACTCTTTTAAATAAGAATCTGATATATCTACAGTTTATGAAGAACATGAAGGAAATAATGCATCATGCAAAGTTAAAGAAAAACACAAATGCTTCTTGTAACTGTCTCATACACCAAATATATTAAAAAAAAAAAACTTTGACATCTGTAAAAATGTCAAATTTAATGCATTGCAAAAATGGGCCTATTTTCTATTTTGGTTTTAAAAACGGAATTTTATTTCCATTCCACTAACCAGGAGGGCATGACAACCCACTCCAGTATTCTTGCCTGGAGAATCCCTATGGGCAGGGGAGGCTGGCTGGCTACAGTCCATGGGTCACAGAGTCGGACACGACTGAATGACTAAGCACACAGCAACCATTAAGTAAACCTGCCAAATGAGGCCAGTCATAATTTAAATCTAGTTAACACGTAATTATAAAAAGTGTTTCAACTTCCTTTAAGCACATAATGATAGATGTCAAGGAACACGGGTTGTAACTACTATGTATCACTTCAGAAGCTCCCTAATAAAACTATCAGGCTTGACTTCTACTCATCATAAAAAGGAAGTAGTTTCTAAAAACAAATCACAAACATCAGCTGCTAATCTTTACTAAGCTAAGACCTACAACTAAGACATTATCATTTCCTTCTATTAATGGAGATAACATTTTACATCAGTGTATTGTATCTAGATTTCACTGTTGCTTCAGGGTTATTTTCTGAACTCTTACATTTTTGTGACATTCCTTAAGCAAGTTAATCAAGACGTTGCATTCTTCAGTGTGCAAGTGTGGAGATAAGTCAGGATGCATCTTCAGGAGGAGATGGAACACAGCAGAGCAACCTGTGGATACAAGAGTGTCTTGAATATGTGTGACTGTATTTGTTAATGCGATCTAAAATTATTTTCTGTAAAAAACTTCAGTGAGCTTTATCAGAAAAGAAAGGTGACCTTAGGCAAATTAAACCTGAGCCTCACCTTCCTATCCAATGACTTAGATTCTGTGGGTTATCAGGAGTATTTAGAGAACATGCAGGTTCAGAAAAAAGCAGACTCAAGAGACCCGATCCTCGAAACAGGTGCTTAACCAGAAACAGCTTGCCTATGTTAACAAGCCTGACTTCAATTACTTTTCCCATATTCCTGAAATAGATTACAACTCATTTTATTCAGGTAAAATCCTACCAATGAAGAGAACTGGGCTATTAATCCTTTTTAAATGTATAAGGGTTAAAGGGCCAGTAGTCAGTCTCACATTAGTGTGAATTAATATAGACTGCTTTCTTCCTAAGTAACATCTGGCTGAGAAAATCTAACTAAACCAAGAAGAGAAACAAGAAGCAGATGTGGATTTTTTTTTTCAAATTTAGCAGATCTATCTATAAAATGCAATTATTACAATGAAAACAAGAAGCTAAAAATCCCTGAAATTAGGTTTATTAGTTCCTTCACAAAAAAGAAAATTAGTACCCAAGGCCTAAGATAAAACATTATTTTGAGGTGTTTGCTCTAGTTACATTCACCTATTTCTCTATTCACCCATTTCTCTCTTAAACCAATTCTTTATAACCCAGAAGAGATTATCAAAGGAAAGAACCAATTAACTACTTTAGTCTTTTAAAAGTTCCAAGAAAGAAAACATAAGAGAAATCATGACAGTAGGTTGGGCAAAAGTGAGTGGAGTCGCTAAGTCGTGTCTGACTCTTTGCAACCCCATGGACTGCAGCCTACCAGGCTCCCCCGTCCATGGGATTTTCCAGGCAAGAGTACTGGAGAGGGTTGCCATTGCCTTCTCCAGAGGATCTTCCTGACCCAGGGATCAAACCCAGGTCTCCCACATTGTAGGCAGACGCTTTACCGTCAGAGCCACCAGGGAAAGATACATCAACATTCATAAAAGAATAAATTGGTTAAAACTTATCAAAATTAAAAACTCTCCATTTTCAAAATTAAGAAAATAAAAAGACAAGTCACCCTTTGGGTGATAATGACATGTCAATGTAGGCTCATCAACTGTAATTAACATACCACTCTTGGAGGATGTTGACTGTGGGAGAGAGGCAGGGCATGTGTGGGCAGAGGGGGCCTAGGGGGTTTCTCTGTACTTTCTGCTCAATTTTGCTATGAACCTAAAACTGCTCTAAAAAATAAAATAGTGTGTAGCTGCTCTACAAGCTACACACTAAAGGAAAATATTTGCAAATCATATATGACAAAGGATTTGCACCTAAAATATATAAAGAAAGTGTACAAACAATCCAGTGTTTAAAATATACCCCCCAAATGGGCAAAAGATTTAAATAGATATTTCACTGAAGAGGATATAGGAATGGTTAATTAAGCACATGAAAAATGCTAAACATCACTAGTCACTAGGGAAATGGAAATTTAAACCACAATGAGACACTACTATACATCCACCAGAATAGCTATAATAAAAAAATTAGACAATAGCAAGTACTGCTTACAATGTGGTGGAAAGGGATCTCATACAATGCTACTGGGAAGGTTAAGTAGTACAGACACTTTGGAAAACTATTTAGTAGTTTCTTAAGTTAAACACAAATTTAACATATGACCTAGAAATTTCTCTCCTAAGAACACACCCAAGAGAAATGAAAACATATATCCCCACAAAGATTTATATATGAATGTTCATAGCATTATTCATAATAGTCAATGCTGGAAACAATCCAAATGTCTAACAACCTAGTACTGGATAAACAAATTTCTGTATCTACTCAATGGGACTCTATTTAGCACTAAAAAGGAATAAAGTTATACATGTGCCAACATGGAGGAATCTCAAAAGCACTAAGCTAAATGAAATAAAGCAGACTCAAAAGACAGTACTGTATGATTCTATTTATATGCCATGTCTAGAAAAGGCAAATTTGTAGAGGCAAAAGCTGATCAACGTGGAGGTCCAAAGTGAGACCTCCAAAGTGAGGATTAATTTGCAAATAGCAAAAAGAAAACTTTGGGTGACAAAAATGTTCTAAAATAGGATTGTGGTAATGGTTGCATAATTGTATAAGCTTATTAAAATCACTTAATTCACTTAGAATGGGCAAATTTTACAGTATGTAAATCATGCCTTAATAAAGCTGTGAAAAAAGTTTCAAGAAATTCAAACAGCCTATCCACCTTCTACTCTGGACAAACGAAATCCTTAAAAATGACTAAACAAATAATTGCAGAGAATTATAGCTACTACTTCAGATTTCAACTTATAAAAGTATCAAATCACTGTCCCACTGGGTGACTAATAACCTCAACCCCACCCCCTGCCACACACACAAACATACCACAGCTAAAGATCACAAATCAGACCATTGTGCCAAGTTAAAATACTTGAGTATTTGAAATGGAAACTGAAAACGCAGCCAAGTTCAAGTTTTGTTTGCCTGTCACTGACTACAATCTTTTTAAATGATATAAAAATTGTGCCTCAGAAAAATGAGGTCTCATACAGTGCAGCAATTTAAGTCATCTAATATTATACCAATATTATACACCTACACTTACATATAGTAAAAGTTATCTGGCTTCTGCCTTGCTTATTTTTTCTGAAGGAAGATGTACACTGGTTTTAGTCATCTAGAAAATGTCTTTAACATTTGATTTTGTAAGTGTATTTAACAAAATATTTTTACATGTATCTATGAACCAGCCTTCAAATGTGTGCTTTTACAGTTTAGAAACAAACTTCTGAGGTACTGAAAAGCCCTCTCTAATTGGCAAAGTAAATACTTAAGACACTTGGGTACTGAGATAAACACACATATGCACATCGTATATAAGCAAAAATATATACCATGGTACATTTTTTTTCCCTCCCTCCTTAAAAGTTTACTTCAAATATGTATGCTACTCTACACATGGCCATGATGTACTTCTACCTACTTATCTTCCCGTCTACCTACTTATCCTAGATGACTATATCAAATAAGAAAATGGTTTCATATATAGTAGTTTCCTTTTCTTGTACTTGGTGAAAGCTACTATTTAACTTAAAGCTCTAAGCACTTATATTGTCCCATACCTAACAAATTCCTCGTTTTATCAATCATTCCCTTCTTGCCTCTACCCCATTTTTTAGTTAGATATTCTCTTCCTCCCCCTTCCTTCCATCCACCGGCGTTGGCTAACTGTTGGTGCATACGCATATGTACTGGGGTACTTTTGGGTGTAAGATACTAAGTATAACTATAAAACAATAACACTCTTCTTAGAACACATTTAAATGAGTGCTGACACCTTTCAGTACTCATCTTTAAAAGCCTATTCTAATAACACTATTATAACTCAAGTAACATTTTATGAAATGAATAAAAGTCAAATATATAGTCCATATTCTTATTTTTAAAATCTGTTCAAAGCCATAACAATATATTATTAGAGTAGAAATAATTCGTTGAATACTTACCATGTGCAGGCACAAGTCTCATAATTCTTCCAATAACTGTAGGAAGCAGGTAACTTTTTAAATTCAGTTAAACCATAAGAAATTGCTTTTTTGTAGGTCAAAATATGCATTACTCATATTTTCATAGCAAAACTAAGCCCCACGTCACACAGTAAATAGCAGAGTTACTACCCAACATAATTTCTCACCATGACAGATTTCTCCCACTTTCAAAATAAGAAAGATATGCCTTCCCAGCAGTTTGTGAATGAAATAAATTCAGATAGAAAAAACTACTCCCCAAACAACCTCCAGTTAGCTACAAGTTCAACAGGGACTAATTGCAGGCTGAGGTTCAAAGAAGTCAATGTAATACTATCCTGTACTACTAGAAACAAGAGTATCTGTCTACATTAAGAAAAAGAAAAGTATTGTGCTTGTCCTGATCAGCCATGTCCAGAACACTGACAATTTGAATATCCCTGGGGCGAATGCTCAGGAAGGAGATGGCTCTGACATTAGGTTTAAACAGGAAGCCATTCATGAAATTGGGAGTATTTACTAATTAAGAGAAACCCACAACAGAGAAAATAGATAAAAGGAACAGCCAGGTTAAGTAGGACAAGTAATGGATTTGAAGGGAGAAGATGTCGGTCTGAAGGTAAAAACTGTGGACACAGTTATTCACAAGTTATATCACTTTGGCTACTTAATCTGAAACCTAAGTCTCTTCTTCCATAAAACGGAATTAGCTCTAGACCTATATCAAGAGTAAGTGTGACAAATGTAGTATCATTAGTATATCTGAAGTGTTCTGTCACCTGATGGGAAAGGCTGAACTGAACTGACTCTGAGATGTGTCCAAGGACAGGACTGGAAATCAAACTGGAAGTTACAGGGGCAGATGTCATTTTCCTGGAGCTGTCCAACATTGAAACAAGCTGCTGTGTGAACTTCTAATTTATCTGGCCTCCTGTGCCCAAGAGACTGGCTAATTAAGTAAGGATGTCACAGAATATATTCTTACATTGCATCCCTAAGTTTTTTCTCAAATCTAAGTTCACAATTAAATTTAAGCCATTTCCAAAAATAAAATTTGCACTCAAAGGATAAACACTTGTTACTGTTAAGAATACAGAAAAGTTTCAAAAGGTAGCACCAAGATAATTACAAACAGACACACTGTATAAAAAAAAAGTGAAGGAAACATTCATTTGTGGTATGATTTAGTGTAGGGTGTTCTAACAAGAAAGAGCGATAACTATTCAGTTATTTAGTTAAACACAAAACTTCAGTTCCATTTTTATACTGGCATTTAGAAACCATCAGAACAGTTTACTTCTCACAATTACAACTCTTCTCTCCCCATGCCAGTCCCATCCACTTCCTCAGGTATGCACAGATTGATACCAATGTTCATCTGTGACATCTGATATTTTTATAACTGTCTAATAGGTCCCTGCAAAGCAATCGTAACTTTTACTTGGGGGTGAGCTGGGAGGGTAGAAGCAATAGAGAGCTCTCACTAAAGATAGAAAATTTATAGTTTTATTTTATTCACTGCTTCACCTTATTCTACCAAAACTCTGAGGTAAAATCTAACAAGTAGTCTATGATAGATTTCAACCACTAGGTGGCACAATTTTAGAAGGAAAAAAAAAAAAATGAGCACAAGCAATATATGCACTCCAGCGAAGAAAAGAGAGGAAACATTCTAATAACACACTTCGGCAGATATATAATCACAAGAGGGAAACCCTATATTTTAATGCCACTAAGGCCTTCTTTATAGAGATTTTGCTATTGTGTGGCTTCACCAGAAAGAAATTCACACTACAGTTACAATTTCTAATGTCATTTTAAAACAAGGCCAGAAAAGGCTCTTGTTCAGAGCCTAAAGAATCTGTTCTCCAGGAAAAAACTGCTCTCTAAAACATATATTTTTTTAAAGTCTAATTTCAGAAAGCTCTAGAATTAGTTAAATTAGTATCTCTCTACTTCAAACTGCACTGTACTGAGCAGAAGTAGCAGACATAGTAGGGGATGACCTTCCCCACCCACTTTTACTTATCACAGCTGCAAAATGACCAAATCTAAACAGAGGCTTCTGAGTAGGTGACAAGTGCTCCGAGTACAGACCAAGCCCCTACTGCTACTGAGAGCAACCTCGCATCATTTCTTAAGGCATGGGCCCAGTTGAAGCTTTCCCTGAAATAGGATTTATCACCACTTTCTTGGTGCTGAGCCCTCTGTCAAATCAAGTGAAGTTCAGAGCAAAAAAAAAAAAAAAAAAGATTAGTCCATAACCATCAAAGAACACACAGGTTAAGGGAGAAGATATTCTCCTAAATGCACATGCCATAGGCCCAATAAATGTTTTCTGAATGCAGTATTATCACAGATTTGAGCATTGATTCGGACCTTAACTTAGTTTTTCTTTTTTAAAAATGGTGGGAAATGAGGGTCGTTTTAAATCAACCAAACATGTGCAGCAGCCTGTATGAACAGGAAACGAGACACAAGGAGTGTCTTACAACGGAATTCCTTTGTCATTGCAAACTTCCTTCATGCATTTAAAGCAGTACTAGGATTTACTTAACTCTTCATAAACCACTTATTGTGAAACAAGCTCGGTCATCTTTAAAGCCGATAAAAGGGACCTGCCTGTCACTTTCCTTGAAAAGTCTACTGATGAGGATCTTACTGGATTCTCGCATCGCAGGACGGACTGGTGGAAAATTTCACTGCAGCTGAGAGGTGCCCTAACAGGCTCCCACAAGCAAACCCAGAACGCCTGGATCCCAAAAGCAATAACAACCATACACCGTAGGGAGCGCTCGCCGTGTCAGACACGTTGCTAAGCGCTTCTCACAACCCAGGCGCTGGATTACACCCATTTCTCAGGCAAGGAAACCGAGGAGGGAGGAGCCTGCCCAAGGTCACCAGCTCGAGAGTTGTGGGGCAGAGAGCGAATGTCTACCCCGAACCCTGCTCTCAACTACCAGCGCATCCTCAGAGAATGCCCGAGGGCGGAGAGCTCAGGTCGACCTCTACCGCCCCGGGAAACCCAGCGCGGCGGTCCCGACCCCCGAGGCCGGCGGGAAGTCCCGGCAGGACGGGACACGGCGGGGCGCGACACTGAGAGGGACCTGAGGGGGGCCGGTGGGTGTCCCGCGGCCTCCCCGCACAACGCGGCCAGGAAGAGAGCGCGCCTCCGAACGGCCCTGACCCCCGAGACTCACCCGACTCGCGGCCACACCCGGAGCGCGGAAGCGGTATTCACCGGCGAAGACTGCGCCTCCAAACGCGCGGCCTGGACGCCGGAGCCGGGCCAGCTCCGCGTGGCGAAGGCAAGGCGCCCTCCACTGCTGACCCCGCTCCGCCAGCCCCCGCCGCTCGCCGCCTCAGGCGCCTGCGCCGCCCTGCCTGGACGGGCCCATTGTCAGGCACTGTGAGGGGAGGGAGAGCGAGTCCGCCGAGGCGCCGCAGAGCCCAAACTTGAAGGGGAACCGACAAGCCAGATTTCGTGACTTGGATTAAAGCATTCAAAAAATATTCTCTGCTGAGAAGAGTGAGGCGAGGGGCCCGGGGCTCACTTCTGTCGCTCTCCTCGCACGGTCCCCTGTGGCGAGGGTACAGTCCAGAGTTGGCGCCCCCCGGTGGGCGGGGCTCCAGGACGGCGGGAACTGCAATTGGTGGTTTTGAAGGTGCAGCGGGCGGGAACAGTCGATGAGGAGAGAGCCGTCCGGCGATGTGGGACGGTAAGAGAACTCCTGGCGGCGTGGGATCGGGCGGGATGTGGCGGGAGCCTAGAAGAAGCCACGTCCCACGACTCTGAGGCGACTCTCTTGTGACTGCCACGGGTCCCAAGGTGAGGGACTAGTTCTTGGTCTCGGGCCTGAGGCTGGGAACTTCAGTTGAGGCTGAGGCTAAGAGGGTGGAGACGCTGGGTCGTGACGTCACATCCGACCTGGTGGGCGGGGCCTTACGTAGGGCCTGCGTCACGCTGGCACCGCCCGAATCTGTCAAGGGCTAAACTCACTCAGCCTTCCGTTGCTGCTTCCCTCAGAGTAGGGTGTTTTGATTTGGGGATAACCTTGGCGTCCGTCCTTTTTGGTCTCGTCTCGTATTACTCCTGCTCCTTGTGGCAGCTCTTCGGCGGTGTATATTTACAGGGACCTTTTTGGTCATGGCGTCTATTCAGTTGTTGTATCTCGTGTACCTACTATATGCCAGACACTGTGCCACGCGCAGGGAAGTAGAAAGAAATTAGATAATCACAGGGAATCAGAAGACTTTATTCAAGGGTTTCCAGTTTTATTGATGAGATTGCATTCCCTCCATTCCCTCTTTCTACCAGAATTCTTTAGAATGACATTCCCAAACTTTAGCCAGAATTAAGACTCTAATTGTAAAAAGGCAGAAATCTCAAGCACTTCCCCTGCATTCCCCTCCCCTCGTTTAAATCGTTGGGCCCAGGAGTCTCCGTTTTAACAACCACCCCCGCCTCCAGTGTTTTTGATGGGGGACGCTGGCTTGATATTGTCACTGGCTGTTGGACCCTAATCCTTCCCAGGTTGTTTATCTCCTCAGGCACGGCTTCTTAGGGAGAGTATCTAATACTTTGGGGCTTCCTATTCAACTTGTATTTCCACTAAGACAGTTCTTGGGCTGAAACTATTCTAGAGTCTAGGAAGGCAGGTGTGAATAAGACAAACATAGTTCCTGCCCTTTTGGAGCTTAATGATATAATATATAATCATATAATGTAATAAATCATATGCCATTCAACAAACGCTTAAATGGTAGAAGTAATTCATAGCCACGATCCTTTTAGGGGAATCTCTTCTGTTTGTCCTTGTAAATCCTGTAGTCTTGGTGGAAGCGGGTGAGATTGACAGACTGACTTCTCCTTCTTGTCATAAACACGGCCCTCCTCACCTCCTCCTCTGTGCCTTTTCACTCTCCTCTCTGGCCTGTTTGGAGGCCTGCTTCTCCCCTTGATGGCCCCAAGGCTTTTGCACTTGCTATTCCATCTGCCTGGAGAGCTCCTCCAACAACCAGCCACATGGCTTACTCTTCCTCCCCCAAGAATTGGCTCAAATGCCACCTTCTCTCAGGCCTGCTCTCCATTCTCCTCTTCCCCCACCCATTCCCAGGCTGCTCCATATTCAATGCTACTAGCTTCCTAACATTGCTCCCTTTTCTCCTCAGCGCTTACCCCTTTTAACATTTTTTGTGATTTTCCTGTTGCCTGTCTCTCCCAGCTAGGAAGGACACTTCCTACTGGCAGGAGTTTTTGTCATTTTTGGTTAAAGCTCTATCTATCCCCTGTGCTTAGTAATTTGATACATGAATAGGTAAATGAGTGAATGATTCACGTACCATTACTATCAAAAGATCAAAATACTGTAGCCAAGAAAAGAGAGAGAACACTAATTTTTAAAAACCTTAAAACATGTTTAAATGTACACTTAAGATAAAATCCTCTTGTTGAAATACTCTCTGCAGAATGCCTGAAAAATCTGGGTTTTTGACCTACAGATCATAATTCTGGCTAAAATCATGATGCTGAGAATTCACTGAGTTGTACTTTTGTGCTTGCTTAATACTTTGTTGTGCTGTTTTTCTTTTTATTTTTATTCAAGTGCCAAAGAGATGGATGAAACTCTTGCTGAGTTTTTCAGGAGGACCATCTTGAAAATCCCAATGACTGAAATGATGACAATCCTAAAAACCTGGAATTTTTTGTCTGAAAATCAACTGCAGGCTGTAAACTTTCGACAGAGAAAGGAATCTATTGTTCAGGACTTGGTTCTGCTTTGTGAGGTAACAGTGCTCAAAATGATTAACCTTGAATATCATGCTATCCTTAGGTTTTTCTCTTTCTTTCCTTTCCTTAGTCCAAAAGAGATTTAAGTAGCTCTAGGCTGTGACGTGAGGAGGGCTCTGTCCCACTATAGTGGAAAAGGTGCTAATTTTTAATTGGATTTTTCAACTTACATAGAATGCTTACAAATTAGTGAGAAAAAAAAAAAGTGATTACCAAGGGAGAAGAAACAGACAATATAAGTTAAAATAATGAGCAGTATTCTTTTTTAAATTATCAGATTGTCAAAGATGAAAAGATAATACTCAAATATGTTGATCAAGTTATACAGAGATACTCTCTTTCACATGTATTTATTTACTTATTTGCTTTTTATTTTAAAGTGATTTCAGGCTTTCAGAAAAGTTGCAAGTATAGTACAAAGAATTTTACTATACCCTTATATACCCAGTATACCCTTCCTTCATTCATTTTTAAATAAATATACTTTATGACCCAGCAATTCCACTTCTGGATATTTACACATATAGAAAACATAAAAAATAAGTAGATATATATGATATTATAATTGATAAACATTTATATATCTAGTTATATATAAATGGTTACATATAAATAAAGATGTTAAGTAGCATTATTTACACACAAAAAATTGGAACTAACTATACTTAGGAGATTAGGTAAATAATGATACATCCACTTAACAAAATATTCTTCGATCATTAAAAAGAATAAACTAGATCTTTATGTATAACATTAAAAGAAACTATATACTATGAGAACATACAAATGTGTATGTATAGAGTAGTAGTTCTCAGCTGAGATGGCTTTGCTCCCAGAAGACACGATGTCTGGAGATGTTTCTGTCTGTCAACACTGGGAGTGGCCGCTGCTGACTTCCAGGGGATAGAGGCCAGGAATGTGCCTTTACATTCTAGGACAGCTTCCACAAGACAGATGTATCTGACTCAAAATGTCACTCAAGCCTGGTTGAGAAACGCTGGTATAGAGGAGGTCTGGAAGGATACCATTGATTGAAAAAACCAAACAGAAAGTTAAAAGTGATCAATGAAGAGTAGATAGTGGGAGAACAGTTGTGAGAGCCCATACTGGGACATGAATCAGAAGGTATATTTGTTACTTAACAGAAGAGCATAGGTGGGAGACACGTTGTCAGTACAGTACTGAGAGGGCCTTCAGTTTGTCCTAAGCAACCCTAAGATGTGCTGTAGATGGAGTGGAACCAAACCTAGCACCATAATTACAAAAATATTATTCTATTCTCTTTCAGGAGAATCGTGCAAGTCTCAATGACGCAGCCCTTTTAGACATCATTTGTAAGTCTTGATGATTTGTATTTACACTTAACCAGTCCAGTTTCATCAGAGAGGCAGTTTTGTATGTGATGGCTCAGATTTTCGAGTCATGCTGGCCTGGTTTCATATTTCAGCTCTGTCACTTACCAGTCTTGTGTCCTTTGCCAAGTTACATCACCTTTCTCTAAGCTTCAGACTTCCTCAATCAAATGGACATAATAACAACCTGTATTTCACAGGATCGTTGTGAGGGTTAAGTAAGATAAGACTTGAAAAGTACTTAGCACAGTAATTGGTATATAATGAGCACATAGTCTCTTGAGAAACCTATATGCAGGTCAGGAAGCAACAGTTACAACTAGACATGGAACAACAGACTGGTTCCAAATAGGAAAAGGAGTACGTCAAGGCTGTATATTGTCACCCTGCTTATTTAACTTATATGCAGAGTACATCATGAGAAACGCTGGGCTGGAGGAAGCACAAGCTGGAATCAAGATTGCTGGGAGAAATATCAATAACCTCAAATATGCAGATGACACCACCTTTATGGCAGAAAGCGAAGAAGAACTAAAGAGCCTCTTGATGAAAGTGAAAGAGGAGAGTGAAAAAGTTGGCTTAAAGCTCAACATTCAGAAAACTAAGATCATAGCACCTGGTCCCATCACTTCATGGGAAATAGATGGGGAAACAGTGGAAACAGTGGCAGATTTTATTTTGGGGGGCTCCAAAATCACCACTGATGGTGATTACAGCCATGAAATTAAAAGACGCTTGCTCCTTGGAAGGAAGGTTATGACCAACCTAGACAGCATATTTAAAAGTAGAGACATTACTTTGCCAACAAAAGTCTGTCTAGTCAAGGCTATGGTTTTTCCAGTGGTCATGTATGGATGTGAGAGCTGGACGGTGAAGAAAGCTGAGTGCCACAGAATTGATGCTTTTGAACTGTGGTGTTGGAGAGGACTCTTGAGAGTCCCTTGGACTGCAAGAAGATCCAACCAGCCCATCCTAAAGGAGATCAGTCCTGGGTGTTCATTGGAAGGACTGATGTTGAAGCTGAAACTCCAATACTTTGGCCACCTCATGCGAAGAGTTGACTCACTGGAAAAGACCCTAATGCTGGGAAGGATTGGGGGCAGGAGGAGAAGGGGAGGACAGGATGAGATGGTTGGATGGCATCACCGACTTGATGGACATGGGTTTGGGTAAACTCCGGGAGTTGGTGATGGACAGGGAGGCCTGGCGTGCTGCAGTCCATGGAGTCGCAAAGAGTCGGACACGACTGAGCGACTGAACTGAACTGAAGCACATAGTAAATATTTCCTAGGCTTTGTCTCATTGCTAACAGAATTTGAAAATTTTTTTCCGAGGATTTGTTATAATCACAGTGCTGCTTGTAAGGATAACAGTGACTGGACTTGCACGTGGTGTAGTCAAGGGGGTCCTGAGTGAGAGAGGCAGGCATGGCTCTAGGGTCTGCATGTGCCACTAGAAGGAAAGTGGACCCCTGACTAAGATAGTGGACACTAGAAGTGGACCAAGCTTGTCACAAAGAT
Source organism: Okapia johnstoni (assembly GCA_024291935.2). Lineage (NCBI taxonomy): Eukaryota > Metazoa > Chordata > Mammalia > Artiodactyla > Giraffidae > Okapia > Okapia johnstoni. Next base: position 71,696,601 of record CM044310.1, read on the forward strand.
CATGCGTTAGTCTCGGATGTGTACTATTCGAGGAAATGTCTGCATTTGTACTTAATTCTTTGCCATTTATCATGAACTTCTGCATGGTGTTTAAAAGAATCATTATCAACAAAAAATGATTCATCTCCATTATTATTATAACAGCCTTATTCAGAGGTCATTTAGCAGGCCATCTGGACTCTGAAACAGAACCAAGAAAGAAAATACCAGCAAGAAACAAAACCCTTTGGATGCTATCTTTAAGGGAAGACATCACATTGTACCTGATTATAGCTGTTTTAGACAAAACTAGATAATCAAAATTTCTCAGGCCATCGCCAAAAACAGACTGGGATAGGGAGAGAACACCAAGGCACCAAAAAAGGAAAAAAAAATACACAGGGCAAGAAAAATAATAGTTCAAAGGCACAGCAGGTTGGTGCCCTTGAGTATTGGAGCCCACAGTCCCTCTTATTTGGGTACAGAGCACCTTGGTCCTAGGTCCAAAGACACGGATGCAGATGGGGTTCAGCACAGGGACCGAGTAAAGCCAGGATGATGATGTGTTGGGACTGAGCTCAATAACTTACTGGACCCATTTTTAATCCAAGATACTCTTAAGTTTGTAACTCCTAAAGGGTGCCTTCTGTATCATACATTCACCCATTCATTCAGTCAGTCATCAAATACATGTATTTAATGCCAGCCCATACTCTTTCCTGGAAAATCCCATGGACGGAGGAGCCTGGTAGGCTGCAGTCCATGGGGTCGTGAAGAGTCGGACACGACTGAGTGACTTCCCTTTCACTTTTCACTTTCATGCATTGGAGAAGGAAATGGCAACCCACCCCAGTGTTCTTGCCTGGAGAATCCCAGGAATGGAGGAGCCTAGTAGGGCTGCCGTCTATGGGGTTGCACAGAGTTGGACACGACTGAAGCGACTTAGCAGCAGCAGCAGCAGTGGCTAGACACTAGTAATAAGATGAACAAGACTAAGTCCAGTATCCCATGTGTACAAGCAAGTGTACAAATGAACATGTAAATATATGCTGTAATGTCAAGTAGTGATAAGTGCCATGAAGGAAGCTTGAGCAGGGTGGGATGTTGTCATTGTTGTTCAGTGGCTCAGTCGTGTCCGACTCTTTGTGACCCCATGGACTGCAGCACGCCAGGCTTCCCTGTCCTCACCACCTCCCATAGCTTGCTCAAACTCATGTCCATAGAGTCAGTGATGCCATCCAACCATCTCATCCTCTGTCATCCCCTTCTCCTCCCACCTTCAATCTTTCCCAGCATCAGGGTCTTTTCTAATGAGTTGACTCTTTGCATCAGGTGGCCAAAGTATTGGAGCTTCAGCTTCAGCATCAGTCCTTCCAATGAATATTCAAGGTTGATTTCCTTTACGATTGACTGGTTTGATCTCTTGCAGTCCAAGGGACTCTCCAGAGTCTTCTCCAACACCACAATCGAAAGCATCAATTCTTCAGTGCTCAGCCTTCTTTATGGTCCAACCCTCACATCCGTACATGACGGCTGGAAAAACCACAGTGGGATGGGGGTTCAGTTTGGGTAGAGTGCTCAGGGAGGCCTTTCTGCATGGTGGCATTTTAGTAGAGACCAGATGAGGTGCCCAAGGAGCTAGGAGAAGAGTGGTCCAGAATAAGCAAAGTCAGTGGAAACACCAGTGCTGGGAACACATCATCGCTGGCTTGCTGGAGAGATGCAGCACTCTGTGGAGTAGACCTGTATGGACAGAATAAATGGTCTAGGAATAAAGGCTCAATCTCTACTATGTTGAGTAATTCATTATAATTTATTTTATTGGAGTAAATTTAATCCACTGAAAATTTATATTTCAGAGAAAAATCTGCATAACTTAATTTGTAAATTACTGTTATTTTCTCCACTTTCACATTATTAAAAATATGTACTTACAAGCCCGTTGCTTGAAAGTTCTCTGACATGTGGTAATAAGCTCTTTCTTCTTCCCTCAGATACTCAGTTTCATCGGCACCAGAAAATTTGGGATGTTTTTCAGATGAGTAAAGGACCAGGTAATGTTTCTCATTTTAAAACAAACACTTGTATTTGATATTTGGGCAATTTAAAAAGGAACAGCAGCATGTTCCTCTTAAATCTCTTTTCTTTCCAAATGAAGTGATTATTACTCATGTATAGAAAAGTGAGAAATTGGTGATGCTGAGTCAGAGATACTGGCAGTGTCTTTGTGATTTGAATCATTATTGTTCTTACCTTCAGGGTCTTTGCAAATGTATTGAAGACAGGGTACCTCCCTTGATTTTTCTTCATTTTTCTTTTCACTTTGACAGGTGACGACATTGACCTTTTTGATATGGAACAATTCAAAAATTCATTCAAGAAAATTCTTCAGAGAGCATTAAAAAATGTAAGAATAGAATTTATCTGAATTTCCATGAGATTCAATTTCACGGTATCCGTGCACTTAAAATTTGTCACTACAATTTGTTTTTTTAATTTGCAAGAATTTCAGTTAGTAATATTCCATACTATTCTACTTGATATCAAAGACAAACTATGCTCGTTGTAAAAATTTTCTGCTCCCCTTACCTTTCAATTCGGGGTTCTGCCTCTTCCTCAAGAGCAGCACTGCCTGGTAGGACTCTGCATCGATGGAAATGTTCTAGATCAGAGATGTCCAAGACACAGCCAAGTAGCTATATGTGGATGCCAAGAACCTGAAGTGTGAGAATCTAAAAATGTTCATCTTATTTAACAATCATGAATTTTACTTACATGGCCCTGGGTGGCTCATGGCTACAGTTTGGTCATTGTAGCTCGAGAGCCAAGCACCACTTCAACATCTTGTCATAGGCTGGGGTGATAGCTTTTTCACAGCCTCCCCTGCTTCATTTCCTTTCTGCCTGACTCTGCCTTAGTCCTCCTTGCATAGAGGAAGACTAACAAATGCCCCCAAATTCTGTCCTATCCACCTCACTATGCCCATCCTCTGGCACATTGGCATTCCCTTTTGGAGCATATTTTGATTCTCAAACTCCTTGACTTGTCTCTCCATCCCCTTCAGTCCAGTTCAGTCGCTCAGTCATGTCCAGCTCTTTGCGACCCCATGGACTGCAGCACACCAGGCTTCCCTATCCTTCACCAACTTCTGGAGCTTGCTCAAACTCGTCCATCGAGTCGGTGATGTCATCCAACCATCTCATCCTCTGTCGTCCCCTTCTCCTCCTGCCATCAATCTTTCCCAGCATCAGGGTCTTTTCCAATGAATCCTTTGCATCAGGTGGCCAAAGTATTGGAGCTTCAGCTTCAGCATCAGTCCTTCCAATGAATATTCAGGGTTGATTTCCTTTAGGATTGACTGGTTTGATCTCCTTGCAGTCCAAGGGACTCTCCAGAGACTTCTCCAACACCACAGTTCAAAAGCATCAAGTCTTCGGCACTCAAATTTCTGTATGGTCCAGCTATCACATCCATACATGACTACTGGAAAAACCATAGCTTTGACTAAACGGACCTTTGTCAGCAAAGTAATATCTCTGCTTTTCTATATGCTGTCTAGGTCATAGCTTTTCTTCCAGGGAGCAAGCGTCTTTTAATTTCATGGCTGCAGTCACCATCTGCAGTGATTTTGGAGCCCGAGAAAATAAAGTCTGTCACTGTTTCCATTGTTTCCCAATCTATTTGCCGTGAAGTGATGGGGCTGGATGCCATGATCTTAGTTTTCCGAATGTTGAGTTTTAAGCTTTTTCACTGTCCTCTTTCACCTTCATCAAGAGGCTCTTCAGTTCCTCTTTGCCTTTTGCCATAAGGGTGATGTCACCTCCATCCCCTTACCTCATCCTTTAGTCTGGATCTGGTCCTCCTTTCTACTTATCCACTTGTCACCAAATACGTTCCCTCATCTCCTTTCTTACAACGACCCTTCTATGTGCTGTGCATTCATCACCTACATCCTCATCCAGTTTTTCTGCTCTGTTTTTCTCTGTTCTCTTTTGCATCCTGACTCCTTTCCCTCTTCTGCTTCCTACTCTACTGCTTATAAACATGCTTTATTCTCAGAGAAAATACATCCTTTCCCCAGGCTTATCCTCAAGCCCTGTTTTTTCTGCCACAAGACTCTTGGAGGGAAATATTTCTTCTTGTTCCTGCTGTGCCCCCCACGTGGAAGGAATCCCACTGACCCCTCCCCATCACCCCCTTCGCTTGTCTCCAGCAGGAGCACGAGCTTAGCCTGAGTGAGCAGCTGCCTGCAGAGAGCACCTACTCTGGTCTACTCCAGGGGCCGGCTCTGCCCTGGGAGACCACTCACAGTGGTCCTGCCAGTGACCATGTAGGCAACTCTTCCTGCTTCTGGTTTTGGTATCGGGGGGGGCCACTTGCCTGGAGCAAACTCCCCATTCCATTAATCACTAGTTTTTTAAAACATTTTCATAACCCTTAAGACAAGTCAACCCTCCCCCTACTCCCAATTATTTTTCATTGTCAGAAATGTCCTAACCATTCCTCCAGATGAACCTTAGAATCATTTTATCAGGTTTACAAAACAAAATGTTCAGCCTTTTGAGTGGGGACATATTTAATTTATAAATTAATTCAAAGAAAACTGTGAACCAAAAGAAGATGTCTCTTTTTTATTATTATTATTTAAATTTTGTGAATAAGTTGTTATTTTGGATTATATTATTTGAAAACTCTTGTTACCTTGAAATTGTGAACTCTGCAGAGGTTATAGGAGAGTCCCATCTGGGCTGTTGAGTATGTTGCATGCACCTGATTTTTTTTTTTTTTTTTAAACAAAGAGCCTCATAGGCACAGAATCCCTGGCCAGCTCTCCAGAAATGTTGTAGCTATATGGTCTGGACCCTTCTGGAAGCAGCCTTCTCATGAAGCTCAAACTGACTGGCTGACTCCTCTTGCAAAACTGCAGTCAGCACACCCACCCTACTTGACCCAAAACAAGAAAGCTAGAGAGCATCTCTCTCTCTCTCTCTCGGGTCCAGTTCAGAGTTTATATGCATCTTCCTTCCCAGCGCCTTCTCCTCACTTGACTGTCTTTCCTGTCCCTCTTTCACACAGCAGGGATTTCTGTTCTCTGAACCCTAGGCCACCACCCTACCATGCAAGGAGAAAAAGCGTCTGAAACACTCACATTTCCTCCTACTTTGATGCCCTTGTATTTCAGTTGTTAGATCTCTTCTTATCTCTACCATGGTCCGAAAGTTTCTGCCTCGTCAGTGAATTTCAGGCACACTAGTGGGGGCTGGTGGAGAAGGAAATGGCAACCCACCCCAGTGTTCTTGCCTGGAGAGCCCCACGGAGCCTGGCATGCTACAGTCCATGGGGTCGCAGAGAGTCAGACACGACTGAGCGACTGAACAGTAGCAACAACATGGGGCTGGGGGGACAAAGGAGCTTTTTTACTGGTCACATCTGTTCTTGAAAGGGCAGCCGGAGAGTGACATGCTGTGTGCGCTGAAGGTATAGATGAGGATAAACAGGTAAAGGCCTTGGATCTTCTCTGTCTGCCCCGTCCCTCTACTCCGGGCTGACCAACACGTCCTCGTCCCTTTCCTCAACCAACTGAGGTCTCCTGGCTTATCTTTACCTTCCTCTGCATAACTTAACTAGTGGCTGGTTGACCCAACTTTCCCAAAGGCTGATGATGGCAATGTCATGCCAAGTAGTATCTCCCAGTGCCCAGAAGTGAAGAGTGACTCACCGGCTGCTCTAGGACAAGTGTCTTAACCTTTCTGTGGCAATGATGCTTTGGCTGTTAGTGAAGCTTATGGACTACTTCTCAGAAGTGTGTTTTTAAATGCTGTAAAATAAAATCTACAGAATCACAGGGGAAACAAATGATACTAAAAATACAGTTACTATAAAGGCATTAAGATGGCAAATTGTGATATAGTAATGCATGTGCTTCTTTATTAACATAATAAATAATGTCATAATGGGTCTAAAAACAACTAGCTTCAAAGTGCTAATCAGTGTAAATGATATTCTTGAGGCCCATGCAACAGCTGTAATGTGATAAAAATACTTGAGGTTTCTGTGGACAATAAAATAACATCCTAAAATTCTACTGTCTTGATGCCTACTTTCACAATTGAAGGAGATGCTAAATTTCACTTACAAATAAGGGATTGAACCCGGGTGTCCTACATTGCGGGCAGATTCTTTACTGTCTGAGCCATCAGGGAGGCCCACAAGTAAAGATGAAATTTCACCCCCACCAAGTCATAGATGCCATGAATTCTAACCATTGACTTCAAGTTAAGAACTCCTGCCCAGAACCACGAGGGAGAGAAGCTGATATGAGAGGGCACAGGAAGCGTAACTGGGGAGTGATGCGGGGAGTGTTTGTGTGTGCGTGTGTGTGTGTGCCTGTGTGTGTGTGTGCATGTATGCGTGTGTGTGAGAGAGAGGATTAACTGCACATCTTATCAGATAAAACTTCAAAATAGAAAGTTCTTGGGAAAACTTACAAAGAAGAGACAAACTAAAAACTATGTTTCATTTGTAAAAAGGTAGCCCATTTTCTGTCCCTTTCTACTATTTTTTCAAGACAAAGCCCAAGAAATTATTGAAAACTTGTGATGTCATACACTGATTGTAGGATTTAAATTTTTTTTTCCTACCAAAAGATTTTGCAAGGCACGAATGTATCTTTACAAAGCAACCACAAAACACTTTTCCAGAGATTTCCCAAATCACTGTAATGAGAAGTAGGAGAAAAACTGCCAGATTTCGGCCAGTGATATCCTTTACCCCTAAAAACATCAGTTGTTGGTGCCACATGAGATGTTAATTAGGGAACTTATGTCTTTTTTTTTTTTTAATAAGGTGACAGTCAGCTTCAGAGATGCTGAGGAGAACTCATTATGGATTCGAATTGCCTGGGGAACACAGTATAAAAAGCCAAACCAGTACAAACCTGCTTACGTGGTATACTATTCCCAAACTCCATATGCCTTCACTTCGTCCTCCCAACTGAAGAGCAATCTACCCCTTCTGGGTCAGGTATGGAACCAACTACTATAAGCGATAGTATTGTGGTTGTTCAGTTGCTAAAGTTGTGTCTGACTCTTTGCAACCCCATGGACTGCAGCACGCAAGGCTCCCCTGTCCTCCACTGTCTCCTGGAGTTTGCTCAAGTGCATGTCCATTGAGTCGGTGATACTATCTACCCGTCTCATCCTCTGCTGCCCTCTTCTTTTGCCTTCAATCTTTCCCAGCATCAGGGTCTTTTCCAATGAGTCAGCTCTTGTATTATCCTTATCTCAGGGCCATGTAGGTTTAAACTTCTCAATATCATTTGATGTAAAATACCACCCATAATTCTTCTTCCATAAGGAGCAGGAAGTACTATTATTCTGCAAGTGAGAGCACAGCATAAGCGTTGGTTTAGAACTCTTCATTACTGTCTCAAAATCGAGAAGTAATGCACAATCGAGGTAAAAATCCAACCAACGAAGTCTCTAAACCATCTTTTAAGACTTCATACCCCTGTTTCCCAATCCCACTCACCCAAAGAACTGCTTTTAACAGTTTTGCTGGTTCCTTTTTGAAGATGTTTTATTACAGAAACCAGAGTGGTACATAGGGTCTATAATTTGCGTTTTCTATTTGCATTTTTGTATGGTAGTGTCATTGTAGTATTAACAACTAGTCATCAAAAATGGTAACATTTGAGTATTCATTCTTTATTCTTAACTCTCACTTTAGTTTATCATAATTCCTGACTTTAAACAGGATCACTCGGGCTTCCCTGGCAGTCCAGTGGTTAAGACTCCATACTTTCACTGCAGGGGGCATGGGTTCAATCCCTGGTTGGGGAACAAATACCCTGCCTGCTGTGTAGTTTGACCAAAAAAAAATTTTTTTTAATTAAAAAAAAAAATAGGATCTCTTTTCTAAAAATGGCACAAAAGACCTTACCTTTCTGAGGATCTTAATGCCACTAGCCATGGATTTTGTTTTTCAAGCTGAGTAACAGACCATGAGATTTAATTGTTCTGGATTTCTTTTCACTTTTAAGTAGAAATTATTCACTGATTACAACTCCTACATTTTTTCTGAACAAGTATTATAAATACAGGGATAGACACAGTAATACTATTAATAATAATCTTGCTAATTTTCACTTCAAGGCATTGACAGTTGCTAGCAAACACCATCAGATTGTGAAAATGGACCTTAGAAGCCGGTATCTGGACTCTCTTAAGGCTATTGTTTTTAAACAGTATAATCAGGTGAGCCCATCAGTGACTCTATTTAAAGCTGAGTCTCCATTTTCTCTTTCATGCATAATTTAGAAGTTGAGCAGGTGGGAAAGTCTACCTCCAACAACAGGAGATCACATCAGATGTCCCTGAAGTGGAGAAAGTTTTCAGCAAACATGATAGGAAATAAGATAATTCCTCACTTTCATCTTTTTCATAATTGTATTGTGTTTATACTGCCCATTGGTCATTGGAGTGTATGTTATAGGCCCCCTATTTCCTAATCAGCTATTCCAATCAGAATTTATTTTCTCTTCAGAGTAACTTAACATTACCTTTTGAAGCTGATTATATTATTCTGTTATTCAAGAGAGAAGCAGAATTTTTTGTCCCACTAGTCAAGCAAGTGATACAGGAATTAAAAGTAAAAGAGGAAGCATTGGTTTATGAATTCCCACAGTTTGTTTATTTGTCAAAATTATTTGAGTGTATTGACAGAAAACAACAAAATTCTGTAAAGCAATTATCCGTCAATAAAAAAATAAATTAAAAAAAAGGTTTTATTAACACCTTTCAGCTATTTACTTTTCACTTGGCAAACATGAAATACTGAATTTTACTGAGGGTAAATTAATGGTAATTTGTTCGACTGAGCTTCAATAAAATGAGCTCTGCATTTGAATGTTAAAAAAAAAAAAAATTATTTGAGTGTGGAACTTCCCTAGCAGTTCAGTGGTTAAGACTTCACTTCCAAAGCAGTGGGCATGGGTTCAATCCCTGGTCAGGAAACTAAGATCCCACATGCCATGCTGCATGAGTCAAAGAAATTAAAAAATGTCCCTGGTCAAATATCAAGGCATGTTATACTGGGCCAATTTGGTACAAAGGGTATAACCATAATTCCTCATAACTTCATGAGGCATGTCTAGTGTACCAGGAGTAAACCAAAAAAAAACAAAAAAACCTATTAAGAAAAAAAATTATTTGAATGTATTATTTTCCCTTTAATGATAATGGATCTGGTCTTGCTCCAAGGCTCAGGGTTGTTGTTGTTTCTTCCCTCATCTGCATGGCATCTATGTGGTCATATGTTGAGACTCCTATAGAATTGTTAACACTGTATATCTTTGAGCCCCTAGGTATGTTCTACTTACGTATTTTCTTCTGTTCTAAGTAGAAAGAAGTGATGGCTTTCTGCAAGCTACTCTTTAAGGAAAACAAGCTTAACATTAAGAAGTTGTATACATATACATTCCCATATGTAAAATAGATAGCCAGTGGGAATTTGCTGTTATGATGCAGGTAGCTCACACCCAGTGCTCTGTGTCAACCTGGAAAGGTGGGATGGGTGGGAGGTGGGAGGGAGGTTCAGGAGGGAAGGGACATATGTATACCCATGGCTGATTCATGCTGATGTATGGCAGAAACCAACACAATATTGTAAAGCAATTATCCTCCAATTAAAAATAATTTTTTAAAAAAGTTAGATAATGATTTTCCCCCATAGTACCTTCCCTCTTACCTACCAGCCTCCTACCAAATTGCTATTAATATCAACAGTTCTGCTATGATCAGTTGCATTTCTGGAAAAACTCGTCAAACACTTGATTATAAAAACAATGCCTTCAGTGGGGGAAAATGAGTGAAGGAGTCTGGGAGATTTAGACTTACAACAGGAAAGTTATTTTTCTGTAAGGAATGCCAGTGATGTTTTTTTTACAGTTATAAAGACATAAATATAAAGCTGCAGCATCGCATTGTAAAGGCTGCCTTTGATTTCTCTAGCTTTTGGCTCAGCAGCTATAGTTCTTCCAGATACACTTCTATGTTAACAAGGTACAGAGTTCCTCAAACAAAGCAGCCTTGTTGCTGGCCCCGGCAGTTTCTGTCAATATCGCTCTAGGAGAAATGCTCAACTCAGTCTGCATGGGGCCTCAAATATCTGTGTTGGGAAAAAACGAAAGATAAGATTTGCCATACTTTTCTGCACTAAAACCAATTAATATCTATACTTTGAGGTGATAAAATTAGGAAAGCATTCACTTTTTTCTGTTTTATTTTTCCTAGAGCTTTGAAACTCACAACTCTACTACATCTCTACAAGAAAGAAGCCTTGGGCTAGATATAAATAGTATGTGTATTTTAAGATAAAAACTGAAATTTGGAAGGACATTCCTTTTCAGATTTCTCTCACCCAGTAAAACATTTCTGTACCAGGATTGTGATTCAAAAGTATCTCCTATTTTCAGAAAACTGAAAAGTAAATTTCTGCTGAAGTGGGGAAGCTAAGCTAATATTGGTCTCCTTTAGAATTTGCTAGAATGGCATCTAATCATAATCACAACCAAAACAAAAAATTAAATAATTTAACTGAGCATTTCTTCTGTGCCAGGCACTATACTAAGGTGTTTATATATATCATTTCCTTAATCTTCACAGCAGTCCCACGAACAAGCTATTTTCATCAGAAAAGGGGTAGAAAACTGGGTTTCAGAGAGGTTTAGTAACTTGCTGAGCAGAATCACATAACTAGGAATCAGCAAAGCCAGAAGAAAAAAACGAATCTGAGCCTGGAGCCCAGGATCTTAATGCATTGGGTAAATTGCTTCCCAAGTACTTTATTGCACTTCGCGGGTATTTCGCTTTTTACAAATTGAAGGTTTGTGGTCACCCTGTATTGAGCAAATCTGTGGGCACCATTTTTCCGGTAGCACTGGCTCAAGTCGTGTCTCTGTCACAGTTTCTCACTGTTTCAGACTTTTTCATTTTTGTTACGGTGATCAGTGATCTTTGATGTTACTATTGTAAAAGATTACAACTTGCTGAAGGCTCAGATGATGGTCAGCATTTTTTAGCAATAAAGTACTTTCTAATTAAGCCATGTATATTGTCCTTGTAGACATAATACTGTTGCACACGTAATAGACCATGGTATAATATAAACATAACTTTCATATGCACTGGGAAACCAAAAAACTCATGTGAGTCACTTCATTGCAGCGGTACAGAACTGCACCCACTTATTTCTGTGGTGTGCCTGTAATCAGAATCGTGACCATATCACCATTCATAGTTGACATGAGTCCATCCATAGAAAACCCAAGAGAATAGAATATGAAACTACTAATGTGGATCAGAAAATTCAAAAAAAGTGGTGGGGTATAATATACTATAAAAATGGAAATGTTCCTCTTTCTTGGCAGTGACTTAGTAAAATGAAATGATACAGCCATTATGAAGTAAACCATGACTTTCCAATGGCATAGGAACTGCTATTGATTTCATGTTAAGTAAAGAAAGCAGAGTACAAAATTGTGTATATTTTATAAACACAGGCTTAAAACTACGTATCTTCTTATTCACTAAAAAAAAAGAGTTAGACAAATGTATTAAAATGTTAACAGCATTTATCTTTGTGTGGTAGGATTATGGGTGATTTTTATCTTCTTATCAGCCTATATTTCTAACTTTCTACTTTGTAAGAAATTGTTACAATCAAGTGAAAAAGCAGTAAATGTTACTTCAAAATTATTTGAGCAAGTTGAAAGATTAGGAATGAAAGGATGATACTTTGTGGATGAAATACATTCCTAACAGCTGGTTTCTCTTGAAATCTTCCCATCTATAGTGGATTCAAGGATCATTCATGAAAACCAAGTAGAAAAAGAGAGAGTGCAGAGAGTGACTCAAGAAATTTTTGGCGACTATCCTCAACCAAGACTAGAATTTGCACAATATAAGGTAGGACATTGCTATAAACTAACTTGAGAAACCTGTATGCAGGTCATGAAGCAACAGTTAGAATGGAACAACAGACTGGTTCCAAATAGGAAAAGGAGTACGTCAAGGCTGTATATTGTCACCCTGCTTATTTAACTTATATGCAGAGTACATCATGAGAAACGCTGGGCTGGAAGAAACACAAGCTAGAATCAAGATTGCCGGGAGAAATATCAATAACCTCAGATATGCGGATGACACCACCCTTATGGCAGAAAGTGAAGAAGAACTAAAGAGCCTCTTGATGAAAGTGAAAGAGGAGAGTGAAAAAGTTGGCTTAAAGTTCAACGTTCAGAAAACTAAGATCATGGCATCTGGTCCCATCACTTCATGGGAAATAGATGGGGAAACAGTGGAAACAATGTCAGACTGTATTTTTGGGGGCTCCAAAATCACTGCTGATGGTGACTGCAGCCATGAAATTAAAAGACGCTTACTCCTTGGAAGGAAGGTTATGGCCACCCTAGATAGCATATTTAAAAGCAGAGACATTGCTTTGCCAACAAAAGTCTGTCTAGTCAAGGCTATGGTTTTTCCAGTGGTCATGTATGGATGTGAGAGTTGGACGGTGAAGAAAGCTGAGCGCCACAGAATTGATGCTTTTGAACTGTAGTGTTGGAGAAGACTCTTGAGAGTCCCTTGGACTGCAAGGAGATCCAACCAGTCCATCCTAAAGAAGATCAGTCCTGGGTGTTCATTGGAAGGACCGATGTTGAAGCTGAAACTCCAATACTTTGGCCACCTCATGCGAAGAGTTGACTCATTGGAAAAGGCCCTAATGCTGGGTAGGATTGGGGGCAGGAGAAGAAGGGGACGACAGAGGATGAGATGGTTGGATGGCATCACTGACTCAATGGACATGGGTTTGGGTAGACTCCGGGAGTTGGTGATGGACAGAGAGGCCTGGCGTGCTGCAGTTCATGGGGTCACAAAGAGTCAGACACAACTGAGCGACTGAACTGAACTGAACTGAACTACAAGTTATCAATATTTTTTAAAAAGAACTAAAATTCCAAGTGGAAAACAATTCAAAGAAACTTATGTCATTCGTCACTTTAATTTTGTATAATTTATGAGTTAAAATAGACTTCTTTACCGTATTTAGTAAGTTCCTCTGTTGCAAAGGACAACCTTGGGAAATTTTGAATTTGCCTTTTCATTTCACCTTTTATATTACTCTAGTTATGTGTAACCAGCTGTGATCTATATTTTTGAGGGAAAAAAAATTGTATCCTTCTAGCCCATCCACACCTAGAACAGTGTTTGTACATGGTCAGTGCTCATAAATACTTATTGGACAAAAGATTGAAGAAATCAGTCATTATATAGCCCAGTTGGCATCACATAGGGAAAAAAACAGTAGCCTGCAAACCTGGCTCATTCCAGAAGTGAGTCACTGCCCACCAGGAAAGCCAGGTGCAGGGCAAGCCCTTGGCCACCATTAGCAAAATTCAAGATTTATATCAGTTCAGTTCAGTCACTCAGTCGTGTCCGACTCTTTGCGACCCCATGGACTGCAGCACGCCAGGCCTCCCTATCCATCACCAACTCCCGGAGTTTACCCAAACTCATGTCCATCGAGTCGGTGATGCCATCCAACCATCTCATCCTCTGTCGTCCCCTTCTCCTCCTGTCCCCAATCCTACCCAGCATCAGGGTCTTTTCCAATGAGTCAACTCTTTGCACGAGGTGGCCAAAGTATTGGAGTTTCAGCTTCAACATCGGTCCTTCCAATGAACACCCAGGACTGATCTTCTTTAGGATGGACTGGTTGGATCTCCTTGCAGTCCAAGGGACTCTCAAGAGTCTTCTCCAATACCCCAGTTCAAAAGCATCAATTCTTCGGCGCTCAGCTTTCTTCCCAGTCCAACTCTCACACCCATACATGACTACTGGAAAAACCATAGCCTTGACATTACTTTGTTGGCAAAGTAATGTCTCTGCTTTTTAATATGCTATCTAGTTTGGTCATAACTTTTCTTCCAAGGAGTAAGCATCTTTTAATTTCATGGCTGCAATCACCATCTGCAGTGATTTTGGAGCCCAAAAAAATGAAGTCAGCCACTGTTTCCCCATCTATTTCCCATGAAGTGATGGGACCAGATGCCATGATCTTAGTTTTCTGAACGTTGAGCTTTAACCCAACTTTTTCACTCTCCTCTTTCACTTTCATCAAGAGGCTTACCACCCTAATCTAATACTCATGTTCATAACACTCTCCTCCCTTCAAACCTTCCAATAAAATTCTTCCTGCTTAGAATTTTCTGCAGCTACAGGCCACACTTGAAGTCTACCAGTGATCTGCTTAGTCAGGCCCAACACCTGTTTTGGTTTGGTTTGTTTTTAGTGGGAAAAATTGATTTGACACCTTTCAAGTTAAGTTCCCTATATGGTAGGTTTTAACCTAGTTCTTTTAAATATATGCTAAGACAGTCATTCTCCAAGTGTGGTCTCTGGGTCAGCAGCATCACCATCACCTGGGAATGGGTAAGAAATGCAGGTTCTTTGTCCCCCAGTAATCCTGCTGGATCGGGGACTCTGGAGGTCGGTCACAACCATCTGTTTTCACAAGCCCACTAGCTGATTCTGCGTAGAGAACCGCTGATCACATAAGATTTAATCCACAAAACTTCCCTTTATACACATCTGAGAATGTGTCTATTCTATAAGTCAAGGTATGCATTTATTCATACTTGCTACTAATTTTCCCCTACCTCTTCTGTTTTGAAAAATGTCAAACCTTCAGGAAACATGCACGAATACTTCTGTGAGAATCCATTTCCCCTTTGCTTCAAAATGCACTCATTGTTAACATTTTGCCACGTTTGCTTTCTTTTCTCTTTCTTTGTTCTGAACCATTTTAATTAGCTGCAGACATTACTCAGCCTCTACATTGTTTCATGCATGAGTACTTCAGCATTCTGCCTCTAAATTTTAAGAATCATTTTAAGAAAAAAGAAAAAAGTTGAAGTTAGAACCTAAGAGCCAAGTACCTATTGAAGTAGCAATACTTGGATATTTGATGCTATGAGGAACTATTATTAATTTTCTTAGGTGTGCTAATGTTGTGGAGGTGAAGTTTAGAAAAAATCCTTTTTAGGTATATATCGATATATTTACAAGCAGGATATTATGGTGTCTTCGATTTGCTTCAAAATAATCCAGTGGATACAGGCAGTAGGGAAGAGGAGGTGGGATAATAGATGGAACAAGACTGGTGATTGTTTCAGCTGGGTGATATGTACAGGGGGACTCCTTACACTGTGCTCCTTCTGTATATTTCTTAAATCTTCTATAATAAGAAGTTAAATTCTGGTAGTGACCCAAAACACATGAGATTTTTTACACTGAAATGACAGATTACAAAAAATAGTGCTCATTTTCCATTAAGAATGTAAACCTAACGCTCAAGTAAAGGACATCCTGAGGGCAGGATCTCTTGCTTGTCAGGCACTGTGCACCCTCGGCATTTTGTATGTGATATTGTTGATATCCTGGTTTCCCTCAGTGTTTGCAATTAGCAATTTAAATGGTTCCCACTCCCTTTCATTCCTGTGTTTCTTGATAATAAGAATTAGTGAAACACATAATCCTGTCTCTTTATATTTTGCCATTGCAATTGATGTATTTAATAGTCATTTATAAATATATCTGATGACAGCTTGAAACGAAATTCAAAGGTGACTTATACGGGGGCGTCCTGGCTGAGAGAGAAGAGCCCCTCCGGTGCCTCGTCAAGTTCTCTAGCCCGCACCTTCTGGAAGCACTAAAATCCCTGGCCCCCGCCGGTGAGTGGTCAGCTTATTTCACCAGTGGGAATTCACAACACACTATATTTGACCCTCTCTATGCTGACTAATTGCCTGCTATTCCGTCATGCCCTGTTTTGAATATTCTGTTTCACTTAACGAGGGTCCATGATCCACCCTCTAATCTTGGCCATTTTTAAACTGATGTTTCATTTTCTTTTCTTTTTTTTTTAAATTTCAGGTATTGCAGATGCACCACTTTCTCCACTGCTCACTTGCATACCCAATAAGGGAAAGAATTATTTTAAAATTAGAGATAAATAAGCTATATGTGGTTTTCAAAAGCACAGCATCCTTGACTGTATTGGATATGAAGTTTAGTTAATGACTAGTTGGATAGCTTCTATCTACAAAACTTGTTTTAGAAATTCATCCTTGATATTGAAGATTTGGAAATGTTCAATGTAATTCTTGGGACTGATTCTTTCCTCCTGCCGCAAAGCATAGCAGTTGCAGGACTTTAAGATGTGACAGGATGTCTTTTCTCTCACTGCTGTCTCTCCTCAATCCCAGAGAGGTCTGGTTCCATTTGCTGGTTCCCAGGGATTTTCTCTTAAGTCTTGGATCACAGAAAGAAGCACCAAGAAACTACACCGAACTTCTAAGAGAAGCATAAATTGGTCCATTCAAAGGGCAGAATTGGGCCCATTAAGTTATTATTGCAGGAGGTAGCCTACTAGGTGATTCAGTTATATAAAATAATGATTTCATTGTAAATATGATATTTCTCACAATCTATTTTATCACACATATGGCATTCAAACTGACCGATAATATACCAATTTGTAAATAAAGATATTTAAAAACTGGTACATAAGTCACTTTTGGTAAAAATCTTTCAGTGATCATCACAAAATCATATGTCCTTTTATAATAACACTTTAAAACATAGTGTCTATCTTGATCCACAAAGGATTTGGTGTTAAAACAACATATGTTACAATTATGATAGAATTAAAAGCGAGGAAATCTGGGCAAATGAAGGACAGGAAAAGAAACAGGAGGACAAAATAAAACTAGAGGTAAGATTACCACTGGGCTTTCCTCAGTGGTAAAGAATCTGCCTGTGATGCGGGAGACCACGGTTTGATTCCTGGGTTAGGAAGATCCCCTGGAGAAGGAAATGGCAACCCACTCCAGTATTCTTTCCTGGAGAATTCCATGAACAGAGAAGCCTGGTGGGCTACAGTCCATGGGGTCACAAAGGGTCAGACACAACTGAGCGACGAACACTAACTAACCCAGGCAGTCAGACTCCAGTCTGCCCTCTTGGACACCAAGCTGGAAGAAAGAAGCCTTATGGATGCTGTCTCACATGTAGGGGTTTTTGGGCACACAATACTTTTAAAATCAGAATTAGTTACTCTGGTGGGCAAAACAGTACCCTTCTCAGAGATGTCCACATCCTAGCCCCTGGAATATATAAACCTGTTACTTTGCAGATGGAGAAGTTATCCCAGGTTTCCTGGAAGGACCCAATGCAATCACTAGGTCCTCAAAAGTTGGAAGAGAAATAGAAGTGAGCAGAGGGAGATGTACTGAAGAAATCAGTACTGAAGAAATCAGAGTGATGTGAAGAGGACTGAACTCACCACTGATGACTTTGAGAAGCTGGACAAGGCAAGTAAACAGATTCTTCCATAGAGCCTCCGGAGGAAATGCAGCCAGGCCCACACCCTGATCTTCACCTAGTAGACTTATTTCAGACTTCTGACCTCCAGAACTGTGAGTAACAAACTGTTTCAGGTCACCAGATCTGTGGTAGCTTGTTATTGCCGCAGTAGAAAACAGAGCTGCTAACATATTAAAAAGTTGGGAGTTTTCACATAAAAATCTTGAAAAATAAATCATGGCAATACCAAAGACTGGTAGCAGCTGCCCCGGTTAGGCTAGATATTTCCCTGGGGTCCTCACCCCGCCCTTTTCCCTACACCTGGCCTCCTACGCTCATTTATCATGACCTATCTGGTCCCTCTTCCTACTTCGTTTTTGGAACCCTGCCCTGAGCTACACTGTCTCCCAAATAGTAATCAGATTTCACCAGTTAAAATACAGGCAAGTAAATCTACCCTCTCTAAAATGATTAACTCTGCCAATTATAACAGTTCTTTTGTTTGTATAATGTGACCTCGGGCTAGTTACTTACCTCTCTGCAGATGAGGAAGAACTCACAGTACGTACCTGCGAGGGCTGTTTTGAGGACAAAATGAGATACTGGATGAAAAGTGCATTCCCCCGTGTCTGGTAAAGAGATCACTGTAATTAACAAACTTGGGCCTCTGCTGGTCTTGAACACCTGGGTCATTTCTAATCTTTGGGAAGTAAAAGTTCCCGAATGCATTGCTTTTTCTTCTATCCAACTTTTGCCCAAGGTTCAGATTTCTAGGAAGGCGAATGAGGCTCAGAGGGACCTATGCGTCCTACCTGTTCCCAGGTCCCTCTGAAGTTTTACACCCCGCGCGGCCGCCTCACCTGGTGGCGCTCCGCCGCAGACGCGCCCTCCGCCTCCGGCAGGGGGCGCCGCCGCCGCCGCCCGGGCCCCGCCGGATGCTAATAAGGCCCCGCCCCTGCCGGAAGTCGCTGCGGCGGGGGGCGGGGCCGGCTGTCTTGGTCTGGCCGCGGCGAGAGAGCCATGGCGGCCTCTGAGGCGGCGGTGGCGGATCCCGCGGCTCTCGCCTCGGGCGCCCCGGCCGTCCCGGCGGCCGCGAGGGGAGCCGCCGCCGCCTCGGGCCCGTGGGTCCCGCCCGGGCGGCTGAGAGGCAGCCGGCCGCGACCGCCGGTGGCGAGGCAGCAGCCCGCGGGTTCGGCGCCGCCGGCCCGGGAGCTCATCCAGCCGTCGGTGAGCGAGCTGTCCCGGGCGGTACGGACCAACATCCTGTGCACCGTGCGCGGCTGCGGCAAGATCCTGCCCAACAGCCCCGCGCTCAACATGCACCTGGTCAAGAGCCACCGCCTGCAGGTGAGCCGGGCCGCGCCTCCCGGGGCCTGGCGCCACCGAGCGTCTGACGCGGGCGGCCAGGGCCGCGGACGCGACCGCTCCGGGGTCCGGCCGGCGGCGGGGGTGGGGGCCGCCGCGGCCCTCAGAACGGGCCGGACCGCCGGGGGCGTCCCGGCAGGGAGAGTGGAAGCCGGGACGCGGGAGGGCACGGCGCGGGGAAAGCCCTGTGTCACGCGCCAGGCTGTTGGGCTCCCACCCGCGGGACGACCGTCGCGCGCGCGGTCGTGTCGTGAGCTCTCACGGCACCTCCGTCCTGTTGTTGCGGAGAAACCGGTGACGCTGCCCGCGTAGTGCTGGGCTTTAAACGCGGGCTCGGCTCCGTGCCAGCGCTCTTTGCACCACACCCACAAGCACCTCCTTCGGGCCTTTGGGTGCTGCCCAGTCGTTAGCAGGGAGCTGCAGATTTGGCAACAAGTTCCATGGTGTTGGTAATATCAGCTTTGCTCAGGCATGAGACCTAAGGGAAGTCTCACCCGAGGATCTTAAGAGGGTACATCACATATAATTACAGGACAATAATCTTGAACGTCCATTCCTTACGTGAAATGGGGAGGTGATTTTTTTTTTCAACCCGAAGTGCACGTCTGTGGAAAGCTTATTAAAAATCCAGAGGTCCAGCCCCACCCTATACCTCTTAAATCATAATTTTCAATCATTACAATAGGACATTTCCTTCCACCACTTCTTAAAAGTCTTTCTAAGCCAACAGTGGCTTAGAACGTAATTTCAAAATGTGTCATTGAAAGCTGCTTTGTGAGTATGTAGCTTTTGGTGGTCTGACTTGATTGAGGAGCAAGTTTAAATCACCTAGCCTCTTGCATGGTATGTCTGCCCTTCAGGTAAAGTTTCCTCAGGAATGTTGTTAGAATCAGACTTTTGATGAGAATTTAACAGAAAGCTTGAGGTTGTCTTCTGTAGTAGGACAGATATGATGACCATGAAGGGCAGTCCCCTTCCAGCTCCAGCTGATTAGCGAGGCAACAGTGTTCTTAGGAAGATGAGGGAGCCCAGTCAGGAAATGTACTGAGGAGGTAAGCTGAGGTGGGTCTGTAATTTTCCCTGCAGGGGGGACTGCAATTTTCCATGACAGTTCTGGGGTTCTTCCACACACAAGTGCAGTAACTCTGGGAATGGTCATTCTCCTGTTTTCTCCTTCATACTAAATTTTAATTAAACACTTCCCTTCCTTAATCATATTTTAGCTTGAGTGGATGAACTGTATATTTGTAGGAATTCTGCAGCCTAATTCCTGTGTTCTCTTTAGCTCATATGTAACAGCCATCACCCACTTTCAGATCCCCTCACTGATTACTAAGGCAGACATTATTACATCTCTAAGCACAAAGGAAGCGGCCAGTCTGACAAGGACTCTCTTAACGTTGTTGGCCTGAACGTCATTCTGGCAAGCATTTTTTAACACTTTATATTGTTGTTTTTTGTGGAACAGCTGTCAGGAGCTATATCTCTCCAGACCTTGTGAAGCATCGGTTAAGCAAAAGATAGCATTTATCAGTACGTCTCAGGATTGGTTTGATAGTATACAATTGTTGTTCATTCGCTTTGTTGTGTCTGACTTTTTGCAACCCCAAGAACTGCTACACTTCAGGCTTCACTGCCCTTTGCTATCTCCCTGAGTTTGCTCAAACTCATGTCCATTGAGTCAGTGATGCCATTCAACCATCTCATCCTATGTCACCCCCTTCTCCTCTAGCCCTTAATCTTACCCAGCATCAGGGTCTTTTCCAATTAGTTGGCTCTTCGCATCAGATGGCTGAAGTACTGAAACTTCAGCTTCAGCACCAGCCCTTCCAATGAATATTCAGGATTGATTTCCTTTTGGATTGATTGGTTTGATCTCCTTGTGTGCAAAGAACTCTCAAGAGTTTTCTCCAACGCCACAATTCAAAAGCATCAATTCTTCCGTCACTCAGCCTTCTTTATGGACCAACTCTTACATCCATACATGACTACTGGAAAAACCATAGCCTTGACTATATGGACCTTTGTCGGCAAAGTGATGTCTCTGCTTTTTAATACACTCTAGGTTTGTCCTAGCTATTCTTCCAAGGAGTAAGCGTCTTTTGATTTCGTGGCTGCAGTCACCATCTGCAGTGATTTTGGAGCCCAAGAAAATGAAATCTGACACGGTCTCCATTGTTTCCCCATCTGTTTGCCGTGAAGTGATGGGACTGGATTCCATGATCTTCATTTTTTGAATGTTGAGTTTTAAGCTAGCTTTTTCACTGTCCTCTTTCACCTTCATCAAGAGGATCGTTAGTTCCTTTTCACTTTCTGTCACTAAATTGGTATCATCTGCAATATCTGAGGTTGTTGATATTTCTCCCAGCAATCTTTATTCTAGCTTGTGCTTCATCCAGCCCAGCATGTCTCATGATGTACTCTGCATGTAAGTTAAATAAGCAGGGTGACAATATACAGCCTTGACGTACTCCTTTCCCTATTTGGAACCAGTCTGTTGTTCCATGTCCGGTTCTAACTGTTGCTTCTTGTCCTGTATGCAGGTTTCTCAGGAGGCAGGTAATGTGGTCTGGTATTCCCATCTTATTAAGAATATTCCACAATTTGTTGTAATCCACACAGTCAAAGGCTTTAGCATAGTCAGTGAAGCAGAAGTAGATTTTTTTTTTTTTAATTCCCTTGCCTTTTCTATGATACAGCGTATGTTGGCAATTTGATCTCTGAGCCCTCTGCCTTTTCTAAATCCAGCTTGTTCATCTAGAAGTTCTCAGTTCACGTACTGCTGAAGCCTAGCTTGAATAAGTTTATTTCTAATTGTGTTTTTAAAATATATAAAGTTCAGGAATTCTGAAGATACCAATTCTGAGCATACAGTAGAGTAAGAAGAAGGAATATGTTTGAGGCAAGTGCAGATTTTGACAGTCAGGTCTTTACTTGAACTTTAGCCCAGCTGAGGATCAGTATCCTCTCCTGCTTACAATCTGTGTGAAGCAATTCTTCCAGTACTAGTCATTTCTCAGATTTCTCTTGTCTGAAGACAGCACACTGTATTCAAGATCTCTTTCTGAACTGAAAATTGAACAACCCCAAAATGGACTCTCCTGAGTTTCTTTCCTAGGTCACTAGAGAGACCTGTTTCAGGGAGAATTTAAGAAACCTCACCCTGAACTATCGTTGTTTTTTTTCTTGTCAAACAGGCTCACTTTGCTTCCTTGTTCTATCTTTCTAACCATGCGGCCCCTGAACATCTGCTGTCTTGGTGGAAAGGGGGTTCTTTTCTTTTTTTTTTTTTTTTTTAACGAAGGTGGCCTATGTGACAAAACAGCCATATCTGCATAGTGTTGCCCAGAGTGGTGAATCTACACTTAGTCAGGAGCCAGAGTAGCAGGCTCTTGAGTTCAAACACTATTCTTGATACTTGATGTTCTCCAAATGTTGAGGTGGGCAGGGGAAAGAGGCCTAAGGACAAGAGCTGTTGGGGATCTCCCTGTGGCCTTGAAAGGGGTCTGTGTTGAACCAGAGACTCCAGTGGCCCTGAAGCCTGAGTATGTCTGCTTGGAGATATGCATAGTATTCCATAGAGATTTTCCCTTTCTTCTGTTGATTACAGCTACTTACGTAATTCTAGTTTCTTTCCTAGTTTTCTTTTTTCTTTTCTAGTTTGTTTTTTTTCTTTCCTATAGTTTTTTTTTTTCTTTCCTAGTTTGTTTTTTTTCTCCTAGATTATGATAATCTTTTCTACCCTTCCCCATTGGTTGCTGTGAGGTTCTTATTTTATTGTAATCTTTCTTCAGAAGGTATCCTGCCGTCACTCAAATATTCCCTTACGATTAACAAGTTCTTCTGAATGATGATGGATAAAAGTGGAGATAGAGTTGTAAGTTGCAAGGTACATGATACCTTGTGATTTTATGTGGGTTCCTGGTGATTCAGGGAAAAGAAGAATAGGAGTAAATGAGCATTTCTTGATTCTTTTATCCCTCATGTTTGAAAATAGTGAAAGGGACAGGAGGACTATTAAAGAACATCTTATCCAGCAACACATATTTTTAAAGCACGGCTTAGTGGATTTTATGTTATGTTCAGTCCAGGGGTTTGTTTTTCATGATTTGCCAGCATTTTTTTTTTCTTAAAAGAAAGGTTCCAAGTTACTCCATAGATCATATTGTACAAAGACTTCTAATTTTAAATTTACAATAACAGAGCAAGCTACTTTTCTTCCTGGATATATTTCTGTGACTGCAGAGAGGTACTTGAGAAGCTACAGTACCTTTTTTTTTCTCTCCAATTTTTGCCACAGTTCCCACAATTCTTTGCTCTTATCTCCTCTTCTTCAACCGGGTCCTTTCTCTTGCTTTTCTTTTTTTCTCTTTGTTTACTTTTCTCCATCTTGTTTTTTAGTTGTTTCCTCTCATAAGTTCTTTTTCAAATTCTTTTATTTAAAAGATTTTATAAACAGGTACCAAAAAAATACACGAAACATGAAGTATTCTCTGTACATTTTTTTCAGTTATGCACAGAAGGTAAAGTTAAAAAAAAAAAAGTGCTAAGTTTTATTCTAGAATGTATCTAGCACTTAAAAATGAAAATATCACTTTTTACTACAGGTCATGTTTTACTGTGCCATCACCATTTCTCTACTCCCCTGTTCTCATCTCAGAGTTTATTGTCTCTAAACAGGGATGGGAAGAAGGTCAGGAACTGAGGTAGAGAGGTGGTGTTGGGATGGGCCAAGGAATTAGCCCTAAGAATGCGGGAAAGTGAACAGTATCAGGTTGTTGCCTTACCTGTAATGACAACAGCAAGATGTTGACATCAGTATGGCTGCCTTTAGTGTCTCATCCTGGTGTGTGATACAACTTTGACTTAGGTGACCATAAGCATTTACTCTTTAAAAGATTCCCAAGTACAACAAATACATATTCCTCCTCTTGAAAACATTTGGGGAATGTTAAGTACTTCCATTAGGTATAGCAGAGAAATGACAGAAAAGAAGTGTAGTTTGAAGCTGTTTACTACAGGACTTTGGATGTCCCAGTGGCTAGAAGAATTTGGATTTGAGCAGTATCGGAGTGCCATTGAATATGTTTGAGTGAGGTAATGTCATGATCAGAGCTATATTTTAGAAAGGTGAATCTGGCAACATGTGAATGAAAAGGAAATTGAAGGTTTAGAAATTAGGCTAGTGACAAAGTCCAAAGAGGAAGTCAAGAATACTTGGAACTTGGATGTTTACAAATAACTTGTTTGGGGTTTTAAGAAGCAGATTATAAAGCATGCATGCTTTATTTTTGTTATACCTACATTTATATAGTTATGTATCTGTTTTATACATGTATTTTTTTCAATTTAAATATGGTTGATTTACAACATTAAAAAAAAAAAGAATACTTGGAACTCTTGATGGTGGCAGTGAGAAAGGAAAAGTGAGGAGGTGGTAGAAGACATTATAAAAGAATAGCTAGCAAAACTTGGAAGCAGCCAAGATGTCCTTCAGAAGGTGAATCAGTAAGTAGCAGTAATGCATCCAGACAGTGGAGTATCAGCACTAAAAAGAAATGAGCACTCGGTCTATCAGTGGTTGTCAGTGCTATCAGTGGTGTCATGAATAGGTGGAGCACAGATTTTTAGGGAAGTGCATACACTCTGTATGATACTATAATAATGGATAGCCGTCATTATCATTTGGCAAAACCCATAGAATGTGCAACACCAATAGTGAATTCTAATATAATCTATAGACTTTGGGTCATAATGATGTGTCAGTGTAGTTTCGTCAGTTGTAAACAAATGTACCATTCTGCTGAGAGATGTTAATAGTGAAACAGGCTATATTGGAGTGGGATGGGAGGCTGCGTATAGTGTATGGGAACTCTGTACTTTCCACTCAGTTTTGCTATAGGTGTAATAAAACTCTTAAAAATAAATTTTATTAATTTTTAAAAAAGGGAAGTGAACAGGTATATAAGAATATGATAGAGAGTTTGAAAAGGGGTCATAAAAGGATTGCTAAGCAAATTGAGGATGTTTTAGAAATGAGCATGAATTTTGTGGTGACCCTATAAGCAGAGTTTTATAGAACATTTGACAGGCCAAAACACAGAAGACAGCCGTCTCCTTGGCATATAACTAAGAATTTGGTAAAGTTCAAGTGAATTAAGGCTTTTAGAGTCTTTCTTAATATCTTCTCCACATTTCATTTTTTCCTGCATATTATACACTAGAAGGAAAATAATATAAGTTTACAAAGTATTTCCTTTAAAAAAGATAAATTGAGAAAATGAAAAAAAAATAAAAAAAATAAAAAAAGATAAATTGGTGAATGGAATGAGTTTGATGGCAGTGTTATTGTCATTTGAGCCTACAGATGTCCTTGTTTTAACAAAAGCAGCATTCCAATCAGACTTTCACAAGTATAGTATTTTCTTTTAAGATGAGTCCATAGATTTTCTTTTTTAAATCGAAGTATAGTTGATTTACAATGTTAGGTTCACAGCAAAGTGATTCGGTTTTACATATGTATACCTTCTTTTTTATATATTTTTTTCTGTTATGGTTTATCACCGGATATTGAATATAGTTCCCTGTAGTATACAGTAGAACCTTGTTGTCTATATATTCTGTATATAATAGTTAGAATCTGCTAACCCCAAACTCTCAGTCTGTCCCTCCCCCAGCACTCCTCCTCCTGGGCTACCACAAG
The DNA here is from genome assembly GCA_024291935.2 of Okapia johnstoni. Lineage (NCBI taxonomy): Eukaryota > Metazoa > Chordata > Mammalia > Artiodactyla > Giraffidae > Okapia > Okapia johnstoni. The sequence continues at coordinate 71,722,074 of CM044310.1, forward strand.
CCTATTCTCTATACCTGTAAGTCCATTTCTGTTTCATAGATAAATTATTTTGTGTCATATTTCGGATTTCACATATAAGTAATATCATATGGTAGTTGTCATTCTCTTTTTGACTTACTTCACTTAGTATGATAATTTCTAGTTCCAACCATGTTGCCGCCAGTAGCATTATTTCATTCTTTTTTATGGCTGAGTTGTACTCTATTGTATATATATACATCACATCATTCATCTGTTGATGGACATTTGGGTTGTTTCCATGTCTTGGCTATTGTGAATAGCGCTGTTACGAATATAACGGTGCATGTATCTTTTTGAATTATAGTTTTATCTGGATATATGCCCAGGAGTGGGATTGTTGGATCATATGGCAGTTCTATTTTTAGTTTTCTGAGGAACCTCATACTATTTTCCATAGTGGCTGCACCAACTTACATTCCCAGCAACAGTGTAGGAGGGTTCCCTTTTCTCCACACCTCTCCAGCGTTTACTGTTTGTAGACTTTAATGATGGCCATTCTGACTGATGTGAAGTGGTAGCTCACTGTAGTTTTGATTAGCATTTCTCTAATAATTAGCGATGTTGAGTAATGTTTCATGTGCTTGTTGGCTATATGTATGTCTTCTTTGGAGAAATGTCTATTTAGATCTTCCACCTGTTTTTTGAATGGGTCGTTTGTTTTTTGTTGTTGAGTTGTAGGAGCTGTTTGTATATTTTAGGGATTAAGCCCTTCTGTGTTGCATCATTACAAATATTTTCTCCCATTCCACAGGTTGTTTTTCCATTTTATTATGGTTTCCTTTGCTGTGCGAAAGCTTGTAAGTTTGATTAGGTCTGATCTGTTTACTTTGCTTTTATTCTGTTGCCACAAAAACAGTGTTTAATGTATAGTATGAGTTTAGATTAGCTTATTGGCATTAAATAGGTTGGCAGAAAGCAAGAGAAGCAACAAAAATCTCCACAGCAGATAACTAATAGCTGTAATAATGGAGTGATTATGTGATAGCCTTAGTCTCTCAGTCATGTCTGACTCTTTGGGACCCATGGACTGTAGCCCACCAGACTCCTTTGCCCTTAGGATTTTCCAGGCAAGAATACTGGAGTGGAGTACTTCTCCTCCAGGGAATCTTCCCAACTGGGGATGGATTCTTTACCTGCTGAGCCATTGGGGGATTATGTGATAAGCGCTGTTCTATAATACTATTAACTATAATGCTATTAACTGAGTCCTCACAGCAACTCTGAAGTAGGTCCTATTATTGTGCATACTTCACAGATAAGGAAACCAAGACAGTTACGTTTTTCAAGGTCAAAGGAAAGGAGCGATTCAAACTACAGCAGAGAATTCAAACTACTGCAGTCCATATTCCAGAATCCATGGGTTTAACCACTGCACCATGGTTCTTAAGCTCAGCTACATATTAGGATCTTGAGCCTGAGAAACTATAAATATATCACTTACAATTAAAGACATTGGGTTAAGGACAGAGATTTTTAAATCTAGAAGGAATGTTAAAGGAATGGATAGAAGATTTTTAAACAACATAGTTGGGTTTTTTTTTATGTTGTTTTGAAAAATTTTGACATGTATTAAGCTATAGTTTACACGTGATAAAATTTACCCATTTTAAGTGACTAATTCAGTTATTTTTAAGTAGATGTACAGTTCTGCAACTATCACTGCAATCCCAAACTTTAGAACATTTTCATCACCCTATAAAGATCCCTTGTGCACATCTTTAGTCATTCCTTATTATCACTGCCAACTCATTCTGATGGTTTTTTAAAGATAATTATTTTTCTTTTGCAGGATGGCATAGTAAATCCAACAATAAGAAAAGACTTGAAAACTGTACCGAAATTCTACTGTTGTCCAATTGAAGGATGCCCTAGAGGCCCTGACAGACCATTTTCTCAATTTTCTCTTGTAAAACAGGTATTTTACTTGTCTTAACTATACTTCTCTAGGGATGAAATGCAGATGTCATAAACTCAATACATTCTGATTACTTACCAGTCATAACAAGAGAATTAAGCAAAAGCTGCTTATAAGGACAGCCAGCCAAATCTCTCACTTGGGGAAAAATGAGTGGGTGTAAATAAAGGCTAGCTGGTTCTGGGGGAAATGTCCAGAGTGGATTTGGAGAGAAGACCAGGTCAGCAAAGTATGATAAATTGAGTGTGCTTCCAGATCTCTGGTGTGAATCTTTCAAGGTCAGAGGAGCAGAGGCATAGGGAGATGTTCTCCCAAGGGAGTAAGAAGCTGTAGGAAAAGAAGGATTTCAGAAGCAACTCCCTTAGAGAGGAGCGAGGGACCCAGTCAGTGAGGAGGTGGGGATTCTGGACTGGAAGAGACTGCAACCCTTCCCTGAGGGTTTGCTGGAGGGATCCTGAGGAGAGTGCTCCAGGACTTGTTCTGCTTGCAGCACTCTGAAGCTAGGGGGTGGATACCATGGATTGTTTCCAGAACAGTCTCAGCTTTTCACAAAGATGAGGCATATGATAAAGATCAGCTTGCCTGCTTTTTCATTCTTTTGATTTGCACTGCTATATTTTATCATGTAAAACCATTGTTATGTGGGGTGTGTTGATGACTTTTGAAGGGTTCTGAGCAGTTGCAAGTTTTCATCTTGGTCCTTCTGTACTCTTCCTAGCACTTTATGAAAATGCATGCTGAGAAGAAGCATAAGTGCAGTAAGTGCGGCAATTCGTACGGCACGGAGTGGGACCTGAGGAGGCACGCGGAGGACTGTGGCAAGACCTTCCGGTGCACGTGCGGCTGCCCCTACGCCAGCAGGACTGCACTGCAGTCCCACGTCTACCGAACCGGCCACGAGATCCCCGCGGAACACAGGTTGGGGGGGGGGGTGGCGGCCCAAATGCCAGCAGCTCTGTGGAAAGCGTCAGGCGAAACTTCCTGGAGAGCGGTTAGCGGAGAAAGGAGGAATGGTGGAGAAAAGATGAGGCATGAAGAAGGGAACTTTGGGAAACGGCAGCAGTACTAGTAAATGATCCACACCTACTTGACCCTGTTGTTCTCCTTACTCTTTCACCAACTCCTTTTAAAGGTCCCTTATTATTCCCAACTGAAAACTGACTGTACTTTCTTTTTTTAAAAGATTTATTTGTTTACTTTTGGCTGTTCTGGGCCTTGCTTGCTGCGTGGGCTTTCTCTAGTTGCAGTGAGCAGGGGCTGCTCTTGTGTGCTATGTGAGGGCTTCTCACTGTGGAGGCTTCTCTTGCTGTGGAGCACAGGCTTCAGTAGCTGAGGCATGAGAGTTCAATAGTTGTGGTGCACAGGCTTGGTTGGTCCACCACAGGCAGGATCTTCTCAGACCAGGGATCAAATCTGTGTCACTTGCATTGGAGGTGGATTCTTAACCACTGGACCACCAGGGAAGTCCCTATTGAGTTTTCAATTCTTCCAAAACTTTCACCATTTTCTATTAGAGGAATACTGGATTTTTGAAGAGTTTTTTAAATCATGAAACCGCTTCATTTGAAAGGTCAAATTTGGATTAATAGCTTCCTATTTTAGAAATGATAATCACTGCATTATATTGTATGTTAGCTTCCTGGTGCTTACGGATCTAAGTTGAGTTCTAGTATTTAGAGCTTTACCCAAAGAAGGTGTGCTTCCTCCTTCCCTGTTTGCATGTTTCTGAACTTCTGTGTAATAGGCCAGGTTACAAAGGGGATTTCTTTTCACTGGGCTGAATCTGACCCCTGCTGTAGATGTGAGATGTAGAGCTTATAAGTGAAGATACAGTGCCAGGGTTGATGAAGAAAGCTGCAGTTTAAAATCATTTTTCTCTTTTTCACTCTGTCATTGTTTTCAGGGATCCACCTAGTAAGAGAAGGAAAATGGAAAACTGCCTGCACAACCAGAAGTTGTCCAGTAAGACCGTTGAAGCACTGAACAACCAACCAATTCAGCGACCAGACGCTCCAGAACTAGAAACTTCAGAAATAAAGCTGGTGGCTTCCTTTGAAGACTCTTGCAGCTCTAATGCCCAACAACAGACTCTTCCAGCAGCCCCAAGGTACCCTCAGAAGTTGCTTTTGCCAAAGCCCAAAGTGGCTTTGGTTAAACTCCCTGTCATGCAGTTTTCTCCTGTGCCTGTCTTTGTGCCTACAGCCGACTCCTCGGCCCAGCCTGTGGTGTTGGGTGTCGACCATCAGGGCTCTGCCCCTGCTGCCGTGCACTTACTGCCCTTGTCCATTGGAACCCTGATCCTCGGCCTGGATTCAGAGGCCTGCTCGCTCAAGGAGAGCCTCCCTCTTTCAAAAGTTGTAAATCCTGTTGCTGTTGAGCCGATTAGCACAGGTATTCAAGTGAACTTGGGTAAAAGTCCATTTAGCCCGTTACAAGAACTCGGGAACACATGTCAGAAGAACAGCATTTCTTCCATCAACGTACAGACAGACCTGTCCTACACCACACCACAATTCATGCCGTCTGCACAGTGGGCCAGCCCTGACTCCTCTGTGTCGTCCTGTTCGCAAACTGATTTGACATTTGGTTCCCAGGTTTCCCTTCCCATTAGTGTTCAAACTCAGACTTTTTTGCCCAGTGCTAAGGTAACCTCATCTATCGCTGCTCAGACTGATGCATTTATAGTTGCCAGTTTCCAGCCATGTGGGATCTCCAGAGAAACTCAGACCAGCGGACTGCAAAGTCCAGCAGATGACCGAGTACAGATGGACCAAGCTGTAATGTGTGGAGACATTTTTGAGAGTGTCCATTCATCATACAGTGTGTCTACAGACAATATTATAAGCAGCAGCTTAGTAGCAGAGACTGTAACTCATGACTTGTTACCTCAGAACCACCCTAAAACTTTAACTCAAGATATTGAGAAATCCACACCAATTATAAACTTCAGTGCACCAAATAGTGTGCTTTCATCACAGAACATGACAGATAATCAGACCCAAACCATGGATTTATTAAGTGATCTAGAAAACATCTTGTCAAGTAACCTACCTGGTCAGACACTGGACAACCGTGGTCTTTTGTCTGACACAAATGCTGGACCTGACACCCAGCTCCCATCTGGCTCAACCCAGAATCCTGCAATTGATTTTGATATTGAAGAGTTCTTTTCAGCCTCAAATATACAGACACAAACCGAGGAGAGTGAGCTTAGCACCATGACCACCGAGCCAGCCTTGGAGTCGCTGGACATAGAAACCCAAACTGACTTCTTCCTTGCAGACCCTTCTGCCCAGGCCTACAGTTGTAGGGGAAATTCTAGCTTCTTAGGTCTTGAGATGTTTGACACGCAGACACAGACAGACCTGAACTTCTTTTTAGACAGTAGCCCTCGTCTGCCACTGGGAAGTATTCTGAAACACTCCAGCTTTTCCATGAGTACTGATTCATCTGACACAGAGACCCAGACTGACGGAATCTCCACTGCTAAAAACCTGCCTGCCCTGGAAAGCAAAGTTCAGTTGAACAGTGCCGAAACACAGACCATGAATTCTGGCTTTGAAACTTTGGGGAGCTTATTCTTCACCAGCAATGAAACTCAGACAGCAATGGATGACTTTCTTCTGGCTGATCTGGCCTGGAACACGATGGAATCTCAGTTCAGCTCTGTTGAAACCCAAACGTGTGCAGAACTACACCCAGTCTCCAGCTTCTGAAAGTGGAGTCCACATGGGGGATGGATTCACAGTTCCCTTCTGGATTTAGAAGATGAAGAACAGGGACAACAGTATTAACTCTATTGAATGTAGTCGACGATACAGTTACTTCGATTCTTTGAGGTTCTTTGCATTTTTGTACTTGTAAACATGAAATTTGTGTAAAAATTTGTGAGTGTATTATAAAGTGTAAGATGTTGATTTGAACATGATTGTTTTTGTGTTGCCGACATTTGCCCTTTCAGTGTAGTCTTCCCTTCTTTAAAAAAAAAATGTATTTCATACCTTTAAAACCCATCTTGCCATTTAGCTGAAGCCAAGCTCACCAGGACTTAGGGTACAAACTTCAGATCTTCAGGACATTTTCATCAAAGCATGACTGACTTAAATTGCACCTAAAATACTCTTGCCATTGCTTGTTAAGAAATTCCTGTTCCCTGATAACATGTAAAGAAGTCTGACGCTGCACCGTCAGATTTAAACACCAACAGCTTCACCTGCTTTGACATCTTACTCTTCCCTGATTTGAAGACACAAAGGAAAACTACTGTTGTCTTTAGCTTCTGAGACAATTTGCATATAGTCAATGCCATCCCGTTACGTGAACTGTTACTGGTATGAACATAAGTGTATAGTACTTTGCTCACAAGACATGTTGCTGTACAATTATTGCTTAAAGTAGTAGCGGCAAGCACTTAGTGTAAATAGTGATCCTTTCAGTCTAAGTGACAGTAAGTCACCCCAACTATGGAAACGCTGGGCTGTGAATCACGCCTGTTCGCTCATCCTGGAGTGTGTCCTACAAGCCATCCCTCCTGCACCCTACCGAAGGCCAGGGTAGTGCTCCAGAGCTACTCCTCAAGGTGCACCCCACCCGCTGAGTCTGTTTTGTCGGTCTAAATGTTAAAAAATAATAAGAACAGTAATGTAAGGAGAAAAGGATATTCCCTGTTACATTTCAATACTTTTCATAAGCTTGCTAGGGCAAGAGTGCAATCAACATCTATAGTAAAGGGAATCTTCTTTTCATCCCCCTCTCATTTTTTCCCTTGAATGAGGAAACACATTGGTGTAGCAAGAATAGTGTTTGTGCCTTGAGGACAGCAATCTAGAATAGATCCGTCTAAAATACGGCATTCTGCATTATGTTGCTTTGTATGTTTAGAGAGGGTAATACTGACCAGTCTTCAAAGAAAATGAGGTGAAGATCCAGCACTTCAAGAACATAGTATGTTTTGAGATGGCTGAGCAGTCAGGTACACTTGTAGGGTTTTCTGTATTTAGAAGATCCTGAGTTCTTGATTGTTGGCCAGCTTTCAGGAAAGTAAAAATCAATGCAGTCTGTACATTTTTCTAAGTTTACCCAAAAAAATGCTCTGTTCCTTCTGTGGCACATGTTTTATGCTGCTGAAGACTAAACCCTCAAAATACAACCTAAGGAGGAAACTAATAATTCATTAGAGAAAATCTTAGGTGTTGCTACTAATTCCTATCCCATAGAAGAATTGGTGGTAATGGATAAATAACATGTCCTGGGCAGATGAACTCAACCTGGTAGATAAAAGTTTGCTTGGGTCACAGTTGCCTATGAATATGGGTTTCAAAACAAACATAAAGCCTTAACTTAGTATAATTTCATTATGTTTTAGAATCATCACTGCCTTAACATTTCAAACATCTATTTCAGTTCTCCTAGTAAGGAGAAGTGCATGTTTGTTTATGGCTTTTTGTAAATATATATGCAGTGATCTATGGCTTTAAAAAAATTTTTGTGTTTCTGTGACAATATTTGTTAATCCAGCCAACTGAATTATTTACAGAAAATTGAGCATGTAATAGTTCATGTACCAGTAAGAACTGTCCCCCACCCCAAACCTTAGTTTCCTGAATTGTTCTAAGATTATTTGTAAAAGCTGAAAACTCAGTGATTAAAGAGAAGTGAGAATTCTACCTTTTGTGTGAATTCTTCAACATACTCATAATGTGACTTTGTTGCCTTAACTCTTCACAAATTCATCATCCTCTGAAAGTCACATGATGAAATGACTGTGCCTAGTTATTCCCATTACCTTTGTTCATGAAAATATGCTAACAGTTTTCCCAGTAGAAAGGAAAAAGACATTCCATTACCAAAGCTGCTCTTTTGATGTAAAGTTTTTATTTTGATAAAAACTACCATAAGTTTTTGGAAAAATTTTTCAAAGGAAATTACTCTTTTTTTTTTTTCATCCAAATGTCACCATTTCATGATGGGGTGTCTTTTATCTTTGTAAGTAATGTGGTTCTGGCTTAAGAGCAGATATGCAAGGAGAAGGCTATGAGCAGTTCTTTGCTCGTCACTAACTGTAGGAAAGCCAAATCAATGTGTTTGATTCCTTTGAGATAAAGGGAAATGAAATTTTTTATAGACTTACCTGAAAGATGCAAAGTTTGAAGCTACTTTTGATTGGAAGAAAACATATCAGTGTCAGTCTAGTTGTGAAGTTGAATTGTTTTAATAGTGGCAACTGACAGGGTGGTATTTTCATGTAATCCTTTATGATCTCAGTTTTAGAATGCTTATCTTAGTTCCAGTCCAAACTTAACCTAATACTGACACTGAAGAGCGTTTACTACTTGAATATTTAAAGTAATGCTTCTCAGATTTGTCTTTGGAAGACTCTTAAACAAAGACTGGGAGGAATGTGTAACTTAGAGGCATTTAGGAATGATACCTTTGGAGTCTCAAGTATTATGCGGTTTTATTTTCCTTATATCTCATATATGTGTGTGTGCTCATCTTACGCGTATTAAAGTGTCACTGATTAGATCTGACACTAAGAAAGGACACAATCTTTTGGCTTACTGGTTACTCCCAACACTTAAAAGACTTAAAACCCATGAATGTTAATCTAGTTTTTTCAGTAAGATGTAGGCTAATCAAATGTTCTTAATAGTCAAGAAGATAGTCCTTTAAATACCATTGTTTTGCAGTGCTTAAATCCAAAGTTTCTCACAGTTGTGTGAACTGTATTTACTAGTCTACATATCTATCAAGAGAGGCAGGGTAAAGAGCAAATGGAAAGGACTCTCAGGTTGTCGGTATCCTCAACACATTTGGGCTCTTTATTTTAAAATATGCATGTGTGGGGACTTCCCTGGTGGTCCAGTGGTTAATCCCCCTGAAAATGCCAGGGACACAGGTTCGATCCCTGGTCCAGGAAGGTTACACATGCCGCACGGCTAAGCCCGTGTGCCACAACTACTGAGCCTGTGCTCCACAATAAGAGAAGCCCACATGCAGTAAAGGAGACCCAGCGCTGCCAAAGAGAATAAGTAAGTAAATAAATATGTTTTTAAAATAAAATATGCATGTTTGAAAGGAGCAATGAGGGAATAAGAGTATTGTCTATAATAAACGGGAAGGGTGCCACTATTCATTCAGTTCCTTCAACTTCAGGGGAAAACATCTAAATCTATATATTGCCTTACTAATAAATAATAAGCACATTTGTAACTTTGTTCTAAATCCACAAAGTCACAAATAGCAAAGCTTGTCATAGGAGAAACTCATTATCAAGGCCCTTCCATTAACTTGGTTCCTTTACCATCTAGCAAGTTAATATTACAGGACATAAAGACTATAAAGAAGAAACAACAAAATTTATAACTTTTAGTTTATCAGTGAAACAGTCAAATATTTCAGAAAATAAAAAATATTTTTAAAAAATTTCTCTCCATAGCAACTTTGTTATTCTCAAAGATGTATATATTACCTATGTGAACAAAGACTTTTCTTTTTTTTTTTTTTGGCCTAAAGAAGTGAGATTAGCATAGTATGTGTCAAAAGACCTTGTTCCAAGCTTGGCATCTTCTCACTGCTTCTGCTTGCAGCTTTTTACTCTGCTTTCTGGTGATCCACTGCTTTTTCCTTGTCCTGGGTGAAATATTTGGTTTTATGATTGCATCTCAAAAATGTTGCTGCTTAGGACTGAATTTGAAACTGATACCTCTCCTACTTTATCTTCTTTTTCCTGTGCTGTAACGAGAAATTTAGTGACTTCAGAAACTGTAGAGCTTGTGCTGCAATAAAAATTTGGCAGAAGTCAGTGCATCTGAATTAACTTATCACAAAAGGATATCTAACCTTAAAATGCTCTTCAAAGACTTCCCTATTTAAAAATTGAGCTCTCAAAACTTAAGATTTTATAGTTTGCTTTTTGATAAGCCATCCAAACTTTGGCAAATGATGCTTTAGGAACTGTTTATATTGTCTTAGTTCAGTTTGTGGTAATAGTTTTTGTTTAGCTATATTTGAGAGTCTAGTACTTATTAATGAGTTGTAGGCTGGTAATCATTTTTTTTTTCTTTTTTGCCTTTTCTTTTGGTAAGATATGGTATATTTTAGAACCGTTTAAATCCCATTTCTCTGATGACATGTGTCTAAGGAGTAAATCTTCAGATTTCAAGTTCTCTCATTAACTACTGTGGAGAAGGAAATGGCAACCCACTCCAGTATTCTTGCCTGGATAATCCCAGGGACAGAGGAGCCTGGTGGGCTGCCGTCTGTGGGGTTGCACAGAGTTGGACATGACTGAAGCGACTTAGCAGCTGCAGCAGCATTAGCTACTATAATGGTATCTCCCTAACATTCCATTTTCCTGGGATTACATCAGGATTACATTAGAAAAGTCCGTCATGAGGATTTGGTGAATGTCCACAAAACAGAGCCTGAGCAGAGTCAGGAACAGTATCGAGACCAGTGGTTTTTATCTCGTTAGTTAGATTTCTACTTCTCTTCAGAGCACATGCAGATGTTAAATGAAATGGCTAACAGTTCTTGCACATTTTACAGAGTTAATAGTCCTAACCCTCCTGTGTTGCTGGAAATAAGGCTAGTTTATGTTATGTCTTCAAGTTAGCACTCCTCAAGTTTAAGTAAGTGAGAAATTGTTTCATTTTAAGATACATAGGGAAGCAAGGCTTGTAGTTTGAGCTAAATGGAAGGAATAAAGCCATTTTCACATATATAAAGTATCACTTTTCCAGTGGCTATTAAGGAGGGTCATACATACTGGGCTGCCTCTCAGTATTCACAGCGATTTAACACAGTGACCGTGAGGTTGAAAAGTAGAGAATTCTGAATTATGCCATTAAATGTAAATACACCAATTTAGCATCTTAGAATTTTCTTGAAAACCTTGCCAAAACAATATTGCACATTCTCCTAAAGAGAATCAGAGAATGCCTACAGCTCTCCCTGGCTCTGACTAAATCAGCCCTCCTGTTAACTCTGAGAGAAATGGTCCCAGAGAAAAGCAGGCCTGGAGGGAAATGGGGACGCACCCCCAGCAGGCCCTGAGGGACCAGGACAAAACCAAGGGCACTTGTGCTGCCCAAGATGAGGCAGGCGGAACTTCTCCCACATTCCCATTGCCTCTGTGCCAAGGCTTCTGCTCGCTCTGGAAGCAAAGCTGTCAGAGAAGCTGCAAACAGGTATTGGATTCTAGATAATTAATTCCCTAAAGCACCTGTTCTCACCTGGGCCCTTGTGGCACTTGGCAATGTCTAAAGACATTCTTGATTGTCACAAATGGGAGGGGACCATTGGCATCTAGTGCATAGAGGCCAGAGATGCTGCTCAGTTTTCCTTTATGCATAAAACAACCCCACACAAAGAATTACTCATCCCTAACGCCAGTAGTGCCAAGGTTGAAAAGTCCTGCTCAAGGGATAGGGCCAGTTGGTGAGGCGGAACTTTAAGCATTGCTGTGGATGCAATGCTCATTTCCAAAGATGCTCGGCTGAAGTGTGTATATTGCAGTTTGATCCCTGGCCCAGGAAGATCCCAGATGCCTCGGGGCAACTAAGCCCATGCGCCACAACTACTGAGCTTGTGTGCAGCAACTACTGAAGCACATACACCCTAGAGCCCGTGCTCCTCAACAAGAGAAGCCACAGCAATGAGAAGCCCCTAACTTGCCCCAACTAGAGAAAGTCCGCGTCCAGCAATGAAGACCCTGCACTGCCTAAAATAAAGTGTGTATGCTGTTAGAAAGGATGTATTAGAAAAGTTGAGTTCTGGTGGGTGCTCAGTCATGTCTGACTCTGTGCCACCCCATGGATTGTAGCCCACCAGGCTCCTCTGTCCATGAGATTTCCCAGGCAAGAACACTGAAGTAGGTTGCCATTTCCTCCTCCAGGGGATCTACCCAGGGATCGAACCCACATCTCTTGCATCTCCTGCATTAAGGCAGGTTCTTAACCACTGAGCCACCTGGGTGTTATGTAAAAAAAAAAAAAAATCTCTATTAGGACTTCTACTGTAAGCAACTTTTGAAATATAGAAATTGAAATTCACTTAGATTTTCTTTTAATTTCACACTACAAAAGCCAGCATCCAGAGTCAATCTGATCACAAATCTATGACAGAAAGAACTGTTCACATTTTGAGTGTCTAGTAATGTTTACAGGCAAGTTAACTTCACTAAAATGACAGAATCAGGAAGTACCTTAGGTATTAATTCCCTCAATTTTTCCCCCTGACCAGGGATCGAACCTGCATCCCCTGCATTGGAAGCACGGGGTCTTAACCACTGGAACATCAGGGAAGCCCCTAACCCCTCATTTTATAGGACAGAGTCAATTAAAAAATGTCTAGTTTTCAGCTCCTAGGAAAAAGGATGATGGTGCTAGTTTTAGTTATTGCACTGGAGTTACTTTAAGACTGTGTTCAGGAAGATATACAATAGCTTTGATCTGTGAGATTAAACTTGAAAAGTAAATTTTTTGCTGTAACACCTCAGGATGACACAACACAGTCTGAGAGACATGGTATAAGTCTGCAGAGCAATCATGTTTAGACTGGTGCAGTGGAAATTCAGGCAAAACAGGACGAGGAGAAGGGCTAGGCAATGAAGATGGCCTATGAACTGATTGACAGGCATCCCAACAAAGGACCCCCAAGTTGACAAGTTAGGGAAGTGAGCTTTGAGGACTTTTAAAAGAGTCCAGGTGACAACGGGCCATGCCCACAGGATTTCTAAATGATTTTGAACAGCCAGGCATTCATTAAAGGGAAATGATCCAGCTATTTGTATTTTATCTGATCACGACATTCTGGAAAACCACAAATCTCTATGAGTGTTTTACACACATTACCTCCTCATCTTCACCACATCTTGTGTCTGAAATTGTTCCCATCTAACAGGAAGGAAAGACATTCCGAAGTCCTCCTTCCTTGCCCTACGTGATTCTTTCCACCCAGCGCTCTAGCTGTTTCCTCACCTTGGAGATAAGTTGGCACTTTCAGATGCCCAAGCTGTACACCCGAACCCAAACTCTCTGTTATGGGTTTCTTCTTGGGTCACAGGAAAAAATGAGCCCCGAGCCTCATGAATTTGCTCAGGATAAAAGGAGGCAATACCCAGAAGAGGCTCTGAACACTTGGAACAGTGCCTTGCCAATTCAAGTGTAATCATTGTGTCATGTGATGGGTTAGTGGCACTCAGGTCAGAGTTTAGCCTGGGCATCAAGGGCAAAGCACAGAACCTCTCTTGGCTCCAGGGCCACAGTAAGCCTGGAAGACAGTGGGCAAGTGTTGCCTGTGGTACCAGCAAACTCTTGTCTGCCCTCAGTCACAACCATGGGAGCCCCTGTTTCTTCCTCATCTGGCTTCTCAGGAGCCCCTGAACTGCAGCACCAAGGCTGCACTTAGACCCAAGCCCAGACACTCCAAAAAGTCCCAGGTGTGAGGACTCCAATTGTGTAGCTCAGCCTACTTGGCCAGCCAGGGGAGCCTGCATAGAGATGGGCTGGGGCTCTGGCACTTAGGGAGAGGGAGAGATTGAAAGCAAAGCAGATCTAGTCCAGGCTAAAAAGAATAAAGCTAAAAATGAGAGGAAGTCTCCCCGAGTAGCCAAAGCTCGCCATACTTGTCCAAACATTGCCAGGTCTTCTGACTTAACCTTTCCCCTCGCCCTTGTTCCCCCCATCACTGTCAGATCTACACTCTCCCAGGCGTCCAGTCCCTCCGGCCCAGCACTTGCTCAGCAGCACCCCCAGAACTCAGTCTGGCCTCCCCCAGGTGGTGAGGGTCTGCAGGAAAAGCCCTGTGTTGGGTGCAGCCACACTTCCACTCGGTGATTTTTTAAATTTCCAGAAAAATAGGAGTTTGGAAAGTTTTACTAATGACACAAACTAATAGAATAAAAGATGAAACACAGAGCCCTTTGGCTTGAGAATTGATCCCTGGGTCTGGAAGATCTCCTGGAGAAGGGATTGGCAACCCACTCCAGTATTCTCGCAGGAGAATTCCATGGACAGAGGAGCCTGGCGGGCTACAGTTCAGGGGGTGGCAAAGAATTGGACACAACTGAGCAACTAACAACAACACACAAGAACCAAAACCTAATTTGAGGTTATCACCTGGAGGTAAAAAGAGGATGATTGGCACTGAATTATAACATGGTGACTCCTTAAAATGGAAGGATTTTTGTTATTGGCCTAGATTTTTGTTATTGCATTCTAGTAAACATTTAGCCTTTATCTAGACTTGGATATCAAAGACCAGTTTGACCATCCTGATTTAATCTGACTAGAAACAGGGACAAGGCCTAGAGTGACTTTGTCCATAGAGAAGCAAGCCAAACTTCCTTGGCCAACACAAATACGATACCAGAGGGACTTTATCAGGTATTTGAATAATTACCTAAAGAAACAGATGCTTTCATAATTAAAAAAAAAAAAACTAGTTGATTAAAAAATTTTTTAAAGATACTAAAACTGACACGGGGTCGCAAAGAGTCGGACACGACTGAGCAACTGAACAACAAACCTTTAAATTTGGGTCCTTCCTTTGTTCAAACTAAATCTCAATTCTAAATTATTATATGTTTATCCCCAAAGGTATAGAATGTATAACCCTTATCTCAACAAGTGAGTTTTTCTTAAGAAAAAAAAAATGCATTCTGTTGTAACTTGTATCAGCTCAAACTGTGGCAAGATCTCAACTGGTAAATACCCCTGGGCTGAGCAGGTGAGCTTTGTCCCTCATTCATACTGGTAGATACTTTTCCCTCCCAAGCACACACTTTGACAGGTGTATACATAGTGAGCTTATTCATTATTCTGCAGCCTACAAAGGACTTGAAAAAAAACCACTGTCTCAGGTAGGCAGGTTGCCAGAGCTGGACAGTGCTCAAGCAGTACTGGGTCCAACACCCCCAGTGTGCAAACACAGAGGGAAATCGGGACCTCTTCTTGGGGGTGAATTCAGATGGTTTCTTCATTCAGACAAGAAAGGATGAGTAGAACCTGAAAACTGCTTCCAATCTGTAAAGTGTCCAACCTCAAAAGGCAAAATACACATTTAAATGGCTATTGTACTGTAATCATTCCTGCATTTCTGGTGTTTTGTAAAGACAAACCAACAAGACTCCTAAACTTAAACAGACAAGACATTACAAAGACCAGTTATGGAAAGCAGATGTTTACAAATAGCCATATATTCTGTCTACCCATCACTTAGGATATGGAAAGCCTACAGTTCAAGTATGATCTACTTTAAGCAAATGCAAACTATATAATTACAGAGCAGCTAAATGGTTATTCACATTACAAAATGGTTCTTCAGAGCATCTCTCTACATAGCACTGTCACTTCACATTTAAAATATAACTTATTTACAAATGTTTAGTTTATACACAACTTCAGGAAATGTGCACTGGGGTAAAATGAGGGGGGAGGAAAGATGGAAGAAGGAAGAAAGTCACACCTCCATTCCATAACTCTGTCTGGGGTTGTCAAGTTCCCAAATAGTAGATGTAAGACTGGAAGAAGCATGTGTGCTAACAATAATCACAGTGACATTTAAAAAATAATAATTCTTCTCAACCTGCCTCTCACAATGAATTTTGCAGAAAGGTAGCCAAAACCTCCCAGACACAGAGACTAACGTGAGGCTCTAAGTATATGAAATCTGGGACACATAAGATACAATGGATATGGCACATCCATCCATCCAATATCAATATAAGGATATGCCACCCTGGACACAGGAAATTCATCTGGACACAGGCTGGAATTTTCTCTTACAACATTGTTTCAATTAAAGCAGATCTCTGTTGCAAGAGAAAATGTGGCAACCAATAGACCATCTGCCAGGTTCAAAAGATCAGGAAACAATTTGGTCTAAACAAGCCCAGGACGCCTGGCTTGAAGCACTGGGGTTGAGGAGGCAGAAAGAGTCCCTGCTGGCTGGCTCAGGGGCTGACCTGGGGGCAACCCCAGAGGGAGGCCCTCCAGCTTGCCCACCATCCACTTGTCTTCCAGGGCACAGATAAGCCAGGCTGAGGCTGAGACTGGCACTACCAGTGTGCATTTTGTAAATGGCTAAGCAACAGAAGCAGGTAACACAAAAAAGTGGAGGTTTTGAGAGTACATCAAAATCCATACTATGAGGTTCAGCTGTCCCCCATCTACTACTAAACAGGACCAGGGTAGAGAGGGAGAGAAGAGTGTGTGAGATGAAGAGGAGAAGGAGAAAGAGAAAGAGACTGGGGTGGGGCAGGAGGGAGACAGGGGAGAGAAGATGAACCACGTTCAGACGCTGCTTATTCCCAGGGAATTATATTGTAGCAGGTCAAAGGAGTCTGTGAGTGGAAATGGGAATAATAACTCTGCTCACTGTGAGGGACGGCAAGAGAGGTCTTGAGAACACTTTGGTCTCCAACATTTGGGGCTTGTTTTCCTGCTTGGCCTCTGTGAGGATGCGCTTGGGGGTTTTCACGGGAGGTCTGGGCTCCCTGGCTTTGAGTCTGGCTTTGTAGTTCCTCGTTCCTTGTTTCTGCAAAAGCTGGAAGGTGGTGAGATAGCAGGGAGGGCACACCAGGTTTTTCTCAGGCAGGAGGGACCAGTGCAGGCAGCAGGGCTCAGGCTCGGCCAGCAGGGGTGTCTGGACCACCGGGGTGAGGAAAGGCTGCATTTCCTTGACTTTGTGGTGCCTGGCCAGCTCAGTGGGCTGCTTTTCACCTGCCCCATCAACTGCTTTCACTCCATAGGCATAAGCCACACACTCATTCTTTTCCACACTTGGCCCCTTCTCTTCTGGCCGCAAGAAAAAGTTCTTAGTCTTCTTATCCAGAACATCCAAGCCATCTGAGGGCGAAGACTTCAAGGGAGGGAGAACTAAAAAGGCTTTGGAAGTCAGGGAGTCTGAGGCGGGGAGAATTCTGTCAGTGCCTCTCCAGGGCCTTCTGAGGTCCTTGCCCCTAACAGTCTCCGGGGTGGCCCAGTCTTCCAGGCACCAAATGAACTCCTTTATTTGCAGACTTTTCTTCTCTCCTTGACTGTAGGTGGGAAAGCAGATCTTGTTAACTTCCCTGGACGCCATAGTGGGGCCTGAGGGGGTGGCCAGGGTCTGGGAGAGGCTGCCTCCATCCTTCTCTGGGCCTGCCTCGGCCGGAGCTGGAGCTGAAGCCCCAGACTCCAACTTCCCCACCTCTGACTGAAGCCTGGCCTCCAGGCTTCCATGGGAGAGACTGACACAGAGTAAGCAGCTGCTGGCACTTTCTCCCACCCTTGCCTTCTTAAGCTTCTTCCTGGGCCAGATGCAGGCAGTTGGAGAAATCTGTCCCCAGCCTCGGACCTGCAGATAAAGCAGTGTGTTACTCTCAGCCTAGCTGCCCCCACTGTGGCCACATCCCCATTTTGACTCTTCTATTTGAATCAATATTTTTCTTCGAATTGACTTGATTTTAGTTTTAACTTTTCATGCTTAGTTTAGCCTCCTACTATGCCATAGTATTTGTAATAGTATTTTTAAAGACTAAAATACTAAGTGATAGTATCTATCAGCACACTGATGTGCTGACTATATATATATTTTAGATGTGTATTAAAATAAATTCAGAACTATTAAAATAAAATCAAAACCATACTTGTCCTGCCTGCCAGGCTTTCTTGTACTGCAGGCTCTCTGCATTTGCCTGCACCAAGGAAGGCCATGTGAGGATATAACCAAGAATACGGCTCCCACTAAGAACCCGGCCATGTTGGCACCCAGATCTCAAACTTTCCTCCCAAACTGTAAGAAATAAATGTCTGCTGCTTAAGCTGCCCAGCCTGTGGTATTCTCTCACAGCAGCCGGAACTGAGACAGGGCTGGAGCATCTCCTGTGGTGGGAGCCACCCCGGGCATTCTATGATGTGGAGCAGCACCCCGGCCTCAACCCCAGTATAACCAGAAACACCCCTCTCCCCTCTCCGCCCTAGCTGTGACATTGCCAAGTGATCAGACCAATTCCCTTACAGTTCTAAATTTAGAACTGTATTTCATTATTGATTCTAAGAATAGTTTAAGAATAAACCATGGGGTTCTGTGTAGAACCACCAGGATAGAAATCTCTGGTCTCTTGGGGAGTTAAGTAGCAGGAGTTTGGTTAGGTAGCTTGAGTTAAGGGAATTGGGTTCTGGAGTCCAGAAAAGCTCGGTTCAAACTCCTGCCTTGATCACCTCCTGGGAGACTTTGACACATTTCATTTTTGGTGCTTTGGTTTCCTTTTCCAACAAGTGAGGCTATTCATAATACCTGAGAGGGTGAATGAATTGATGTATGTGAAGCATTTAGTACTGTGCTTGCCCATACAGGGTGGTCATAAATACTCAATAAAAGGTACTGCTATTACCATCATTAATATTCTACCTCTGTTTCAGAGGTTTCTATGTTTCGTTGCTTACACATTTTTTTTTGGCAACAGTAACTATTTCTGAAAATAGTAAAAGGCTTGTGTCAAAGCCCTGACATGCACAAGACCTAACTCAAGAAAATACTCACTGCTTCTTCCCATCCAGTTCCAATGACAAACTCTTTGGCTTTTTTATCTTGTTCAAGAGTAATGTCACTGATATTGAGAAGACAACAAACATGATTCTTTTCACTTCTTTCACCTGGACAAGTATAGATTAATTCAGTTTCTTCTGTGCTTTGAATTTCATAATTTTCACAATTTTCTAATTCAGTCTCATTTTTGTGACTGAAATCCATTACTGTGATGGTTGCTTAAAGTCTTTAACATCTTCTTCCTGTGGTTTAAAATGCAAATGGAACTTAGCTTTCAATACTGCTTTGTTTCTTTTAAAAAAACAATTCAATAACTCAGGTGAAACATCGTCAAGACATGTTCAGGAATAGACAGAAGAAATATTATGAAACCATTCATCGCCAACTATTGACATTATAAAATATAAGGCTAATTTCAAAGACTTATGGATTTAGGACTTCCCTGGTGCTTCCACTGCAGGGGGTATGGGTTCTATCCCTGACCAGGGAACTAAGATCCTGCATGCTGAACCGTGTGGCAAAAAACAAATAAAACACCTGGATTTATTTAAAAGAAAAAAGATTCATTGTCCATTCTTATCTTCCAAACTCATATAAGAGATGACAAATAGAAATGTGCAAAAAGCAATCAAAGGTCAACTAAAAGGGTGGCTATGTGATTTCTTACCAATTACATGCAGTTTTTCTTCTATTTGGAATGCAAAAATCTGCAGTGGTATAATACTGATTTTCTGATGGTAAAATTATGCCTTGTTTATAGATTTGAAGTAAATCAGAGCTTATGTTCTTCCACTTCTTGACTTCCACAGAGCTTTACAATCTGATTTGGTTTAAGAATCACTGGTATAAAACATACATCAAAATCCATGTTTCCAAGAAAATCACATCAAGGAAACACAAGGATCACAGTGAAAATGCTCCCATGGGAAAATGCATTTGCAGATGCAACTAGAAAATTGGATTTGGAGTACAAAGCAGGAAGGCACACACATGTATGCCAGAAGATATTAAATTCTATGACATACGCTATTGAAGTGGCTAGAACCAAAAAATGTACAAAGAAGAAAATGTTGACTGAGGTCCAAGCCCCGAAAGTACATGTCTGGATAAACAAGAATAAACCCAAAGAAAAGCTGATCCTTTTCAAGATGAAAAGGCCAAAGGAACTTAAGATATTTAGAAATGAAATAGAGAAGATGAATGGAAAAAAAAAGATGAGAGAGTCTAAGAAACAGAGCCTATGGGAAATTCAGTTTGGTACAGAAAATACATTTTTTAGTAGCATTTAAACTAAATAGCGATGGAAGAAAATGATCAGCAAAAAACCCCTGTAAATAGACACCTTCCCTGGTGGTCCAGTGGCTAAGACTCTGCACTCCCAATGCAGGGAGATCCCTGGCCAGGAATTGGATCCCACGTGCTGTAACTAAGACCTGGTACAGCCAAATAAATAAAAATTAAAAAAAAACCAAGCCTGTAAAATAGCTTATTATTTTACCAATTGAACATAAGCCATTATGATTTGCTTCAAAATAATCCTGCAAGGGGGTGGGGGTGGTTGTGGTTAGAGAGAGAATGAGGAAATAAAAGAAGCCACAAATTCTGTTTGTTGTAGAAGGGTATGAGGACAAGGAGGTTAACTGCACTATTCACTCTACTTTTGTGTCACTGTGAAATTTTCCATAATAAAATGTTTTTTTAAAAGCCATCATGTTAACAGAATGGTTCAAGAAATAAAACATGGGATAACAGTGGAGGTGAGCAAGCATGAATTTTGATCTTAAGCAAACTGAATAAATGTATCAAAGAACAGATTACATGGTTTGGGTAATTTTAACTTAGGTAAAGACCTTCAACAGGGACTTATTTAAAGAGAAGAGATGTACCAAAAGGCGGGGAAAAAAATCAGAAAAAAATTGGAGAATATAGTTTACGAAGATGATTTGGAAAAGTGAAAGTGAAAGTCGCTCAGTCGTGTCCGACTCTTTGTGACCCCATGGGCTATACAGTCCCTGGAATTCTCCAGGCCAGAATACTGGAGTCGGTAGCCTTTCCCTTCTCCAAGGGATCCTCCCAACCCAGTGATTGAACCCAGGTCTCCCACATTGCAGGCTGATTATTTACCAGCTGAGCCACAGGGGAAGATTTGGGGACACTCCATAAATAACTGGCCCGTTACTCTTTAAGTCAAAGTACTCAAGACCTTCTCACTGAATTTACTGAGTACAAAAGAAGGCAGGAGGAAATGCAGGGGGAAAAGAAAAAACACAGACATTACCTTTAGGATCTCTGACCCCACGTTGTGATGATGTCATTTGTTAATGAACTGAGAAGTACAGAGACTACCAAATGTCTCTCTGCTACACATCTGGCAAACTCAATGGAGCTTTGACACCCTAACCAATCTGTAACTTAGAATACAAACTGTCCTGCTCCTGAAAGGAACAAAGACTTCATTAACACTGGTCAGTGGCAAAGACACACCAATATTACAGCAGAGTCCAGCGAAAGGACATTATCTTCTGCTGCTACGCTCACAGATATGTTGTATAAAAGTTAAAATGAGGACCAGTTTTATCAAATTTTGGTTGTGTTTTTAATGGATTATATTTTTGGTGTCATGTCTAATAACACTTTGCCTAACCACAGGTCATAAAGATTTTCTGTATTTAGTTTTCAAAGTTACATGGTTTTATGGTTTATATTTAGGTCTATGATCCATTTTGAATTAAGTTTTTGAATATGAACAGCCAATTATTGCAACATTCTTGTTCAAAGATTATTCTTTCTGCATGTAATTTTTGTTTTTTTGGTCAAAAATCAATTGGCTATGTTTATTTGGCAGGAGAAATATCAATAACCTCAGATATGCAGATGACACCACCCTTATGACAGAAAGTGAAGAACTAAAGAGCCTCTTGATGAAAGTGAAAGAAGGGAGTGAAAAAGTTGGCTTAAAGCTCAACATTCAGAAAACTTAAGATCAAGGCATCCGGCCCCATCACTTCATGGCAAATAGATGGGGAAACAGTGGCTGACTTTATTTTGGGGGCTCCAAAATCACTGCAGATGGTGACTGCAGCCATGAAATTAAAAGACGCTTACTCCTTGGAAGGAAAGTTATGACCAACCTAGACAGCATATTAAAAAGCAGAGACATTACTTTGCCAACAAAGGTCCATCTAGTCAAGGCTATGGTTTCTCCAGTAGTCATGTACGGATGTGAGAGTTGGATTATGAAGAAAGCTGAGCACCGCAGAATTGATGCTTTTGAACTGTGGTGTTAGAGAAGACTCTTCAGAGTTCCTTGGACTGCAAGGAGATCCAACCAGTCCATCCTAAAGGAGATCAGTCCTGGGTGTTCATTGGAAGGACTGATGTTGAAGCTGAAACTCCAATACTTTGGCCACCTCATGTGAAGAGCTGACTCATCTGAAAAGACTCTGATCCTGGTAAAGATTGAAAGCAGGAGGAGAAGGGGATGACAGAGGATGAGATGGTTGGATGGCATCACCCACTCAATGGATATGAGTTTGGGTAAACTCCGGGAGTTGGTGATGGACAGGGAAGCCTGGCATGCTGCAGTCCATGGTGTCGCAAAGAGTTGGACACAACTGAGCAACTGAACTGATGTTTATTTGAGTATATTTTAGAACACCCTATTCTGGCCCATTGACCTGTGTCTCTCCATTCACCGATATAATATTGATTCCTATAGTTTATGGTAATTTTTAAAACTGGGTAATGTGATTCCTCCATTTTATTCTTCATTTTCATAATTGTTTTACCTATGATAGGTCCTTTTACATTTCCTAATAAAATTTAAAACCAGCTTGTTAATATCTATAATAAATCCTGCTCCAGGTTCATATCTTGATATTCAACAGTTACTCCTCCAACTTCTTTGAGACTGTCTATCTATTCTTGGACCTTGTATTTTGTATTTTCCTAAATGTTTCTGAATCCAGAAAATTGAAAATAGTTTTAAGAAAATAATTATAATGTTTTAGTTCTATCTTCAGTTGCTAAGTTGTGTCTGACTCTTTGTGACCCCATGGACTGCAGCACGCCAGGCTTCTCCATCCTCCACTATCTCCTGGAGTTTGCTCAAACTGATGTCCATTGAGTCAGTGATGCCATCCAACCATCTCATCCTCTGTCCCCAAATCTAGGACTTTTCCATTCCCATAGTCCCTGGACTCTATTTTCAAAGACCACAAATGTTCTTATTTTAGGTAGTGACACTTATAATATATGTAAAGGTCATTTGCTTCGTACATCACCTCTGATGATACCAGACCAGTGTGGTACCAAGATGCTACTACTGGTCACCAAAATCTTGCTTCCTTTTCCTTTTGGAGATAGAGAAGTATTATCTACATTTCTCCTTGAAGTTAAGCGGTGCCTTGTGACTTATTTTGGCTAATAATGGGACTGAAATCATATGAGTCACTTCTAGGCAGAAGTACCTAAAAGCTAGTGATTCCCCACATTTGCCATCATATTTTGCCATCACAGTTGGCAAAAGAGTTGGACACGACTTAGCACCTAAACAACAACAATAGTAATACACACACTTGGGCACATGGGCTTCAGAAACTGCAGCACAAGGGCTCAGTAGTTGTGGTTTGCAGGCTTTAGAGCTCAGGCTCAGTAATTGTGGTGCAAGGGTTAGTTGCTCTGCAGCTTGTGGAATCTCCCTGGACCAGGGATCAAACCCCTGTCTCTTATACTAGCAGGTGGATTCTTATTCACCGTACCACCAGGTAAATCCCAAGGACCATTCTTCAAAAGACTAAGAGTGTACTTGAGTCAATTCAAAGACAAAATTCTCATTAAAGGTAGACTAAATAATGTATAACTTATGTTCAATGAAACTGGGTAAAAAAAAAAAAACCTGCTGTAGTAATTTTTCTGCAATATTCCTAAAACATAATATAGTAAATTAAATTCTGCAAATCTTCCCTCCACAAGGTTTCCCATCCTAATCCCTGGGACTATGAATGTGATGCTGCTGCTGCTGCTGCTGCTGCTAAGTCGCTTTAGTCATGTCTGACTCTGTGCGACCCCATAGATGGAAGCCCACCAGACTCCCCCATCCCTGGGATTCTCCAAGCAAGAACACTGGAGTGGGTTGCCATTTCCTTCTCCAATGCATGAAAGGGAAAAGTGAAAGTGAAGTTGCTCAGTCGTGTCCAACTCTTTGCGACCCCATGGACTGCAGCCCACCAGGCTCCTCCATCCATGGGATTTTCCAGGCAAGAGTACTGGAGTGGGTTGCCACTGCCTTCTCCAATGAATGTGATAGCTAGCCATAAATTCCATGAATAAGTTATGTTACACGGCAAAAGGGATTTTACAGATATAATTATGGGTACAGTTGGTTGACCTAATGACAGGGAAACAATCTTGGTTTATTGGGATGGGCCTAATCTAATGATGTGCTGTACTTAGTCACTCGGTCGTGTCCACCTCTGCGACTCCACGGACTGTAGCCCACCAGGCTCTTCTGTCCATGGGGATTCCCCAGGCAAGGATACTGGAGTGGGTTGCCATGCCCTCCTTCAGGAAATCTAATATGTGTCCTTTAAAAGCTGAGAGTTTTCTCTGGCTAGCAGCAGGAGCGGCAGCAGCAGAAGTCAGAGATTTAAAGCATGTGAGGCATTTGAGACATCTTACTGACTTTGAAGAACGCTGACACTCTTTCTTTCATCATTATCTTTGCCACATTTTTGCTATCACTTATCCATATAATCAGACAACAAATGGCTACCCTCAATTTCTATACTCCATAGCTCAGTCGGTAAAGAATTTGCCTGCAATGCAGGAGACCTGGGTTGGATTCCTGGATCAGGAAGATCCCCTGGAGAAGGAAATGGCAACCCACTCCAGTATTCTCGCCTGTAGAATCCCATGGACAGAGGAGCCTGGCAGGCTACAGTCAATGGGGTCCAACATGACTTAGCGACTAAACCACCATGTTAATTATCTGTGCTTTATGCTTCTTACATGCCCACAAAGCACAGCAGCTTTGATTATTCATAGAATGATTCCTAGGAGCGCAGTTTGTACAACCATCCCTCCCTATCAGAACATTTCACTCCAATCCCAGTCTTCAACTCTTCTGCTTTTTCCGGTCACATTCATTACTCATTAAGTGCCCATGAGATGCCTAGCACTGGTGATGGTTGTTCAGTTGCTAAGTCCTGTCGACTCTTTGTGACTCCCCCCATAGACTGCTGGAGAAGGCAATGGCAACCCACTCCAGTACTCTTGCCTGGAAAATCCCGTGGATGGAGGAGCCTGGTAGGCTGCAGTCCATGGGGTGGCTAAGAGTCGGACATAACTGAGCGACTTCACTTTCAATTTTCACTTTTATGCATTGGAGAAGGAAATGGCAACCCACTCCAGTGTTCTTGCCTGGAGAACCCCAGGGACGGGGGAGCCTGGTGGGCTGCTATCTATGGGGTCGCACAGGGTCGGACATGACTGAAGCGACTTAGCAGCAGCAGCAGCAGCAGCATAGACTGCAGCACGCCAGGCTCCTCCGTCCTCCACTATCTCCCGGCTCAGTTCAGTTGCTCAGTCGTGTCCCACTCTTTTCGACCCCATGGACTGCAGTACTCCAGGCCTCCCTGTCCATCACCAACTCCCGTGGTTTACTCAAACTCATGTCCATCGAGTCGGTGATGCCATCCAATCATCTCATCCTCTGTCGCCCCTTCTCCTGCCTTCAATCTTTCCCAGCATCAGGGGTCTTTTCATGTCCATGGAGTTGTTGTTGCTATTTGACCATCCCATCCTCTGCCACCCGCTTCTCCTGCCTAGCAAGGGTAGTAAAATGGTAAAGCAACTCCAGTCTTCCCAGCTCTCACACAGTATACAATGTACAGGAAAATTCAAGTCTTCAAGCACACAACTCTCACCACCTGTCTCCAAAAGCCCAGGCACTTGACAGCGTGGTTCCCTACCCTTCTTCCAAGACCTTTCTTTCTTCCTCCTCTCGGCTCTCCCCTTCCTCCAGCATCCTACCTGGCCACAAAAGATGCCTCCCCTTCTTTCAATAGCTATGCCCTCCAGTGAAGCGCCCCCACCAGCCCCACCCCTTCCTCCAAGGCCGCTCCCTCACAGGGCTCCGCCCTTTCAGCGGCTCCTCCCACTGGCCCCACCCATTCCTCACCCCCTCCCCAAGCCCTGCCCACTCTTCTTCAGGCCTAGCTTCGCCTCTCCCTTTTACCTCCCCGCATCAGAAGGCAGCTCCCTTCCCAACTGGGCAAGGCGTCTCGCTCTGCCGCCGGTGGAGTAGTCTGGGGCCTCGACCCGGAGGCGGGGAAGCGGCCCGGCCGCTCACACTCTCCTGAGGGGCCAGCGGGCTGGAAGGCCCCCAGGCAGCTTAGTCCCAGCCGGCGGGCTACAGGGGCGGTTGCCCTGCGTTACAGACGCGCTGGGGGCGGGGCGATGGGCGGTCCCTGGGGGAGGGAGGGGATTCGCGGCGGAAGTGACGTATATTCGCCCCGCGCAACAAAGCTCAGCGCGGGAAGCCGCTCTAACTGACCGCGGTTGGCGCGTGCTCCCGGCAAGCTGTGCGCGGCCGCGAACTTTCCATCGGCGCGTGAGGAGCTCATAGCCCGTGAGGGCGCGGGAGGTCACATGGCGAGGTACCGTGTCCCCTTAGGCGCCCGTCAGGCCTTGGAGTTAGAAAGCCAGGGCTTTGGGACCAGCTTCCCCTCAGAGAGGCAGGGCCTCACCCTCAGCACCATTGTCCGTGGCGCAGTTGGTTCTGTGATGACAGGTGGATAGTAGCATCCCTGGCCTGTACCCACGAGGTACCAGATGAACGAAATTGTCCCCAGACTTTGCCAACTGTCCCCAAATTGCCTTTCCCCACATAAGGACTGTGCCGGGACGGTATAGGCCAGAAACTTCACAGTAGGCGTTTAAGCTGCTTATTTGACTGGGCGGGACTAGTTTGAGCCCAAGTCTTGTAGCAGCGTAGCCTGTGAAGTGGGCGTTGGCATGTTTTCTACAGATGTCAAAAATAGCCCCACGTCGTTAAATCAGATGAGGAACTTGTTGAAGACAGTGAAGGTACCCCTCTCCCCTCCCACTTTAGGTGCTGGTACTTTCTCGAGCATCACAAGGTGCAGCCAGGAATGGGAAACTGTGCCCGAAATCAGGCATTCATGGTGGAACGCAGCTCAGTTCTGGTTCCAAAGCCTTTCTGCTTTTAGAAGTGTAAATATTACAGCTTGAGAAATATAAGCCTTTTATACCACTGTGATTAAAATCTGTTTGGTCTACCCTGGTGACTAAGATGGTAAAGATTCTGTCTGCAGTGCAGGAGACCCTGTTCGATCCTTGGGTCTGGAAGATCCCCTTGAGAAGGAAATGGCAACCTACTCCAGTATTCTTGCCTGGAAAAATTCCATGGACAGAGGAGCCTGGCAGGCTACAGCCCACAGGGTCTTAAGAGTCCAAGGTGATTGACATACACTATATTAATTACAAAGCCTATGAATTCTATGGAAAGACCATTTTTATGACATAAATACAACATTCTAAGACCTTAGAACAACGTACTTTTCTAGACTATGGCTACTTATTAAGGTATTCTTTACCTAAAAATACCTTTTGGATCTTTTGTATTTCATAACCTGTAATTAATAGTATTTCTGCATACTTCTAAGAATTGTGCGAAACTGTATGCCTCATTCCACATTTTTTTGTGTTAAAACATAAAGTTTTCAATTATATTTCTTCTTTACGTGACTGACCCACATGCAATATCACTTCTCTGGCCAGGGATTGAACCCGGGCTCCTGCAGTGAAAGCCCAGATCATAACCACTGGGACATCAGGAAGTTCCCAATCATAAATGTTTAAGGAGGTAACATCCACATGATCAAAATACATGAAAAAAATGGAAAATTTTGTGCTCGCTTTGGCAGCACATGTACTAAAATTGGAATAATACAGAGATTAGCATGGTTCCTGTGCAAGGATGACATGCAAATTTGTGAAGCATTCCATATTAAAAAAAAAAAAATTGTACAAAGAAAAAATGGAAAATTTTCTTTTGATTTTCCCCTTAAATTCATAACTATTTTTATTTTATCCACATAATTTCATCCTAACATATATTTATGTCAAATTTTGGAGGAGTATGTTATTTTTCTAACAACACAAAAATATAATTTGAAAATGAAATCTAAAAAATTTTCGTAAGACTGTAAAGCTAAAATAAGTGAATGTTTCCAGATATATAATCACCTTTATTTCTACTCACTCCACAAATAATAGTAATGTATTCCTTGTGTTTACACATAGTAAACAAAACAATGTTACTGAAAGTGTACAGAATGAGATATGGGGCTTTTCCTCCTCTCTCATCAATTCATGTATTATGGGCAAATATTACACATTACCAGAATGAGAGATTCAGTCTCAATTTTATTCATTTTTTTTCATAGATGTAAGCTGAGTGAAATAACTTGTTCATAGGAAGACACGTGAAAGGGATTTTGTCATCGCAGTGTCTCTTAACTTTAGCGGACAGTTTGGTTAGGAAGGACCTCCTTCAGTTCTGGAGAAAACAGAAAATTTGAAACCACCAGACTGGCAGGATTTGTTACCCCAGTCATTAAAGCTACATTCTCAGTTTCTGGAAAGTATACCAAAAAGTCTTAACTGCTGCTGCTTCTGCTGCTAAGCTGCTTCAGTCGTGTCTGACTCTGTGCGACCCCATAGACGACAGCCCAACAGGGTCCCCCGTCCCCGGGATTCTCCAGGAAAGAACACTGGAGTGGGTTGCCATTTCCTTCTCCAATGCATGAGAGTGAAAAGTGAAAGTGAAGTCACTTAGTCATGCCTGACTCTTAGCGACCCCATGGACTGCAGCCTACCAGGCTCCTCCATTCATGGGAGTTTCCAGGCAAGAGTACTGGAGTGGGGTGCCATTGCCTTCGCCAAAGTCTTAACTAAGATTTATTAAATGACTGTTAATTAAACGTCTTGACTGCAAGCACATTGCCCTAAGTACATGTGGAAGTTGGAAGATGTGGCAACTGATGTGCTTCACACTAATTGTGCCTGCATACCCCTTTTAAAGGGGCTTGTAATCACCACTGAGGCTTAGCAGGAAGAAGTTTGATAGCATGACTGAGCAGAAACATAAATGGACAAGTGTGTTTAGCTAGTCATGTTTATAAAATGCCAAAGTAGAGATGGAATCAAGATACAAAAGTTCTTGTAGTATAAGATCTCAGAGTTGGCAAAGGGGTGTTTTAAAAACACCAAAATGGTGGCAGGAGGTATACAAAAACTTTCCACTCAGTTTTGAACCTAAATCTACCCTAAAAAAAAGCCCACTTAAAAGGGGTGGAGGAAGTAGTCAATTGTAAAACCGTGTTGCTGATAAGCATATTTTAAAAACTGAAAGTGGGTGGTACCTTGACATTTTAGCAGCCTCCCAAAAGCTGCAGAAATTCAGAAAAATTCAGAAGTTGATTATGCTTAGGTGATCTTAAGTATCAGCCTCATTTTCATACTAGCATGCCTATAGAGAGTCCTCTAGTGGTTTCTTTATTAAAACTTAAGGCTGTCAACTTCGGGGAAACGAAAAAAAAGAAATTTAACCTTCAGGGTTACCTGTTCCATTTCTTTTTAATTAGAGAGCATTATTCAAAACATATATTAAGCTTATCTGTTAAGACCAAAATGATTCAAAGGAATGAGGCCTGAGAAACTGAATTCTTTGTTGATTTAGTCCATTTGAAGGGCCATTCAACACCTATTATTTTCAGCAGCACTATAACAGAAAAAAGGATTGAATTGGCTCAATATTCTAAACTGTGAAAAAGCAAGTTGTGATAGTTGTTCTTTGATCCGATCCCCTTCCCCCATCAGACTCCCAATTCAGTTCATTCAGCCGTGTGCAACTCTTTTCGACCCCATGCACTGCAGCACGCCAGGCTTCCCTGTCCATCACCAACTCTTGGAGCTTGCTCAAACTCATGTCCTTCGAGTCAGTGATGCCATCCAACCATCTCATCCTCTGTCGTCCCCTTCTCCTCCTGCCTTCAGTCTTTCCCAGCATCAGGGTCTTTTCCAGTGAGTCAGTTCTTCACATCATGTGGCCAAAGTATTAGAGCTTCAGCATCAGTCCTTCCAATGAATATTCAGGACTGATTTCCTTTAGGATTGACTGGTTGGATCTCCTTGCAGTCCAAGGGACTCTCAAGAGTCTTCGCCAACACCACAGTTCTTTGGCACTCAGTTTTCTTTATGGTCCAAGTCTCTCATCCATACATGACTACTGGAAAAACTATAGCTTTGACTAGATTCCCACTTAAATATATATATTTGGCTATGTCACACATCTTGTGCAGTCTTAGTTCCCCAACCAGGGATTGAACCTGGGCCCCAGCAATGAAAGTGCCTAACTTTCATTGCATAATGAAAGAGTCCTAACCACTGGATCTCCAGGGAATTCCCTTGTATTTTTATAGTAACATACATTTGCTAAGGAACTGATAGTGAATCATGAAATGTGAAAACCCTAACTTCCCAGCTTTTATCCTTTCCATCACCTCATCTGTGAAATAGCGGTAGTTATGGATATGCCCTACCAAGCTCTGGCTGTCGTAAAGACCAAAGAAGGTAATACATGAGAGCACCTTTAAAACAAAATTTAATTATTTAGACTAAGATGAGCAATTATTACTCATCCCTTTCTACTTCCAAAGCAAACAGTCAGATTATTAACAGACAGCTCAGCAGTGATAGGGCTACTGGCTTAGTCCTGGAAAGAATGCATTCATTTTGCAGAGGAACAGGGAAGACTTGTATGTTACTTATCTATCTACATACTCTAGGTTCTCATGTTTGCTCTTTATTTACCAGAAGATAGTAATGCCTACATACTTCCCTTCTCCTCCAATACTGGGAAAATGACAGAAGAGTTTGTTCTTGCTGTATGCTATGTTGGCCACAAGTTTCTCTGTATCCACTTCTATTCCCATTACTTATGTGGCTTAGCTTTCTTAAGGTTGTCATGTGCTTAGGCTGGTCACAATTTCACCTTTTCTTGTTTTTACTCCACTCTTCTAATTTAGCATGACAGAAAAACAAGGTCAGTGATTTCTTTTTCAATACACTAAAGTTGATCAAAAAATAGTACTTGATGTTATCAGGCAATTAGATCTTTGCTTAAGAAAAGCCAGATTTGTGACTAAAAGGAAACATTTTTTTGGAACTTTCTCATTGTCAGGACTTAAATTTCCTTAAAAAAAAAAAAAAAAAAGACTTCCCATAAGTTAAAATTAGCATCTTTATAAATACTAGGAAACATAAATACTATGAAATATTAACAGCAGAACAAAATACATGATTAAGAAGTTGAATATTTTATTATTAAATTGTTTATTCTCCTGCAAGGCTGTTGCTTCACTGTATAAAAATAGCACCAGCAAACACAGTATATTGCAAAATTAAGATAGTAATATTCTTCGTTGGACACTATACAACTAACAAACTTTTCTCCACTGCCAGTTATTTCTAGTGGGAAGATCCTTTTGACCCAAATCCAAGGCTAGCTGTAAGCAAGTTACAATGTCATATAAGATTTAAGATAACCATGTTATCCTTGAATTACATAATTTTTTAATTAGTTTTACCAGAGATAATTTCAGGAATTCTGAATAACTGGAGCCTAGCCTAAAAATCACAGGATGCTGTGGAAAAGATGCACAGTGTTTATCTTAAGTCATTAGGAAGTTAAGGGGTATTTTGTTCAGGAAACATTGTTACAAGTAGTTTCTTTTGCTAAAGTTGCTTTTTAAATATCTATCCACCACTAATTTAAGACAACTATGCTAGATTAAGTTGTTTCAAAGTAGTTTATTTAGGGGTTCCATTTTCACTCCTCAATAGATTTTATGTATTTCTCATATGCTTCTTCACTCATTAGTTCATCTAGTTCTGAAGGGTTACTGAATGTCATCTTGATCAGCCAACCTGCAACCAAAAAAAAGTATCATATATTCCAAAGCACATTTTAAAAGAGAAGTCAAATTCATTCAAAAATTAAATTCTGAGTGCCTCAAAATTAATCTAGTGAATTATTTACATAAATTTTAACCTTAAGAATTAAATTAATATTCCTTACATATAATAACTGAAAAGAACCAGAAAAAATTGTACCATCATGGATTAAGAAATCTTAGGTTGTAATTAATAAGCCTTAACAACTTTACACAGGCATCCAAATATACAGGTATATAAAACATGGAACACCAATACTGTAACTACTGAAATTAATGGCATTAGAAAGCATTATAAGAGAGAAGTAGGTGATAAGAAATAGAAAACTACAACTTAATGCTAATTTTGCCTTTTATTGGCTGTTTGACCATACCAAAGAAATCCTTTGAGAATTTCATCTACGAAAGGGGAAAAACTGCTACTAGTTTACCTTACTACATTATTATGAAGATGAAAATATGAGAAAACTGAATGCAATCAATATTATTACCACCTTTATCACAAAATGTGATTAGATGCTTTATGACTGAAGAGCTAAGTACTTTGAAGTGTTTACAATGAGTCTACAATACTAAGAACCCTATAAAATTAGGCAATGCTTTTATTGACAGATCTAAAACATAATCTAACCTGTGTATTTCCTTTTTAAAGCAGAATATCTATTTATTATAATACCAAGAGGTACAATCAGTTAAAGATTGCTTTATAGTCTAGATTAAATGTTAACTGCAGCAAACAATCCTTAAAAAAATTTCCAGCAACAACTTACCATCTTCATAACAAGATTTGTTGACAAGTCCTGGATTTTCTGCTAGAGCTTTATTAATTTCAGTTACTTCTCCTGATAGAGGAGAATACAATTCACTAGCAGCTTTCACACTTTCCAAAGCACCAAACTCCTCTAAATTGAGAAAATTAAAGAAAATATTAAATGTCAAAAGTTAGTGATCCCAAAATACAAAATAGAGAAAAGTGATCACCTCTACAGTCATGATAAAAAGATCTAAATATCTTTAATTTAAATAAAACCATTGATTTTGTCATGCGAGATCTTCACTTATAGAATTTGTAGCCTGACAACATTGCCCCATCCAAACAGCACAGTGTAACTAGAACACAAGTAGAAAACTATAGTCTTATTTGCTCAAGGGGTCAGAGGATTGAGTATAGGCCTGCCAAAGTGGAAAAGTAGTCAATATAAAGATCTTAAAATGTTCGACAGACCCACATATTGGAATTAGCACAGAATCTCAAAATAGCTGTTATAAAATCACAGTGAATATTTGGGGGAATACCTGCAAAAAACTAGTAATTTTAAAAACAGACGTTCTAGAACTGGAAAGCCTATCTAAAATAAAATATTCATTAGATGGCACTAATAGTCAACTGGATACAGAAGAAAGGATCAATGAACATGAAGAAAGACCATCTAAAATTGATCTGAACTGAATGTGAATATAACATACCAGTTTGTGGGGGTAGAGCTAAAGTAGTGCTTAGAAGGAAATAATATCTTTTGTTCAGTCATCCTCTCATGTCTGACTCTTTTGCAGTGCACCAGGCCTCCCTGTCCCTCACCATCTCCTGAAGTTTGCCCAAGTTTGTGTCCATTGCATCCATGATGCCAACCAGACATCTCATCCTCTGACACCCTGTTCTTCTGCCCTCAATCTTTCCCAGCATCAGGGTCTTTTCTAATAAGTCAGCTCTTCGCATCAGATGATCAAAATACTGAAGCTTCAGCTTCAGCATCAGTTCTTCCAATCAGTATTCAGGGTTGATGATTTCCCTCAAGATTGACTGGTTTGATCTCCTTGCTGTCCACGGGACTTTCAGGAGTCTTCTCCAGCACCACAGTTTGAAGGCATCAATTCTTTGGTGCTCTGCCTTCTTTACAGTCCAGCTCTGACAACATTACATGACCACTGGGAAGACCATAACCTTGACTATACAGACCTTTGTTGACAGAGTAATGTCTCTGCTTTTCAACACTCTGTCTAGGTTTGTCATAGTTTTCCTGCCAAGAAGCAATCGTCTTCTGATTTCATGGCTGCAGTCACCATCTGCAGTGATTTTTAAAGCCCAAGAAGAAGATATCTGTCACTACTTCCGCCGTTTCCCCTTCTATTTGCCATGAAGTAATGGGACCAGATGCCATGATCTTAGTTTTCAGTGTTGAGTTTCAAGCCACCTTTTTCACGTTCCTCCTTCACTGTCACCAAGAAGCTCTTTAGTTTTTCTTTGCTTTCTGCCATTTAGAGTGGTGGTATCCGCATATCTGAGGTTGATGTTTCTCCCATCTATCTTTTTTGACTGCACTGGGTATTAGTTGCGGCACGCAGGATCTTTAGTTGCGGCATGCAGGCTTTTAGTTGTAGCAAATGGGATCTAGTTTAGTTGACCAGGGATCGGATCCAGGCCCCCTGCATTGGGGAGCGCAGAGTCTTAGCCACTAGACCACCAGGGAAGTCCCCTTCCCACCTATCTTGATGCCAGCTTGTAACTCACCCAGCCCAGCATTTCTCATGTGCTCAGTGTATAGGTTAGTTAGACAAACAGAGTGACAGTAGACAGCCCTGTCCTACTCCTTTCTTAATCTTGAACCAATCAGTTGTTCCATACAGGGTTCTAACTGTTGCTTCTTGACCTGCACACAGGTTTCTGAGGAGACAGGTAAGATGGTATGGTATTCCCATCTCTTTAAGAGTTTTTCACAGTTTGTTATGATCCACACAGTCAAAGGCTTTAGTGTAGTCAATGAAACAGAGGTAATGGTAATAGCTTTAGGTTTTATTTTAAAATAACATCTTAAAATCAATGACCTGGCTTCTAAAGACACTAGAAAATAAACAAAAGAAGGTACATTCGAAAGAAGCGATGACACTTTTGATTCTTTAAAAAAAAAAAAAAAAAAAAAAAAGATTTTTAGGGACTTCCCTGGTGGTCCAGTGGTTAAGAATCCACTTGCAGGGGTCATGGGTTCAATCCCTGATCCAGAAAGACTCCCACGTGCTGTGGAGCAACTAAGCCTGTGTGCTGCAACTACTGAGCCCATGAGCCACAACTACTGAGCCCAGGAGCCACAACTACTGAAGCCCACACACCTAGAGCCCATGCTTCGCAACAAGAGAAGCCACTGAATGAGAAGCCCATGTACTCTAGCTAGAGAACAGCCCCTGCTGCCCACAACCAGACAAAAGCCCTTGCAGCAATGAATACCCAGCACAACCAAAAAAAAAAACTAGATTTTAGCTGCCACTTGTCGCAAGGGAGATGGCATTTTACAGTACAGATAAAAAGTCAATTTAAGAAAAACCATGGAAACCAACAAACCCACAAATTTCCAGAAGAAAACATTAAGTTGGAAGAAAATAAAGCTATGAAAAAATAAATGAAATGGAAAATAGAAAATTTAGCATAGTAAAAATGAATTCTACATAGTAGAAATTATTTCAAGAGATGGATAAAATTGATGAAGCGCTAGCAAGACTGATGCACATTCTTTCAGAAAAAGAGGTGGGAATATTTCTAAACTTATTCTATGTGACAAATAGAACAGATTCCAAGATTTGACAAAGCCATTTTAAGAAAAGACCAGTATCTCTCATGAACATAATGTAAAAAACAGCAAATCAAATCCAACAGTACATTTTAAAGAAACAATTCTTAAATGACTACCAGGAATCCAAGGTTGGTTAAACAGTCAAAATGAATGTTTAACACTCAAAAATGAATCATCATTCATCACATTAACAAGAAAAACCCTTCAATCATGTCAACAGATGGAGAAAATTCAACAAAAATTCAACATCCACAAATGATAATCTCAGCAAACTAGATATAGAAGGGAACTGCTTCATCTGATAGTGGGCATCTGTGAAAAATCCCACAGCTAAATATAACTAATAAAGAAATGTTCAATCTCTGAACCTTGGTATGGACCTGAGTTGCCCATACTGTACCCTTTCTCAGTTCACAGTGCCCTTAGTGGTGATTTTGTGGTAATTGCTAGACCAAAACAAACACCTAACATTTCAAGTTATTAAGAGGTCAGGTCCAAACTACTTAGAAAGTTTTTATATCCTAACAGTTGAGTAGCAGTTTAAAAAAAACCAACATACAAAAACTGAACAAAAATAGAATTTTCATTCTTAATTACAATTTACAGATATACGTGTGTCTGCTGCATACTGTGTAAGTTCTCCATCAGGGAATCAGGTCACATCAACCAATGCCCAACCTCATGTTCCACACCAACTGTGTAGTACTTGCTTCAAAGATACATTACCCAAAGTAATAGAGTAAGATCTAATATTGAAATTGTTAATTTCACTGATTCTTAGTTTGTGCTGTGTCCAACAGATGTTAAAAATTAAAACTATCCCACAGCACCTCATGTTACTGGGGTATAAAATCTGGGAACTATGAAGATAGACAAAGATATCTTAGAGAAGACACAATGTTTTATACATAAATACGACAAAATATTCATAAAATAACATATCTGAACAAGGTTTTGTATCTAGAATTTATAAAAGATGCCTAAAATCAATGGTAAAAAGATAAATTAGACTAGAGACTTCACACAGATGTGAGTGGCAAAAAGCACATGGAAAGGTGAATAATCTGTCACTAGGGAAATGCACATTAAAACCACAATGAGATATGTTGTTCATGGAACTCTCTGATACTGTTGGTGAGAATACAAATGGTATAACCACTTCAGCAAACACAATGGGACACCTCTGGCATAAAAAGCAAATTACTGAGTAGTTAATATGAATGTATCTCAAACTCATGACAGTAGACAAAAGAAGCCAGGCATAATATTGATTCCTTTTAAATGAAGTTAAAGAATAGGCAGAAGTAATCTATGGTGACAGAAATCAGAGAAGAGATTATCGTTTGTCAAAACTCTTTGGATTATACAGTTAAGATTATACAGTTGATGCCTAGATCTAGTTAAGATCTAGATCTGAACTAGATCTAGGCATTTTCACCATATGTAAATTTCATATCAATTTAAAAAACACCTTTGGCAGAAAGTTTAAAGCATTCATTAGTTTAAGGAGGTTACTCAACATATTTTTATTAATGGAAATTTTAAAATTAAGCATAAAAAGAAAACAACTGATGTACAGATAAAAAGAAAGTTTAAACAAGATAAGTGAAAAGCAAAGTTTAAGCAGAAAAAGATATGGCCAATCTTGTCAAAGATATTTAGAAAACAGATACTTAAATTCTCTAACACTGTCTTATACATGTCAAAGAGCCCATGAATAATAATACATGTGGGTTCCACTGCTTGACATTTATCAAGTACTAATCTCTGTGGTAAAGAATCCACCTGCCAATGCAGGTGAGTTCCATGAGTTCCATGCCTCAGGAAGAGGAGGAAATGGCAACCCACTCCAAGATTCTTGCCTGGAAAATCCCATGGACAGAGGAGCCTGGCGGGCCACAGTCCAAAGGGTTGCAAAAGAGTTGGACACAACTTAGTGACTAAACAACAACAAATCTTATGCTGGATATTATGCTAATTTCATTTAATCTTTACAACTACTATATGAGGCAGTTATTATTATCCTAACTCACAGATGAAATCTACATTAAGTAATTTGCCCCACATCACACAGCTGATATGTTGAGGGGCCTGGATTTAAAACCAGATTCTGACTAATGAGCTCGTGT
Source organism: Okapia johnstoni (assembly GCA_024291935.2). Taxonomy (NCBI): domain Eukaryota; kingdom Metazoa; phylum Chordata; class Mammalia; order Artiodactyla; family Giraffidae; genus Okapia; species Okapia johnstoni. The sequence continues at coordinate 71,759,278 of CM044310.1, forward strand.
TCTGATATTCTTTACTGCCTGCCAAGAAAAACATTTTATTTTTTAAACTTAAGAGACCTCAGCTATATTATATCACTAATGCATCAATGTGTGGCAGGGAAGGTGCTAAGAGCCATTTCCCTCTACTTCCTACCTTCCATTATAAAATATGAAAATGTTCACTATTCTCTTTATCATCATTCCTTACAGCTAGGGATGGCAATAGGACACAGACAAGTTATTTTTCAAGATAAAGAAAACTCATGGCATGAATCATGACATACCAAGATGAGAAAAACACTCACCTTGTTTGTTCAACTTTGTCCCAACTTCAGGCAGACTACAGTAAACAACATCTCCCAAAGCTTCCTTTAAAAAACAAAAACAAAGAAATCTCTAAGAAATCAAATTAAACCTAGTAATTAGGAACAAGCCAAACACTTAATCCCTTTAATTCAAATAGTATGTACTTTACACTTGAGGGGTCAAATTCTGTTTTTTCTTATAACCCTTTAAAAATGCAAAATTATTCTCACCTCAGGACTTGCAAGAAAATATGCCATCAGTTGGCCCACAGGTGGCAGTGACCTTTGTCACTGACCATAGGCCCCCCCAAAAATGACTAGCTCCTTTAAGAACAAACACACTTTGTGCTTTCCCACTTCTGCACTTTTACTGAGGACATTTCTCCTATTGCATTTGCTGACTAATCAATAGTGATCTCTCCATCAGGTGAGTGGGTTACAACCCCTTGTACGACTCAGGTCATCCATCACTGTTTTGCATGTCGTTTTCCATGTTAAGTGATTTCCCCTCATAAACTTGAGGAGAGGAGGACAATATTTATACAGTATTTCACAGAGCATTCTGTACTGGGGGCCTCAGTAGGTACACAGATATGCCCACAAAGATACGGCTGTCATTGATTCTCAGTACATGAGATCCCAGCATTTCTGAGGAATACCATATCCTCCCATCAGTTAATATCCCCTGCCCCCTCCACTCCCCACCCCACCCAGAGGTCCAGTTGAAAAGTCACTGATCCATATTGCTATTTGGCTTCTAGTTTTCTTTTACACAATATCAAACTAGAGGCTCAGTGGCAATAGTGGAATTAGTTGAGATAAACTCTAAATAAAAAGTTTATCTTTGTGTAATCTGTGCCATTCTAGGTGTTCCCTCTTCAAATCCCCAGGTTATGTGTATATCACTATTATCCACAAAACACTTAACACTCCAGCCCTTTTGCTTGCTCTGCCGCTTTCCTTAACTGCCCCAATATGAAACAAACATTTCTCTTGAATTTATTTTTTAACTGTTAACCTTTTAATCTCTTAAAACACTATACACTTTCCTGTGTTTTCCTTTTTCCACCTATGACAGATGTTCTTCTAAGGGCCTTTAAAGGGCCCAAGCTACAAAGGGGCAGAATAAACAATTTTTTAAAGATAAAGACAATCCAATTTAGGCAAGAGCAGACTGTTTTAAATATTTCAAGACAATCCAGTACCTGTGCAAAATTGCTGATTCCCACTGTTCCAACACCATTTTCTGTTGTTACCCATTCATGTTTTTCTGTGAATTTCCGCACTAAAATAAAGACCAATATTTCAGAAAAGCAGTGGCATCACTTCTTTAAAAGCATTTTTTTTCATATCAATGCTATCAAAAGGCAAGGCCTTCCCAGTATTTGTTTGACTTATTGACACTGTCATTCAACAGTATACTGCCCGGGATAAAACAGATCATGTGAAAAGACACATCTCAACAGTGGTATTATTTAGGCAAAGATGGCTTCATGTGAATGAATACCTTTGGATCTTTTGGCGATCTGATTATTTGTACTCAACATTACTCAGTCTAAATCATATACACAAATACTGGAGCACATTTCAAATGTATACTTATCCATTGACTGGTCTATCTTGCAGAAAGAAGTCTATCCCTCTGAAGAAAGAGTGATGAAGTTTTGGGAGCATAAAGACTGCTCATAAATGATTTAACCTAAAAAATAATGTGCCTCTTTAGGTAGAGCTGTGTCAGGAATAAAACTGACCTTGGACAATTATAACTTGACTAAGTTCTTGATTCTACTTTAACTGAATTCAAGTCGGCCCTTGAATAAAGTGGCTACCATCATTATGAGAAGCAAATTATACCATCAGAACTCAGTTGTCACCTCAGAGCTAAGACATTAACCGGTAGAAAGGCAAGCTCTGTTCAACATTCACTGGACAGGTTAGCCCTTGGCTTTATAACCTGCTTCTTTTCAAATACAAGGATGGCCAAAGTACTCAAGGATTCCTGGAACAAAGACCTACCAAAATTTGAGTGATGTGAAAAAAATTACTTAGGAATTAATAGTACTTGTTTAAAAGAATCAATTTTTTTATAAAGCATATCTTCTTAATGCCAAAGAATGCTCAAACTACCGCACAATTGCACTCATCTCACATGCTAGTAAAGTAATGCTCAAAATTCTCCAAGCCAGGCTTCAGCAATACGTGAACCGTGAACTTCCAGATGTTCAAGCTGGTTTTAGAAAAGGCAGAGGAACCAGAGATCAAATTGCCAACATCCGCTGGATCACTGAAAAAGCAAGAGAGTTCCAGAAAAACATCTATTTCTGCTTTATTAACTATGCCAAAGCCTTTGTGTGGATCACAATAAACTGTGGAAAATTCTGAAAGAGATGGGAATACCAGACCACTTGACCTTCCTCTGGAGAAACCTGTCTGTATGCAGGTCAGGAAGCAACAGTTAGAACTGGACATGGAACAACAGACTGGTTCCAAATAGGAAAAGGAGTACATCAAGGCTGTATATTGTCACCCTGCTTATTTAACTTATATGCAGAGTACATCATGAGAAACGCTGGGCTGGAAGAAGCGCAAGCTGGTATCAAGATTGCCGGGAGAAATATCAATAACCTCAGATATGGTGATTGCAGCCATGAAATTAAAAGACGCTTGCTCCTTGGAAGGAAAGTTATGACCAACCTAGATAGCATATTAAAAAGCAGAGACATTACTTTGCCCACAAAGGTCCGTCTAGTCAAGGCTATGGTTTTTCCAGTGGTCATGTATGGATGTGAGAGTTGGACTGTGAAGAAAGCTGAGCGCTGAAGAATTGGTGCTTTTTAACTGTGGTGTTGGAGAAGACTCTTGAGCGTCCCTTGGACTGCAAGGAGATCCAACCAGTCCATCCTAAAGGAGATCAGTCCTGGGTGTTCATTGGAAGGACTGATGTTGAAGCTGAAACTCCAATACTTTGGCCACCTCATGCGAAGAGTTGACTCACTGGAAAAGACCCTGATGCTGGAAAGGATTGGGGGCAGGAGGAGAAGGGGACGACAGAGGATGAGATGGTTGGATGGCATTGCCAACTCAATGGACATGAGTTTGGGTAAACTCCAGGAGTTGGTGATGGACAGGGAGGCCTGGCGTGCTGCGATTCATGGGGTCGCAAAGAGTCAGACACGACTGAGCGACTGAACTGAACTGAACTGATATCTTCTTAAATATATACCACATTCTGAAGTGAAGCAGTTTTCCAAAAGTACAGAAATTAATATGAAAATGGCTCACTAATTTCAATACTGTTTTAAAAGAAGTATTGCTAGCTCACTCTTACCCCTAACCCAAAAGATAACTGTACTTGAAACATTAAACTCTCTTGATTACACAGCTCTGATACATAGCAGAATGTAAATAAAAAGTATTAATTTCCACCCCCATCATTAAATAACTTGAATATCATACTCCTCAGTGGAAGAGGTTGCAAAATCTCACAAAGTCAGTTGCTTCGCTCCACCTCAAATTACTGAATGCCTCAGGTCAATCTGATGTTTCCCTAAGGTTAAGGTTTGTTTGTACTTAGTGTTCTGATGGCAACCCACTCTCCCCACTGCCTTTTCTTGACTTTCAGATCTCAGGTTAAAAAACTCTTCCTGCCAGAAGCCTTATCTAGCCCTCCATGCCTGGGTTCCTGGGCTGTCCAGTCTGCTCCCCCAGCACTCTGCACCTCTCCCCCCAACACACTCGAGGCACTTAACATGCTACAGATACAGCCCTTCTGTCACCTTCCCCCAGGGGGTAGACCAAGCACAAAGCAAGCAAGAGCAGGGTTTATTGCATTTGTAGCCCCAGTTCCAAACACTGTCCTTGGCATATAGTAAGCACTCAAAAGTTGGAGGGAAGTAATTTTTTAAAGTGTAAGAGGATTCTGAGCAAAACATCTAGTATATAGTTATCTGGCTGCAGCACTCAATTCTCCCTAACATTCTGTGACAACTCTAGTTTAAACTAATACAGTTTAAACTAATACACCTTTTTATAGAAAGGACTGGACAACCATAAATATGGCTTCTCTGAGACTGTCTTGACCTTGGTCTTGCCATCTTACCTAATTGTAAAGATAATCTTTAGGAACGAGTACTCAACATTCAGTTTTAGCAACTGAGCAACCACAGTTTAGAGGAAAAGGCAGCAACACTGCTAAGCTAAATGCACCCAGGTCCTGTTGGCCTCAAAGGCCATTAAGTCTTTATACCAGGCCACACAATTTAGGCTAAAAACAATGATTGGTACAATTCTCCTTTAACCCCTGGCCCAATGCAGGGGGAAAAAAGTGAACAGGAGATTAGGTAAATAGTTCCTTTCTTCTGAGTCTTGAAAACAATGGGTTCAGCCCCCAGAAAATAAAAGTGTTTTATGAGAACTTTGCCTTTTCCCCCTTTCAAAGTCATTGAATCAAATATACTAACATTTGATCAATTTTCTGCTATTTGATTCTATACACTAATATTTAATAAGTAACATTATCAAGTACTTTCTATGTATCAGGCTATATGTACAGCAGTTACATTGTTTCATTTCATCCAACAAGTCTGTCAAGTAGGGATTATCATTTCCATTTTTCCAGCGAGGGAAACAGAAGTGACCACCCAAGATCCCATAGCTGCTAAGTCACCTCAGTCGTGTCCGACTCTGTGCGACCCCACAGACAGCAGCCCACCAGGCTCCCCCGTCCCTGGGATTCTCCACGCAAGAACACTGGAGTGGGGTGCCATTTCCTTCTCCAATGCATCAAAGTGAAAAGTGAAAATGAAGTCGCTCAGTCGTGTCTGACTCCTAGCGACCCCATGGACTGCAGCCCACCAGGCTCCTCTGTCCATGGGATTTTCCAGGCAAGAGTGCTGGAGTGGGGTGCCATTCCCTTCTCCGAGATCCCATAGAGAGGAAGCCAAAATTTGGAACTCAGTCTCTAGTATTGAAAACTCAGGTGTTCAACCAGATCGTGGCTATTGATATCTTGGGCAATATTTAACTAGTTAACAGCACAAATGCAAAAAAGTAATACTGAACTAACCAAAAACAGGCTTGAAAGTCAGTTATCTGAGAAATGCTTTCCCCTTATATTCAAATTAGTAATGTATTGATGTATGTAAATTAGTAATGTACTGATATGTACCACCAACAGATCTGAGAGATTACAGTGGGGGGCGGGAAGGAGATAAGTAAACTTCATTGTGTTTGACTTTGAACTAAATTTATCAACTTTTCTAGTCCCAAACAGGTCTCTAAAACAACGAACTTAATGAGACAACAGCCACCAGACCACTGTGCTCCGTGTGAGTAAGAAGCCGGAGTTCGCGAAGAGGTGCGCTTAGTGCCTCACGTATTGGTGCATGAAGCACAACAGTTTTTCCTCTGCGTTAACTTGTGCTGAAGTAGCACAGATAGCCAAGATACTTACGTGCAAGTCTCCCAGTTACCTCAAGCCCGTGTATATAAGGCCTCGTTTCAGCCCAACACACATTCACGATTATACTTTATATACGACGATACAGACTAGCAGAACGTCCTCTGTGGAATCCGGGAGACTTTATCGCACTGCTTTAGGAAATAGCTGTCTGCAAAATTATGCTAGCTTTAGCTGGTAAAACTAGACCCAGTGCTTTAAGTTTCAATAAATGCTCTTGCTTTACTTTTACTTCAGAATTTACAGTGACGATATGCATAGCAAAGTAAAGCCTATTACTTGTCCTCACTCTTAGGGTGCACAATGCTCACAAATGCGAGGAACCTAAGGTCACGAAGGAGCTCAGCGACCTTGCCCGGGTCTGCAGCAGCGAGCGGCCGACGCTCCGGCCAGAACCACCCCGGACACGGCGGCCGCGCGTGTCTTCAGTCTCCCCGCCCCCTCGCCCCGGCTCCCAATCCGCAGGACAAAGGCTGCGGGGCCGTCCAGCGGCTCAGGGAGGTAGCAACGGCCCCACAACACGGGGTCCCAGTAACAAAAAGCGCGCACAGAGGTCGCCTCGCTGGACCCGGGCGCCCCGCGGCCGAGGACCCGAGGTAAGGATCGAGGCCCAGCCCCTCTCCCCCGAGGCAGCCCGGCCCGGCCCACGTGCGCGCCCGCACTTACCCGACAGCAGAGCAGGGCCGGTTCGCAGCGCCCGGACGGCACCCGCCCGCAGTAACCAGGGCCGCGGCGAGCAGGGCGCGCTGGGTGCCGAGATGGCGCGCAGGCTGCCTACCGCGGCCCGCACGCTCCGCACCGCTCGCAGCGCCATGTTCACACGGGTGCAGAGGGTCTCCGCGCGGCACCTAGAACACCCCGGCCGGCGGGGTGGGGCAGAGTGGAGCGGCCCCGGGCCGGAGTGAGCCGGAGCGAGCTGGCTGGACCGGGGCGCGGGGGCTGGGCCCCGGGAGGGGCGGGGCCTGACAGGACCGCACGCGGGAGGGGCGTGGACGCTCGGAAAGTCCTGAGGGCCGGAAGGGGCGGTGGCGAGGGGCGGGGACTGGCTCGTGGGCTAGGCGGGCCAGACCGAGCTAGGCGGGGCGTCGAGGGCGTGGCTTCCCGGGAGGGGTGGGGCCACGCCTTCAGACGATGCTTCTGGGCGAGTGAAAGCTGTAGGTCCGCATTTGTGACCTCCAAGACCCACCCGGGCTGTGAGAGGGATTCCAGGCAGGAGTGCTGCTCTTGGGTCCTCGGAAAGGCAGGGTGCTCCCAGTCCTGTTAAAAGATGAGATCCCCCCCTTTCTAAAGAGGATCAAGGTCACCCAGAGCAGTATTCATAGCAGATCCAAAGAATCATTCCAGCCAAAGGTGGCTGTTGGGCACTGGCCAAAGGCGCGCTAACACAAATGCAGTTTCTCTTTGACTTTTTGAAATATTGAAAACTTTATTACTTTGCATATTCCCAAAACTCCATGGTCTCCAAAGAGGGGAGAGACCGAATCATGAGGCTCATAGACGGAAAAGGACTTGTTCAAGGGTCAGGAGTGGCTTCTGGTGGAATCTATATTGCAAGAGCTACTCCAGTAGCAGTCAAAAGGCAGAGAGTTGAGACTCAGCATAATCAGCTCGTTACTTAAACAGTCCTGTGACAGAAACTTTAGGAGAAAAGCAGAGGACATGTCTCACCCAATCCAAGGAGGCAGAAAAATTAGGTTTGGGGAAAGACCTCACCTTTAACACAGATTTTGTGGAGTGGGCAAGAATCAGCAAAGAAACACTGGAGTGAGAAACGCTTCAGTCTCCACACTGTCAGTATTACAAGGTGGCTACTTTGAAGTATATGCGTGTGTGAGTATATGGGCGAATATGTGTGTATGTGTTTGGGAGACCCAAATGTTGCCCTGAGATTCTGCCTCAGTTACAAGACTGGGAATATTAGCACATCTGTGCAGTGGTTTGCAGGGGCCATCATGCTCCATTTTCCTCTGAGTACATCTTAGCCATTCACTGAGCCTTTGTTATGTGCCTGGGACCATAGGGTACTATCTTTGTAATCTTCACCAAACCCCTACGGGTAGGTATTATACTCATATAATACCTACAATACCTACGGTTAGGTAGATGAAGAGCTGGAGGCTTGGAAAGGTTAACTACCTTTCCCAGGAGTGGAATGAGGAAGGCATTCTATGGCTTAAGCATACTGGGTGGCAGTAGCAGAACTTGCTCTTCAGTCCAATTTGCAGTCAATTGCTCTTAAGCTCAGTTCTGCTTGCCACTGTTTGGGATGCTGGTGATTCACAGTGCTCTATTCTAAACTCCAGATCTTGGTTAATTTCCATAATGTCAGTATTCTGTTTTTATTGTTTTGTTGCAAGACACTTCAGCATAATGCAAACCATGCCCTAAAATATTTATTCCCAGCTTCAATAACTCATTTGATACAAAGAACAGGGTCAACCTATCAATCTGTGGGCTATGTCATGGGCCCTTATGCCAAAGCAGTAGAAAGTGTGTCTTTTTTTTTTTAATGTAACAAGCATTGAGGATTAAATTTTTTTTTCATCTAATTATCTTTGTAGCATCCATGGCTTGAGATGTGAAAGGTCATCTCATTACACAATCGGTACTGCTGCTGCTGCTGCTAAGTCACTACAGTCGTGTCCGACTCTGTGCAACCCCATAGACGACAGCCCACCAGGCTCCCCCATCCCTGGGATTCTCTAGGCAAGAATACTGGAGTGGGTTGCCATTTCCTTCTCCAGTGCATGAAAGGGAAAAGTGAAAGTGAAGTCGCTCAGTCATGTCCGACTCTTAGTGACCCCATGGACTGTAGCCTACCAGGCTCCTTCATCCATGGGATTTTCCAGGCAAGAGTACTGGAGTGGGGTGCCATTGCCTTCTCCGCACAATTGGTACAGGCACCTGAAAATTCAGGTGGTCATTTCTTTCAGGCTTCTCAAAGGGGTCTGCTCATCTGTCTGTGCAGATATATTTATTTCTCTCACAGAAATACAATGGAAGAAGTTTACAATTTGATATTTACAGTCAATAGAGAAGTGGAGAATAGTTGGAAAAAGAAATGAAGAATTTATAACTAATCCAGATGTTAGAACTTTTCCTGTTTAAAACAAACAGTATGTGTTTGGGTTGATTTCTGTGCCATATTTTCAGAAGACGTGTACACTTTGCTATGAGTCATTTGATGAGTATCTGCAAATATAGCTCATGACCAAATACATAATGTATGATGGGTTTTGGGGTGGATAGAAGATAAATCCCTCAAGGTTTTATGTGCATTGTCATGTTATGTGTCTCTTTGCTTGTAAAGGATCCTGGCTTTTCATTGTCAGTAGTAGGGTGGGATCCTGGTTCAACTATCATAAAAGGAAATTTGAGCTCTCATCCAGATAGAAGACTGGCAGTAGTTCAGCTTCATGATTACACTAGCTGTTTAAAGACCTCATCAAGTATGCATGTTCCTTTCATCTTTCTGCTCTGCCATCTTCAGATTGTACCCCATGGTCTCTGTCAGAGTTCCAGCAGTCTTACACCAGACAGTGTCCAGCAGCCCTCGAACACATCTCTTTTTATTACCAAACTGACCTTTCCCAGAAGTGTCCCAGAGACCTCTTTTCAAAATTTTCATTGGCCATACTGGATCATGTGGCCACCCTAAATGGCTCATTGTCAAGGGCTATTATTAAGACAGATTGAGATTTACTTTGAGGTGGCTGCAGCCTCACCTTGCTGTGAGTCACTTGGGGTAGGGGTAGTGGATACTTGACTAAATCAGGATTCTGACAGCAAGGAGGAAAACATGGAATGGATCTGGGGCAGGTAACCTAGAGTATCTGTTCCAATGGGTGTGTGAGGAGAGACAAGACAGGGTGAATTGGAGAGGATTCATCAGGTGCTTCCACTGCGCAGCAAAGGGGAAATGTGCACTTATCCTCACAGTTACCTGGAAGACTTTTATTGTCTAGATCTGTGGTTCTCAGAATTTAAAGCATGTTTATCATGTCTGACTGCGCATTGGAATAACCTAGGGGGCATAAAAAATATTGATGCCTGTGACCCAGAGATGCTGATAAATTGGGGTGAAGTCTGGGGTTTCTAGCATGTAAGCAAGATTGAGAACCACTAGTATAGATCAGCAGTTCTCAAAGTATTGCCTAAAGAACACTAGCCCTGATTGAAGTGCTGTTATACCAGAAGCCTTGGTTATAGGGGTTTGGGAATCATTACACATGTTGTTGCTCACACTTATCCCAGGAGATTCACAGTGCACATTTAGCATATTAAAAGCTCTAACAACTCCCATGTTAAAGAATTTATATGTCCAGTGTTTCCCACATTTGACCTAGAGACATTTAAGGGAGGACGACACCTGTTATGAGTTGAATTGTGTCCCCTGAAGAGATAGGTTGAAGTCCCAGCCCCCATACTGGGGAGAAGGCCATGTGACAACTGAGGCAGAGGTTACACTGATGCACCTACACGCCAAGGAATGCCAAGGATTGCTGGCACATGCTAGAAGCTAAAAGAGAGGATTCCTCCACAGAGCCTACCACAGGAGCATGGCCCTGTTGGCACCTTGATTGTGGACTTCTATCCTCCAGAACTGTGGAGCAATACGTTTTCATTGTTTTAAGCTACCCAGTTTGTGGTACTTTGTTCTGGCAGCCCTAGCAAACTGATAACGACATCCATTAGCATCTGTTGGACCACAGTTTGGGAAACCCTGAACTAGAATCATTCAAAGGCAACTCCTGACTGACCAAGAAGGTGAAATAATTAGTCTGTAGAGGGGATCGTTTCCCCACGAACTCCTCACAATATTTGTTTTATTTCTAGGAGGAAATACATTTGAACAGTATCACAGTGGTGGCAACTATATGTATGTAATTCTTTTATCTTTTTTTGCTTGCCAGGCCTGGTGACTCTAATATGGACACAGAAAAGTACTAACCTGAAGAGATTACAGAATCACTGGTAAGTGTAGGCCTAATGTGCTGGCCTTCCCCTAGTCTCCAGGTCATGCCTGGACCAACAGCTTAAATTGGGGGCATAGCTGAAACAGGTTGAGCGGGCCAGGCCTCAGACAACACCTCAGGCTGCTCACTGCTGCTTCCAGGCTCCTGTCTTTTACAGTTAATGCCCAGAAAACTGAGTATCTTCATCAGTAGCAAATCGACGATCTCTTCTTCCTCCGACAGCTGCAGAGGGAGAAAGAACCATGCGACTTAGGGAGAGCTGTTCTCTTCAGGGGCTTTTCTTTCTTATGGGGAAACCATGGTTTTATCATCCACTTTGGTTGCTGCCGAAGTTATATCACTGTTTAGAGTTGCTTTTGTTTTGGAATTGACCTCCTTCTGGGAATCTTAAGGATATTCACTCCTGCCTTTATCCCCAGGGATTTCCTTCTTCCCCTCCATTGAAAATGACAAGATGCCCTCTACCACCCCCCACAAAGGCTATTAGGAATTTGTGTACAAAGACCCTCATGTGTTGCTGCTGGGAATGTGAAATGGAGACGAGTTTGGTGGTTTCTCAAATTTAAACCAAAGTGACCATATGACATCTTGAAATAAATTTCTAGCCCCAAGATGGAGCCACTCCTGCCCAGGGTGCCATGTCAGCAAATTGAAACTTGGATATCTTTTGTGTCTCTGTAAAGGCTCCCCCAGCAATGCAGTATATCCAGTCAGCCAGTCCCCTGACGCCAGACCACTCCAGGCTCTATACTTAATTCCTCTTCCTTCTCACCCCAAACAAGCTCACTCTGTGGCTCTGGCCAATCAGATATTTTCTGTTTTCCACTTCCTTATCCTTTATTCTTTATCCTATAAAAGTTTCCTGCCTTACACCCCATTTTGCAGATCTCTGAATGGAGACAGTCCACTTCATGAAATATTAACTTTTGTTTGTCATCACCTAACTCCAAGGGGTTCTCAGTCTTGACTGTACATGCAGACCACACGAGAAATTTTAGGAATACCAGTGGCTGGATCCTTCCCTCAGGGATTCTGTTTTTACTTGCCTCAGGTGCAGTAGCAGGCATTTCCAGAAGCCCCCAGATGATTCTCGTGTACAGGCATAGCTGGGAATCACCGGTGTAATGAACAGAGTCCCAAGCTGGGAATTGGAGACGTGATTCTAGTCTGCCTTTCATTTGCTATAATCTTGGGGAATTAATTTCCTCCTTCTGAGCCTCAGTTTCCCTTCCCATGAAATGAGGAAATGATCCTTTAGTTCCCCTAATGTCTGATGCTGCTCAGCCAGCCTCTTCTTAGTTCAAGGTCAGTGACTTTTGAAGACCAAGCCAAAGTGACCCACCTGATAGTATTTTTGCTCCTCATTGAATGCCACCAGGATGACAGAGATAAACAGATTCAGCACCACAAATGTCACGAAAATGATGCAGGACCCAATTAGGAAGGAGCCGAGCACTGGACTGTAGTCCAGGACCTGTCAGGAAGAAAACCAGAGTCATCCCTCAGGGTCCTGTGTGCTAGTGGTCACTTTCCTCAGCAGGCACCCTCAGAGGGATACTGGTCCTTAAAGCTAGGCAGATCCTGGAGCCAGAAAGTTTCCCTTCTGCCTGAGGGCTGAGAGTGTGGGCAGTGCTCTCAAAAGCTGCCCAGAGATGGAAAGGGCAGCCCCTCTACTCCCCACTGCTTCCGTTTCCAATATGGGTGTCATTCTGGCTAGGCCCAGGAGCATTCCCTTCCAGACACCCAGCACATTCCCTTCCAGCACAGCCTTCCCCTGATTAGCCAGTGTCTGATGTTCTGTAGACAGGGGTCCCCAGGGTGAGCTGTGGGAACCTTTTTATTTGTGCAGAGTTGCCCTGTGCTTGCCAGGCCATGGACCCAAGGGGTGACATCCACTGGGGAGGCATTTGAGGGGGTGCTTTCTCTAATTTTCTTAAAGGTTTGGTGTTGATGGTAGTGTCCATACCCCCCCTCACTTCCTCTCCCCCCATTACCTCCTCGTAGTTGAAGATTCCCAGCTGAAGGCTGATCATTGTTTCTGCCGCATCAAAGAGGGTTTTGTAGGAACGGAGTTTCCAACCAAAGATTAAGTTTGACTGTTATGGAAAGAGTCCTTATGAACAAGGAAAGAAACCATGCCACCCCCAAAGTGTGTTGTTTGACAGTAGAGTCAGCAATCTGAATCAGCCACATCCTTGGCCTGGCAACACTATCCATGTCCACAGAGCCTTCGAATGGGTGTGTGTACACACTTGGCTCAGATGGGTGTGTGTACACACTCGGCTCTGTAGGGGATGCGCGTGCACCTGGGCTCGCACACCAGCCACTCGAGGCCGCTGCTGTGGTCTCCCAGATGGCCACCCCAAAGCGCAGTAACGGTGCTGCGCTCTCTGAAGCCCCAGCCTCTTTGCTCTGGAGGATTTGGGTTGCATGAATAACAGGCTTCTGCCTGGGCGGGACCAGCCTCCCCCACCATATTTTCCTCTCACCATGGTTACCCCCTCCTCAAAGATTTCCCCATAGCTCTTGCATCAGAGGGAAGCCCAACAGTTCCTCAGCCCTGAGTTGGTGACTCCTGGTCCCACAGGACACTGCAGTGTCCTTGCAGCCCACGCACTGCAGATGGAGGACTGAATAAATCCACATGAATGAAAGGATGGGATGGGGTACTTTTAACAAAGCCAGATTCCAGCTTCTTAGCCAATACCCTCCATCACTTATTCAGCACACTTCATCCCATTTCTGAGGGTGAGAGAGGAAGATGGGGTGGGGTCAGTGGAGTGAGAGCCAGGACTGGGGTGAAAAGGGCAGGGAAAAGGTTAGAGGTGGGAGTGAAGACTAGGATAAGATGGACTGCTGTATGGTATGGACATCAGGGGGATGACAGAAGGTGAGAGACTGGATGGGGCAGGGTGAGAATTGGGAAGGGGGCTGGCATGGGTTGAGACTGGGTGAAGGGTCACAGAGAGGTGGGAGCCTGGGTTACAGTGGGAATCATAGACTTGGAGAGGATGGGGCTGGAGCTTATTTAGATGGAAATCAGCATGTGGCAGAGGGTCTTTGTTTCTCATTTTACTCAACAGTAAAAAAATAATTGATAGTTCAAAAAAATTTTTTTCAGTCACATAAGAGCATGATTGTCAAAAAGCTCTCAGTGTTAAGGAGCTAAATGTGCTTTCAGAAGGGCATGTGTAGGGCATCAGGCACCATCATGGCCTGCAGTCGTGTCCATCCTCTCTCCCCCATCTCTGCCCCACCTCAGGGTCAGGGACTGCCCAATTCACCTCTGCATCCCCTGGCCTGAGGGAGGGCTCTGTGCATGTCGGGGTAACTGGGATGTCAGGAGAACTGGCTCTTAAGGCAGAGTCAGTACAGAAAGGAGTCCATCATGGTAGATAGTTGGTCCCTTCAATCTTAGAGACTACACTTCCTCACTCTTACCCAATTGAGGTGTCCAGCCTCTGCCATTTGGGGTGACCAGTTCATGAGCTCCCAGCTGAAAGACTCCAGACTCAGAAAGAAGATCCACCATCTCCCTTAGGTTCCCAGGGTTTTCCTAATCCCCCAACTCTCCACCACTGAGCAGCCTTTACTTTTGAGGAGACCAGCCCAGAAAGTTTTCCCAAAGGAGCCACTCACTGCAATGGAGTAAGCCAGGAGCATGATAAGGATGACGACGATAAAGCCTGAAATGTCCCCCCAGGCACGACACAGAGCTGACGTGATCATGTTCATTTTGGGGTTCAGCCTGAGCAGATGCCAAAGCTTCACAGTGGACAGGAGGACCAGGAAGGCAAGGATGTATCCCAGGGCAGCGTCGGCTGCTGCAGTCTCACTGAAGCTGATCCTTCTGTGGGACCAAATGGGGAGACTGGTCTCAGAGATGGTGAGAGCCTCAGCCAGCGCTCATCTGTCAAGATTAGCCTGATCATGGTCTGGGGACATCCCCCAGCCAGGCGATGATGAAGTGGTGGTCACGGTGAGGGTGAACGTCCTGGTTACAAAAGAGACGGTAGTGGTTGTGGTCACGGGGCTGTTACCTGACAATCTTGGTTAATGGCCACAGAGCTGAGGAAGAATGACAAAAGAGAAATCCTCCCAGGGTTGAGAAGACAGAGGTAAGGGAGTTCCATGAGCCTCCCCTCCTGGTTTGGGGGTCACTGGATGCCACGTCCTCCTGCACACCTATCTGAGTGTATATCTACACCATCCTTACATTTAAAGGAACGATGGAAGTACCATCCAGTTGCTGAGGAACCTCAATTTCATTGTTCCATTTGACCTTCAAGACCACAGCGTGAGGTATCATATCTCCATTTTACAGAGAAGGACAGATAGTTGGTACAAGGTCACATAGCTAGTGATATAGTGACAAAACTAGTGGTGGAAGCATGAGAGTTGGAATCCAGCTGTGTCTCATTCCACAGTCCAGGCTCTTCTTGCCATCCCACCCTGCCTTCCATGCCCCTTTTGTGCCTGCCTTTGTGTGTCAATTCATACAATATTGAATTAATTAATGTTGGCTCGTTAATTCAGTCTTAACATTGGTACATTATCGAGTATGACTTATACCTGTATCTATTGACATGGATGGCGAACAGGTTATAGAAAAAAATTATATGATCTGAAGTTTATAAAAGCATTTAATATAAATACATAATGCCTGAGAAGAGCCATCCTTCTGTTTAACCTCCTGCCTTCCCTTTTCTTCCCTTTGAGGGGTTTGTGAATATAGTTTGTTAATGAAGGACATAGTCTAGGGTAGAGTGTAGAGTTCAGATACTAAGCTCTGCATTTTCTTGCTGTGTGACCTTGCAGAGACAAGCTCTCTGAGCCTCAATTGCTTCATCTATAAAAAAGGGATAACATCATCTTTTAGAAGTTCTGGGAAGATTAAAGTAGATGAGATAATGCTTTTAAAGTGGTGTTTTTATGAATGCGTAAGGTATCCAACAATTGCTCAATAAACGTTAGCCATATCTATATAATCAATGGATGTTTCAGAGTAAGTACTAGGATCCTGGAGACATAAACTAGGTTTGAATTATTTCTCTGCCACTTTTTTGTTATGTGGTGTTGGGGAAGTCCCGTTACCTCGCTAATTTTCTTATGTATGAACTGGAGTGATGGCAACATTTACCTCCATGGGTTCTCCTGAGGATCCAATGGGTTAGTGCCTCCTGCACAGCACAGAGTGGACTCTTGGTAAATAGTAGCAGACGTGGGTTGACTGGGCACTAATACTTGCAAAGACCCTGCCCCCAAAGCTGGGAGGAACCTTACAGAGTGTCACATGGCCCTATGCTTTGGTAAGATTTGCAAAAGATTCTATTTTTGTCTTCAAGTCCTCTCCAGTTGTGTATGCTTCAGACCCCAAATCTATGTACTACAGCTAGAGTTATTTTTTAAAGAGTAACCCCGGATCCTCTGAGGGCCAGCAGGATTTCAGAAGCCTCCCTCTGAGGCACAGCCTCAGTGTCAGTGGTGGGAGCTGGGGGCTGAGGCAGAGCCACTTACTCCTCCCCGTGTTTCCGGTAGCGCTGGAGGTCACGCTCCACCAGGACGGCCCTCTTCACAAACACCGCCAGGGCACTCCAGCTGGCCAGGATGATGGCCAGCTCCAGAACGTTCCACTTGCTGTGGAAATAGCACCACTTTTGCTTCCTCAGGAGCTTGCCCTGAGAAAGGAGCCAGAGGTTTTAACAAAGGCTGTGGATCCCTAGGGGTTTCTCAGAGTCCTGGCCTCATATGCATAGAGCACCAAGGGCCTCTCCCCAATCCCGTGCCTGTACTTCACCTGTTCCCATCATCAGTCGGGGCTGCAGGATTTGTGGGTGTTTGAGAGAAAGTACAGGATCTAATAAAAAAGCACTTAATTCTCTCAGATGCAAAAAAAGAGTGGGGGGGGGGAAGGGAGGAAGAAAACCCTCCCCTCAAAAAAGCATTTACTTTAGAAAACTTATAATTGTGAATTCTTTCTCTGTCTCTTTGAGATGCAAGAATTTTCCTGGTGGCTCAGACAGTAAAGAATCTGTCTGCAGTGCAAGAGACCCGGGTTCAATTCCTGGATCACGAAGATCCCCGAGAGAAGGAAATGGCAACCCACTCCAGTATTCTTGCCTGGGAAATCCCATGGACAGAGGAACCTGGAGGGCTACAGTCCATGGGGTTGCAAAGAGTCGGACATGAGTGACTAACACACAGATAAAAGCCAATACGTAAGAACTGACTTGACCCTTAATTTGAGATGTATGGAAATCTTTTTAAAGCTAAACAATCCTCTTAAGTGAAGTGAAGTCATTCAGTCTTGTCTGACTCTTTGCAACCACATGGACTGTAGCCTACCAGGCTCCTCTGACCCATGGGATTTTCCAGGCAAGAATACTGGAGCAGGTTGCTATTTCCTTCTCCAGGGTATCTTTCCAACCCAGGGATCGAACCTGAATCTCCTGCATTGCAGGCAGACGCCACCTGGTAAGCAAAAACAATCTTCTTGCTCATTGTTAAAAGTCAGAAACATTTTTCTCAAGAGCCAAGGAGTCATCTCTTTGAAATGTAATCATCAAGGAAGATAAAGCCCTTATCTCCCAGTTTCCCTGGGAAGGTAGAAGCCAAGCCACTTGGTTACAAGTTGGAAAATTACCTCCTGTTGTAAACACGCTGCTGCTGCTGCTGCTGAGTCTCTTCAGTTGTGTCCGACTCTGTGCGACCCCATGAACTGCAGCCTACTAGGCTCCTCCGTCCATGGTATTTTCCAGGCAAGAGTACTGGAGTGGGGTGCCATTGCCTTCTCCAGTTGTAAACATAGAGGAAGTCTATTTTTTTCATTTGGTAAAGGCAGTTAGCAAACTCAGGTGGCTACCACAATTAACAGGTGAACTTAGGATAAACTAGTGGTACAAACAATCCTATAGTGGTGTAAATGGTGTTCTCAGTCCTCTTAAGGATTGATCAACATTAATTTTAAGAGTGGGTGTGTAATGGTTTTGTATCTGCCTGAAGATATACAAGGGTGAGATTTCTTTGTCTTTGCAACCTCTTTATCAGATTGTCTGGGATGAGCTTCACATTCAGTTTAATGCTTTGTTGTTTAGTTGTTAAGTCATATCTGACTCTTTGACACCCCATGGACTGTAGCCCGCCAGGCTCCTCTGTCCATGGGGATTCTCCCAGGCAGAAATACTGGAGTGGGTTGCCGTTTCCTTCTCTGGGGGATTTTCTCAACCCAGGGATTGAACACATGGCTCCAGCATTGGCAGGCAGATTCTTTACCACTGAGCCACTAGGGGGTTCAATGCCTAATCAATTTTTAAAAAAAGCTGTTTTCTTAGGGGGAGTGGGGAGTTATTGTTAAATGGGAACAGTTTGTGGTCTTGCCCTCCCTCTCAGCCTTTTCCCTTACACACAAGAGAACCTTGTGTTGTCTGTTCCATTTCCCTCCTCTTTCCCACTCTTCTGGAAGAAGGACATATGTTTGGCTGGTAAGAGGCTAAGTTCACCTCTTTTATAAAGAGATGGAGGGATTTTTAACTGTTTAAGCAGCGTGATGAGAAGGATTTAAGAGTTTTAGAGAGAGGCTTTCTGAAGCAGCTGCAGGCAGAGTGTGCAGGCAATGGAGAGGAGAGGTGGGTGGTGGATGGGCCTCCTTTGATGTTGTTAGAGAAATGCAGGGACTTAAACTGCTATTAGGTAACTGTTGGCTGGTGGTTTTGAATTGGCAGTGCTTAGAGACCATGTGGAATCCAGGTTTATGGATCAGTGTGCAACATGGTGGTAAATGTGGCAAAGGGGATTTTTCCTAATTCCTAGAGACCACCCAGGAAGGACCATCCTAAAAGTCTCAGTTCCTGAGAGGTGCCTGAGCTGGGTCAGCCCTTGGGACCAGCAGGGAATGTGGAACATTGCCATGGCACACAGCTAAGCCATGAGAACATCTTCCTCTCCCTTCTTTAGGCCCCCTCTGAGGAAGAGGGGAATCAAGAGAGAGACTAGGCAGGCACACGCTCACTCCATCCTCACCCAAGGAGCTGCAAGCCCGCCCCTCACCTGCACGATCATGTAGTAGAGGAGGAACAGGAAGTAGACAATCTCTGCGGCTATCACGAAGGGGTGCCAGCCGTCAGTAAAGGGGTACGGGCGCAGGCTCTGTAGGTACGTGTGTGCAAAGAAGGTTCCTGCAAAGCAGAGCATGTTATGCTCACCCACGGCCACATGCCCACTCAATACCAGAAGTCACTCAATACCAGAAGTCATCAGTGAGATGAAGCGAACTCAAGCCCTTCTGAGGGGTGGCCACGGGCGGAAAAGAAGATAGAGGTCGTTCTAACCCACAGACCCAAGGGACTGAAAGGGGAAGGCCAGAAATGGCTGCGTGTCTGATGGGACAAGGCAGGCTGCGGTGGAAGACAGGCCTCTGGCCTTTTCCTTTAGCGTCAGCCATTGTGCCCTCATCATCTCAGCACACCCGCTTGTCTAACATCAGTTTACTCCACGTTGGCTTGTTTAAGGCCATTTCATCTGAAGAGAACGCTGGAGATCAATTCAGCTGTTAACCAATATGCCTAAAATTCAACCTTCTTTAGAATTCTTTTTCATCCATTTATGTCTTTTCCTAAACCAATTTGACTAATAAGGCTACTGCCTGCAAAGACAAAGCCAGTCTGAAAAATGGCAGACGAGAGATACAAACCACCTGAGACCTTGCTGACATCAGTGGGCTGCTGAATCAACTAGATCAGAAACCTACACCACGCTTCTCATTTGTAGAAATAAATTAATCAGGTTGTGTTGGGGGCAAATTGTTTAAAAGGTTCTTAAACAGCCAAAGAGATGCCAAAAAGAAATGGGAAATTATAAGACGTGTGAGTAAATCCCTCAAAAAGGATTTGAAAGAAACTTTTGACAGTAGCAAATGATAATGAAAGTTGAAAGCCTTTTACTTTTCACTTTACACAGTCCTGAAATTTTAAATATTTCTTTTTAAAATATGTAATTTTAAATATTACTTTTTAAAATATGTAATTTTAAAATATATAATTTTAAATATTACTTTTTAAAATATGTAATTTTAAAATATGTAATTTTAAATATTACTTTTTAAAATATGTAATTTACAGAATTCCCTGGCAGTCCAGTGGTTAGGACCCTGTGCTTCCACTTCAGGGAACCAAGGTTCAATGCCAGGTTGGAAGAGTAAGATCCCACATACCACGAGGAGTAGCCAGAAAAAAAAAAAAAAAAAGGTCATATTTTAAAAGTTGTATTTTTAAAAAAGAGGTGGTTGATTTTAGGAAAATTGATTATTAGCTGAAGAGGCCTTAGATCAGTGTTTTTAGTGGATTGTGATTAGCGTTAAAAAGGGTGGAAAGCAGGGAATGGAGAGAAAGAATAGAACACAAAATAGAGTACATTACGTGTAGTTAAGGAAATCATTTTTGAAGCCCTTGTCTCGGTTATGTTTTAGTATATTGGTATGTGTGTATTAGAATTTGATGTAAAATAAACTTACATGTAGGTTGCATGTAACTTTTGCATTGTAGGTTGAGGTACCGCAAGTTGTGAAGTGTGGTTTAGGTGAAGTTATCTGTTACCAGGTCACCCCCTCCCCAGCCCTTCACTGCTAGGCCCCCATCCCCACACACAGGAGACTGGAAAGCTCAAGAACATGAGCTGCCTTCAGACCCCATCTGTCTCCCAGACTTGAGAGACAGGCCAGAGAGAAATGTAGGCAGCCAGGAAGAAGGGTGGAGCAGCCCTGAAACTTTGCCTTTAGGGACCAAGGCAGAACCAAGACCCTTTGGCAGTATTGCCCAAACAACCTTTTGCCCTGGAGCTCTGGCCTGGGGGTGAGGAGCCCTATCCCAGAGGGAGGGGTGTCTATCATCTGGAACATGCAGATAGGTTCACAGGCAAGCCTTCCCACCAAGGGCGCTGGTCTCCAGGGTCAGAGTGACAATGCAGAACAGGTTGACGTTAGCGTTGTAGACCGTGAACTCCACAAACACAGCTCTGGTCAAGCTGTCCAGCCAGGTGTTGTCAAAGAGATACTGGAGGGTTCTGTGGGAAGAGGAACATTTAGGGGCTCAATACACAGGGGCTCCCTGCCCTCTCAGCTCAGGGAGGAGCCCAACGCTTCCTGTCAAGATTTCTCCCTCCGTCTCTGCTCTGCGCCCCAGGCCCCAGGGCCTTCAGGCTGCTCCTGGGAGTGCAGAGGTTCTAAAAATGTGGTCCCCAGACTGCTAGCATCACATCATCTGGAATCTTGTTAGAAATGCAAATTCTCAAGCTCCACCCTAGATCTCCCCAGTCAGAATCTATGGGGGTGGGGACCTGGGAATCTGTGCTTTGGTGAGCCATCCAAGGGATTATGGTGTGGTTTTTTGGTTTGTTTTAACCATTATCCATCTCTGTCTATCTTTTTTAAGTATACTTGATGTACAATGTTAGTTCAGGTGTACAGCATAGTGATTCAGTATTTTTATAGATTTTAATAACTTCCATTAAAAGTTATTACTAAGTAAGTCCTATAATTCTCTGTGCTGGACAATATGTCCTTGTTGCTTGTCTATTTCATTTTCATTTTTATTATTTTTTTGGCATGCTGAGTAGCATGCGAGATCTCAGTTCCCTGACCAGAGAGATCAAATCCGTGCCCCCTGCAGTGGAAGCATGGAGTCTTAACCATTGGACCACCAGGGAAGTCCCAATCTTATACACAGTACTTAGTATCTGATGCGTTTTAAAGTTTGAGGACATGGTGTTAGAGGAGCCACATAGAACATTAGGGGCTTAGGCAGGCAGCAGCTATAGCTGCCACAGTCCCTCTTGGGCTGGCAGTTCACAAAACCAGTTCCCGGAGATCTGTTCACAGGTGTTGTGCGAACAGCATGTGCCAGAGGGACATGGGTTCAAAACTTGCCTGCCTCGTGGGCAAGCTGATAACATCTCAAGGTCTCAGCTTCCTCATCTGCAGTGGTGTTAACACCAATGCCTGGGGATCATTACGAAGAGAAAATAGAAATGTGTGTGTGTGTGCATGCAGTATTAATAATAATAGCTGTTATTAGGGCAGTAATGATGAGCCTGTTTTAAAATACACCCCTTCCGTGGTGGGTTTGGGGTTTCTCTGGTAGCTCAACTGGTAAAGAATCTGCCTGCAATGTGGGAGACTCCAATTTGATTCCTGGGTCGGGAAGATCCCCTGGAGAAGGGAAGAGCTACCCACTCCAGTATTCTGGCCTGGAGAATTCCATGGGGTCGCAAAGAGTCAGACATGACTGAGCGACTTTCATTTTTCTGGTGGGTTTGCAACCTGCTGAATGTGTCAGTTGTTCTGAGTGGCAGGAAAACACCTCTTATGTGGAAATAGACTATTTCTGGCCTGTCCTTAATCCCAGGGGACCCCGCCAGGGGTTTGTTACCTCTGTTCCTCGATGTTGTAATAATGCAGTGGAGGAGCCAGAGGTTCACACAGGTTTACTCACTCACCTGGAACAACACCACTAACAGGAGCAGTGCCAGGTTTCAAACCTCCAACACTAGAGCGTGCTGGGAGAGGCAGTGCACGTGTGCCCTGAGTGTCCCCACACATTCATGCCAACTGTTCCTGAAACACAAGGCTCTGGCTGGGCTTTACCCAGGCCTCATCTCAGGGCTGAGTTTTCAGTGAGCAACTTCAAGGAATGGGGTGATGTCCTCCTTCAGACAAAGAGCAGGCTTGCTTCTGCCACTGTAGAAACAGTGGATAAAGTGCTCCACGCAGTGTTCCTCCTTGGTACTGTCACTCCCTGCATGGGCAAGCGTCTGTCATTGCCCTTCCTGGGGACTGACTCCCATCGCTATGAAGCTCTGCTACTATTTTTTGCTGTGAGGAGTGAAAGCCTTTGTCTCTGACCTAGGAGTCTTGTGTCTCCTGCCAGCATCCATGAAACAAACCAGCATGTTAGTTTATGAGCAGGTAAAACCTCAGACCTTGCAAATTCTTGGTTAAGGGTTAAGAGCCTTAACCACTTCCTACTTGCCTGGTGGTGGGTGCTTTGTGTGGTCCTGAGTTTCCCATCCCTCTACTGTTTCTAGCCGAGGCCACCAGGCTTGGTGCCCCAGGCTGAGAATCCTGGAGGCAGGATTTCTCTTCCAACTTGGAGACTGCATAGTTCCCAGCAGCCTGAAAATACAACCTGAGTGCCTCTGAACCCCCCAGGCCCTCCTCACAATGATAAAATGAGCTTGGCTCAGCCCTGTTTTGAAGGCTGCACCTGCCAATCAGACAATCAGACCTGAAATCAAGCAAATGTCTTTCCTCTACTGCACATGAATCAAATGAGCCTTACCTTAATGCACTTTGGCGATCAGTCCCCAAGGGGACCACATAACCTCCTCCCCGGTACACGGTGAGTTTGCCCCAGAGGGGATACCCTCGGCACTGGCTCTGGCTCTGGTACTGCCAAGCCTGGGGAAAGTCATTGCTGTTGTTGAGGATGGAGGCATTCCAGCCTTCCCCATAGTCTGACAGGTCTTCCACATCCAGGGAATATGGTGCATGGCATCCGTCAAGAAAAGCCTGCAGCTGCGGGGCAAGAAGGCAGGAGCTCTCCTGCACCCTCACTTGGCGAATCTGGGCACTGCCAACCAGCTTGGCATTCCCATCAGTGACAAAGCCTGGGGATGAGAAACACGTGTGTAAATATAGCCATCAACATTGTCTTAACACATTCCAAGCTTTTTGGTCTGGATGCTACCACGACCTCCAGTGCACCCACGTAGAATCAGCCAAGAGAAGTTCATGGCCAACCACATTCAACCACTCCTCACCGTCTCCCCACCTTCTCTTGAGGAATGACACACCCTACCCAGTCATCATCTCGGAGACCATTCTTGTCCTCACCCGCAACTCTCGTCCTGTGAGTCAGCAGGCCCGTCAGCAGTGCGTCTTCGGTGTTCCCCCTCTGTTTCTCCATCGTCTCTGCCTCTTGTCCTTGTCCCTCATTTCTCCCCAGCTTCCTAACCTACCTACCCTCTACCCCAGCTTCCATGTGCTGTGTATACCACAGAACTGATTATGTTACTGCCTCAGAAAGAAGCTGTCAATGGCTCTTCACTTCCTTAAACACGAACTGTGAACTTCCAGAGCCTTCATGATGTGGCCCCTGTTCCTCTCTTCTGCTTTGCTTCTCACAGGTCCTCTACTCCTACCCCACGAGGCAGCCACACTCAACACTCTGTAGTTCCAGGAAGTGTAGTGCCTCGGTGTTTCACGCTTGCCTTCGCTTGTGTTGTCCTTTCTGCCTGGCACACCATTTCCACCTGGTCAACTCCTGCTCAGTTATCTAAAAAGGAGCTTCTCTACTCTGCATTCAGGGAGGGTTAGGGGCCCTCAGAGGGTCTCTCCTTCAAAGCATGTGGTTCTGTGGTTATTGGGTCTCTGTAAGGCTGATGTTGACAGTGACCCACTGCTGTTCCAAGAAAGGAGTATGTGCGAGGTGGTAATACACATCCTGGGCTGGGGACAATACCTGGGTAATGACTGTACAGGTTGCTCACGAGGGTTGTGTTGGCCCATGTGAAGAACTGCTGGAAGCTCAGCACGGTTGAAAAGCCTCGGGTGAAGCTGTGCTCGAGGTGTCTGTTGAAGTGATAGGCTCTGGGGTCCCTCTGCCCATAGGCAACCAGCAGCAGCATCCACAGAAAGCCCAGGTACGCTGGGAAGGGAGGCACAGACCCTCGTCAGGCAGAAGCCCCAACTCCTACCAAGCCCAGGGCAGGGTGGGAAAGGCACATGGCTCAGAAAAGTTGAGGTCTTGTAGACCTGCCACCCGCCCCTGTGGTGACAAAGAAGCCAGTCCTTATAAGGACAGCAGAAAGGAGCAAAGTCCACAGGCCGTGAGCCTCTGCCTGGGTTCAAATTCCAGCTCTGACATTTCCTATCCATGTGCCCTTTGCAAGTGACCTAACCCTTCTATGCCTCCTTCTCCTCGTCTGTGAAGTGGGGATGAAAATTGTGTCACACAGGGTTGTGATGTTGTAATGTCAACAAGTTAATGTTCATAAAGCACTTAAAATAGTGCCTGCATGGACTTCGTGCTGTTTGAATGTTTCTTAAAGAGGATTTTTTAAAAAATGGGGCTCTGGGGACTTCTCTGGTGGTCCAGGGCTTCCACTGCAGGGGGCATGGGTTCGATCCCTGGTTGGGGAGCTAAGACCCCACACGCTCATGCAGCATGGCAAAAAAAAGGGGGATGCTCTGCCATGTTGCAATGCTGAGGATAGAGCAATAAAGATGACAGATGTGTTCCCTGCCCTCAAGCAGCTCACTTGTAAACAAGTGAGTGTCACCTAAGGGCCATTAGGTACAAAGATTTAGTTTAGAAAGCCTGAAGTTAGAATCACGTGAGGGATGCATAACCTTGCTGAATCAGAATCTCTGGATCCAGGGCTTGGGAAATTGCATTCTGGCACCCCTCCCCCACCTCAAGATGTTTTACTGGGGTTCTGCCCACACCCCTCTTGTTCTTCATTCTGTTTATGCAATTCCTATGCAAGCTCCCCAACTCTGTGCTTTGGCCATACGTGCTTGGCCAGTGGAAGCACAGACGCAAGCATGGCCTCCTTGTCATAGAAACTATGGGAGAGTGTGTTTCATGAAATGAAGGAATGAACCAAGAAGCAAGAAAATATGAGGTCCAGACCACAGCTTCAACACAGTAGAATAATAAAGAGAATTCTCAGGCCCCAGTGAAGAAGGACCTCAGAATGACAGTAGCCAGTCCTTACAAGAGCTTGTCAGAGGACTCCCGGAGAGACTCCCCCAGAAGATGAAGAGACAAAATGTCTTATGTGAATGCACATCTCAAGAGACATCTAGAACACTGACATATAATCAGGGGTTGACCAATGCCTGGAAAACCGAATGAATAAACAGAACAAAAAGAGTCAAAAAAGAAAAGAGATTACACCACATCTGTTCAAGTCTGTGTTAAGAACCAGCAAGTGGGAAGGTTGCTCATAGGTAATCTTGGCTGCCTACCCAAGATTTCTCTGATTAAGGCAAACGCTTTCTGCTCCTTGAGGTGCATGGTTTTCATCTTCTCAATGTCAGAGGCCAGAGGTGGCTGGTAGATGTCCCTTCTGCTGTTTCTTCGCACTCGGAACAAGGCAGAGGGGTCTGTGAAAGTGAAGGGCATGAGGGCAGTCCCCCAAATGGGCAGTGGAACCAGGTTGTACATTTGCAATCAAGGGAATCCCCTCACCAGGTACCGCGGGATCCACCATTCCCCCTCTTCGGGAGCCATTTCCCAGCGCTACCCTCTGTGCCTCTGCCTGGGCTATCCCAGTGCCAAGGATCCCATCCCTTCTCTAGGAACAGATGCCTCCCCTACTGTGGTCTGTCTCACTGATCACTGGATGCAGTCTTCCTGTGTTCCTGAACTCTAAGGTGGATCTCAGTGCTTCCCAAACTTGGAAAGATGAGGGTGTCTAATATCTCAAAGTCCTGTTATGTCTAATTCCAAGTATCTTCTTTCTTAGACCACTTCATTGAGCTATAATTTTCACAAACTCACCCTATAGAAGCCTACAATTCAGTGATTTTAGTAAATTTATAGAGTTGTACCACCATCACCACAACCCAGTTTTAGAATGTTTCTGTCACCCCTAGAGGTTCCTCATGTCCCTGAAGTTGGCCTCTACTCCCACTCTATCTCCACCCTCAGCCTCATTAATTTGCATTCTGTATCCATAGATTTTCTTTCTGGACTTTTCATATAAATAGAGTCATATGTGCATAGTTTTTGTATCTGGCATCTTTTACTTAGCGTCATGATTTGATGCTCATCCATGTTGTGTATATTAGTAGTTAGTTTCTTTTATGATTGAGTAGTATTCTGTTGTATGGACATACTACCTTTTGTTTAATTCACCTATTGATGGATATTTGGATTGCTCCTGGTTTGGGCTATTAAGAACAATGTGACTATGAATGTTTTGTATGGACATATATTTTCATTTCTCTTGGGTAGATTCCTTGGAGTGGCTAAGTACCTTTTGGCTATTGCTAATGAAGCTGCTAGGAACATTTGTGTACAGGTTCCTATATGAAAATAAGTCTTCATTTCTCTGGGATAAATGCCCAAGAGTGCAATTGCCGAATCATATGGTAAACCCATGTTTAGTTTTGAAAGGAACTGCCAAACTGTTTTCCAAAGTGTCTGTACCATTTTACATTCCCACTGGGACTGTATCAATCCTCCAGCTTCTCTGCATCCTTGTCTGCATTTGGTATTAACACCGTTTGTAGGCAGTCTGATATGGGTATATTGACCCAACTGTCGTTTTAGATCCACGCCTCTCTGTCCATCCCCACTGCTAACGCATGCAATCCCTAGTCTAGGGCCATTTCACTAGTCTTCCTACTGGCCTCCCCACTTCTACCTTTGACCCACTACCTCTAGTCTCCAAGAGCAGTCATAGTAATCTTCCTTAAATCACAAATTTCCTATTTAAAACACTCCAAAGCCCCAGCATTGCCCCACGGCACTGCATGACCTGGTCCTCACCCACCTCTCTGCCTTCATCTTGAACTACTCCTTCCATGTGCACACAGCTCCCCATGCTCTAGCCACCCTGTCAGTAACTGCTATAAAATGACAAGCTGTGGTTCCACCCCAGGGTCTTTGCACATACCCAGTGTTCAATTCTTCCCTCTCCCATCCTCTAGGAGACAGCTTAGGTACCCTTTCAGCAGAGAGGCCTGCACCCTCTTATTCTAGCCCCCTCATTCTTTCTTACAAGTCGTTTTGTACATTTGTTAGTGTGTCTCCCAAATGGGCTGTTTATTCCAAGTGTGCTAAGTCACTTCAGTCGTGTTCAAGTCTTTGTGACCCCATAGACTGTAGCCTACCAGGCTCATCTGTCCATGGGATTCTCCAGGCAAGAATACTGGAGTGGGTTGCCATGCTCTTCTCCAGGGGACCTTCCTGACCCAGGGATCAAACCTGCATCTCTTACATTTCCTTCCCTGGCAGGTGGGTTCTTTACTCCTAACACCACAGATGCCCTTTATTCTAAGAGCAGTAACCTGTCCCAGCCAGTCAGTGCTGTGTTTCTAGGGCTGAGTGGCGAGCAAGGATTGATTTCAAACAGGCAAGAGGGAACTTTTGGGGGTAACACAGCTGTTCTGAATTGTGGATAGTTGCACAACTCTATAAATTTACTAAAATCAATGAATTACACACTTACAGTGATTGGATGTCATGTAAATCATGTTCCCAAGCCAGTGTACTGCCTGGAACACAGCAAGTACTCCCTGAATAAATGCCAAAGGAATGACGGATAAATATTTAATTGATTGGGAGGCTGACGTCTCTTTGGAGAAAATTGATCTTTTGACTTGGAAGATGGTTTTAATGGACTTTTTGAATCTGCAAGGCCAAAACCCTACTGGAGGATGGAACGATCCAGGCCCATGAGGAGGTCACCATAATGCATGGGGTGTGGACTTTTGTTTGCTCCTGTTTTTCCTTAAGAGTCAGAATCTCTGCAGAGTCAACACTCTGTTAGAGTGTTGATTCTGTTCTGTTTGCCTGTTTGTTTTTTGTAAGTCTTTTATTGTAGGCACCCTCAGGAGTTTTGGCTGGAAAGTGAGAGGTCAGGTTGGGGGGAAGAGGTCTGGTCATGGGCTCCTCTGACCAGAGGCAGCATGGCTGTGTTCCACTGCTTTACAAAAGCAGGCGCTGGGCTGGATTTGGGCCCCTGGCTGTTGTTTGCAGACCCTTGTCTGAGAACCCTGATTACAACTCTCTTATCCCTCATTCTCACCCCCCACCTCCACAGCTTGATTTTTGGTTCTCTAATGACCTGAATCCTGGAGAGGAAAGCTTGCTTGGTATTACACAGAGGATGATGGCCCCTGCAGAATACGGACCCCACAGTGCCTCTTCATGCTTGGATGTCCGAAAGGCTTGGAAAGGGGAGGAATGAGGTTGCTCAAGAAACAGAGGAGGAGGCACTTGTCCCTGGATGATCTGGGGGTGCCTCACCAGTAGGGGTGAAGTCTGATAGGGAGCAAAGGTCTGAGCCCAGGATCACCCAGTGGCTGGGCTCTGTGGGGCTTTCTCAGACTCGTCAGCCCCCTGCCTGCACCTGGGCACCATTACCTGGGCCGGAGAGATGTCCTGGGATGGGGACCACAGGCTCCTCGTCCTCCACTCGCTTCAACACCAGCGCAAAGAAAGCTGCGAACCCCAGCACCTGGAAAACACCCACCGTAAACCTCAAGCCTGTGTTGGAAACTCTGTCAGTTCCTGGTCTGAGTTGGGTAGAATGAGAGATACATTGATGTCCTGGGACAGGAGCCATGCTCTGGGGCAGCCAGGTGGGAACCAACCCGTCCTCTGCAGAGAGGGCACGTGGTTATGAAGTGTGTGTGCGCATGGACACCAAGCAGGCCGAGGCAGGCAAATCCTTGAACTCACCCTGCTTCTGGTATTCCTTGAGCCCTCCCACCTGCTGCTCTCCTTTTGCTCAGCCTTTCTCTTACCTTTCAGCCTGGTGACTTACACCTCCCTAGCATATACACCTGCCTCCTCCCTCCATCTTTCCCTCCCTTTCTTTAAGAAGTAATTCCTCCCATTACATTGTCTCTGCACCTACAGCATAGAAGCATAAGGCTCAGGACTCTGTTCTTAATATTCTCAGACTGGACTGGGGCAGGTGTCAGGAGACGTTTGGGGTGGGGTGGTAAGGAGGATTCTGCATTGCCTCATAGTTAGAAAGAGTCATTGTATAAATGTTCCCTTTTTTCTATAGCTTCCCCCTACCCCATGCCAGTATTCCTATCGCCTGGCTTCTTCCAGGCCAGGTTCAGTGACTCTGCTCACTTGCATAATTTTACATTTTCAGGAATAGGAGTGTACTTCCAGTTCATGGACACATTTAATGACTTGGTGTTTTTATTTTCTGAAGATAAAGTTCTTGTAAGTTGCACATGCCACAATCAAAAGCATCCTAGCCCTGAGGAAATATATCATTCCTATCTTACATGTGACCTGGGGCAAGATTTTCTGTGACCTTATCCTCTTTTGTTGTTCAGTCTCTAAATCTTGTCTGACTCTTTGTGACCCTGTGGACTGCAGCACACCAGGCTTCCCAGTCCTTCACCATCTCCCAGAGTTTGCTCAAGCTCATTGCCACTTTATCTCAGGTTGTCCCATCTGTAAAGTGGAGGTGAGGACCCTCCTGAGGGTGAGAGTGATGATGAGATGCCAGCATCTGGCCATGAGGGAGTGTGGGTTACCCTGGTAATTACCTTCCTGCCCCAGGTCCACCGAGAAGAGGCACTCCAGCTGGGTTTGTTGAATGAACAGATGAGGGAACTGCTGAAGCCTAAGGACGGAGCAGCTGGCAGGAGGGAAAGCATGGACAGAGGGGAGGAGGACATGAGGGCAGCCCCACAGAGGTCCTGACCTTAAGTGGCTGGGTGACAAACACGCTTTCCACGAAGGAGACGGCCATGGAGATGAGCCACTTGAGGGAGCTGGTCCGCCCATAGTGCAAGCCATAGAGCATGGTGAAGAAGGCTGCCACCCCGCTTGTGACTATCACCAGGAGCCAGCCCACTAGGACACACCACCAGGGCAGGCTTCGAGGGAGCTTCCTTGCCTGCAAGGAACTGCAAGAGAGGGTGGATATAATCAGTGTGGTACCATTTGGGCTCAAGTTCAACTCCTACTCCACCTCCACCAGCTGCGTGACTTGGTCAAGTTCCTTGACCCCTCAGACTCTCAGTTTTCTCCTCTGTCTTGTTCTGTATTCTATCTGATATACATACACATATGCCATTGAGGTCACCTTTATTCACTGCTTACTAGGAGCCATACAGACTGCTTTATACAGATGGAAACCTACAAGGCTGGTACTATATAATTGTTTTTATTATGAAAATTCCCCATTATACAAAAATCAGTGAGTAGACTGAACCCCCATCAACTACTTTCAACAACCATCACCTTGTCAAACTTACTTCATCTATTTCCACATGCCTTTTTTTCCCCTGGAATATTTAAAAATAAATTCCGTACATAATATAAAATTATCACCAATTATTTTAGAATACATCTCAAAAATGGTCATTTTATCACTCAGTTATGGTGCTATTGTTGGGAAATAAAAAGAAAATTTCCTTCTACCCTTTCTAGGGGACTGGAATGCAAAAGTAGGAAGTCAGGAAATACCTGGCGTAACAGGCAAATTTGGCCTTGGAGTACAGAATGAAGCAGGGCAAAGGCTAATAGAGTTTTGCCAAGAGAATGCACTGGTCATAGAAAACACCCTCTTCCAACAACACAAGAGAGAACTCTACACGTGGACATCACCAGATGGTCAACACCGAAATCAGATTGATTATATTCTTTGCAGCCAAAGATGGAGAAGCTCTATACAGTCAGCAAAAACAAGACCGGGAGCAGAATGTGGCTCAGATCATGAACTGCTTATTGCCAAATTCAGACTTAAATTGAAGAAAGTAGGGAAAACCACTAGTCCATTCAGGTATGACCTAGATCAAATCCCTTATGAATATACAGTAGAAGTGACAAATAGATTTAAGGGACTAGATCTGATAGAATGCCTGATGAACTATGGACAGAGGTCCATGACATTGTACAGAAGACAGGGATCAAGACCATCCCCATGGAAAAGAAATGCAAAAAATGCAAAAAAGCAAAATGGCTGTCTGAGGAGGCCTTACAGATAGCTGGGAAGAGAAGAGAAGCGAAAAGCAAAGGAGAAATGGAAAGATATTCCCATCTGAATGCAGAGTTCCAAAGAATAGCAAGGAGAGATAAGAAAGCCTTCCTCAGCAATCAATGCAAAGAAATAGAGGAAAGCAACAGATTGGGAAAGACTAGAGATCTCTTCAAGAAAATGAGAGATACCAGGGGAACATTTCATGCAAAGATGGGCTCAATAAAGGACAGAAATGGTAGGGACCTGAAAGAAGCAGAAGATGTTAAGAAGAGGTAGCAAGAATACACAGAAGAATTGTACAAAAAAGATCTTCATGACCCAGATAATCATGATGGTGTGATCACTCACCTAGAGCCAGACATCCTGGAATGTGAAGTCAAGTGGGCCTTAGAAAGCATCACTACGAACAAAGCTAGTGGAGGTGATGGAATTCCAGTTGAGCTATTTCAAATCCTGAAAGATGATGCTGTGAAAGTGCTGCACTCGATATGCCAGCAAATTTGGAAAACTCAGCAGTGGCCACAGGACTGGAAAAGGTCAGTTTTCATCCCAATCCCAAATAAAGGCAATGCCAAAGAATGCTCAAACTACTGCACAATTGCACTCATCTCACATGCTAGTAAAGTAATGCTCAAAATTCTCCAAGCCAGGCTTCAGCAATACGTGAACCGTGAACTTCCAGATGTTCAAGTTGGTTTTAGAAAAGGCAGAGGAACCAGGGATCAAATTGCCAGCATCCGCTGGAACATCGAAAAAGCAAGAGAGTTCCAGAAGAACATCTATTTCTGCTTTATTGACTATGCCAAAGCCTTTGACTGTGTGGATCACAATAAACTGTGGAAAATTCTGAAAGAGATGGGAATACCAGACCATCTGACCTGTCTCTTGAGAAACCTGTATGCAGGTCAGGAAGCAACAGTTAGAACTGGACATGGAACAACAGACTGGTTCCAAATAGGAAAAGGAGTACATCAAGGCTGTATATTGTCACCCTGCTTATTTAACTTATATGCAGAGTACATCATGAGAAACTCTGGGCTGGAAGAAACACAAGCTGGAATCAAGATTGCCGGGAGAAATATCAATAACCTCAGATATGCAGATGACACCACCCTTATGGCAGAAAGTGAAGAACTAAAGAGTCTCTTGATGAAGGTGAAAGAGGAGAGTGAAAAAGTTGGCTTAAAGCTCAACGTTCAGAAAAAACTAAGATCATGGCATCTGGTCCCATCACTTCATGGGAAGTAGATGGGGAAACAGTGGAAACAGTGTCAGACTTACTTTTTGGGGGGCTCCAGGTTTTTCCAAATCATTGCTGATGGTGATTGCAGCATGAAATGATGCTTTTGAACGCTTAGAAGGCTCCTTGAGAGTCCCTTGAAGGAAGAGATCCAATCAATCCATCTAAAAGAGATAGTCTGTGGCATCTGAGAAGTGGGTTGGAATTTGGGACCTCAAAGGGGAGGAAGGCAGTTCACCTGGAGATGAAAGCAAATGTTTGGTAAACAAATGCTTACTATGTCAGGTCAAGGGGACTCTGGAGAGGACTCTGTCTCCAGGCCCTTCCACACCTAGCCCGTATTCTTTGTAGATGTCCTGGGTGATACTGCTCTTTATGGGCCAGGCCCTTTTAAATTCTTTTTTAGGTCTGGACCAAGAGATAAGTGTTATCATTCCCTATTATAGATAGGGAAAAGGTGGCCCAGAGAGGTTGAGGGGCTTGTCCAAGAGCATGAAGCCTTGGAACACCCATGTGAAAATGGTTATAAACTGTAAAGTGCTGTACAAAGGGCTCTAACAGTCATCTGGTTAAATCACGCTGTCCAAAGCTCTCTTCCCTAAATTTGTGCACAAGTCCTGAGTCGCTGCTTCCTGGAGAGATCTGGATGAATAACCTTCTGACTGTTGCCCAGGATGCTCTCCTGGCAGGCCCCTAGGCTGGAAGCACCAGAGGAGTGGATTACCTGGAGTTTGCTGGGGGCAGGGTTCCAGCCTGTGCCACCAGACAGCCCTTCAGGGTCTGTAGCTGCCTTAGTGCCCTGGTGTGGCTCTGACCCTGGGAGGAGCCCTGGGGCTCCAGCAGCAGCAGCTCTTGCTCCAGGTGCTCCAGCTGAAGGTAGAGACACTGCCGGTAGGCACTGTTCCTCCAGGCATCACTTGGGCCCACTTTGGGCCTGGGGCGTTGCCTGTTTTCTGGAGGACAAGGGGGAGAAAGAGTGTCAGCTGGTGCTGAGTGACAGAGTAGACTTAGGATATGCCAAGCCATGAGAAATCTGAGATTCAGAAAGATGGGGCACTCACCCCACACGGTCAGTTAGGATTTGAATGTACTTCTTCTTGCCCGAAAATCCCATGGACAGAAGACCCTGCCAGGCTACAGTCCGTGAGTCCACAAAGAATCAGACATGACTGAGCAACTGAGCTCACACACACTTCTAGTCTTTTATCAAGGGCATTTTCAAATTTTCCTTACACACGGAAGAGATGAGAATAATATACCTATTGCCCTCCCACAGCATATACCCACATTTTGGCAGTCTTGTCTCTGCCCCGCAATTTTTTTTTTTAATTCTGGAGTATATAAAAAGCAAATCCTAGTCACAGAATTCTCTCATCTGCAAATATTTTAATATATACAAGATTTTAATTTGAAGCCAAGTTTCCCTGTTGCCAAAGATGGTATAAGTCTTGATGTTTTGTTTTTAGTTTTTTTATTATGAAAAATTACAAATTAGAAAAGAGAATGAGATGAACCTGTACCCATTGCTCAAAATTATCTCCTCATGGCCAGTTATATCTCACCTAAATTCCAAGCCCCGTGTCCTGACACTAAATACTCTCCTGTATCAGGAAAAGGCTCCTTTTAAAAACAAAACCAGTGTCATTATCAGTTTTTAAAACAATTAATAATAGTTCCTTAACAGCATGAAACAGCCAGTGAAAAAGTTTCCCCTGTTTACTTCTGAATGTTCTTCTGCAGTTCTTTTCTTCAAATTTCAGTTTCCTAAAAAGTGTTTAAAAGAGCAAAGGTGTTTTATGTCTTAAATTACAGAGGTAAAACATACTCATGCAAGAAAAACACACTTTTGACCCTTTCCACTGTTTCCCCATACCTTCTAAGGGAAGCTTGGCCTCTCCAGGTAGAGCCTGGCCTGGGTCCCTGGACCCTGAGATGGGAGACCGGCACCCCCGGGGCTTTCTCCTGGGCAAGAAGGGCCCAGGTCTGGACCAGAGTTGATTTTCATAAAGGGTGCATGTAACTGGATATAAAAGATGGCACGATGGAGCACCCTGGCTCCAGGATCCCTCTCCAGTCACGAGTGAGAAGTGACTGAGAAAATAAGTGATGTGGAGAAAGTAGAGACTCAGACCAGCTGTGGGTAAAGGCATGGCAACACGGACCCTGCCTCCCTTGATTCAACTCAGGCCTCCTACCTACCCCTCCTTCCTGGGCCTCCCTCACTGATGCCACAGCTAAAGTTTCCAGCATCAACAGCCTTGGTGTTGCAAGCATTCTGGCAGTGTTTCTGGAAGATGCCATCACTCCCAATCATAACCACTTACTGAATCCCTGCTTTGTGTCAGCCTCGGGTCTAAGCAGTTCACCTGTCCAATAATCTCACTGAGTCCTCAGAACCAGCCAAGGAGAGGGCTGGATCAATGCTTCCATTTTACAGTGGAGGAAATGATTTTCTCAGGGAGGTTGACCAGCTGTCCAAAGCTGCACAGCTGCTCTTGCATGTGGGAGAGCCCCAGGTCTGACCAACTCCAGAATCTTTGTTCTAAGGCCCATGCTGTGAATGCCTATGCCCCCAAACCCCAAAGACCCCCAAACAGGACCAAGTGTCCAGTGTGGGCATCAGCAGAGCTCCTGTGGGGACGACCTTCACGGCAGCTCAAGCCCAGCTCTCTGGGGCTAATCCTCCAGCATGGTTGGAACACAGGGGTCAAAATGGGGCTGACCATGGGGTCAGCATGGGCCTGGCCAGGTGGGTTTTGAGTGTTCAAATAAGGAACTGGGACCTTGTCTTGATGGCAGTGGCTCTCAACATTTAGTCCACATAACAGTCACCAAAGTGACTAGTTTAAAAATGCAGATTCCTGGCCTCACTCCAGAAAACTTAATTCACTGTATCAGAAGTGGGCCAAAGAGTTATGAATTCAAACTGCCCAATCTATAGAGCCCATTTTTGTATTCTAAACAAGGTTAAGACAGTGATCAGCCTTGTGTGTTAAAAATGGCAGCATACTTAAGCCACACCACCCAATATGGCAGCCACTTGCCATGTGTAACTATTTAAAATAAAACTAATTTAGTTCCCTAGTCACACTGGCTACGTTTCAAGTGTGCCAATAGCTACTTGTGGCCAGTGGCTGCCATATTGGTCAATGGAGACATAGACCATTCCTGTTACTGTGATAAGTTCTATTGGACAACTGGTCTAAGCACTGGAGACAACGATCTAGGTGGAAAGGGGCAAGAGGGGAGTCAGACTAGTTCAGACTAGAATAATGTGCAGTTCACATGTGCAGCTCTCCACGTAATTCATGATTTGGCAACAAGAAATGTGAAAGCAGTGCAGGAGATGCTTAGGGGCTAAAGAGCATGTGGCTGGAGACCCTGTTGTGGGCTGAGTGGTTGAGTTGCTCCTCTGAGGAAAGGACAGGTCAGCCAAGAATAAAGGCTAAGTAGGCATTAGCCAAGTGAAGAGAGGAGAGAGAACATTCTAGATCAGAGGCCCAACAATGTGTACAGGCCTTCATGGGAAGGCACATTGGAATTATGTGGAGACCAGGATGCCTGCAGTACAGAGAGGGAGGCTGTGGTGAGTGGTTGGAGTGGAGGCTGGTGAGGGAGACCCTGGGAGGACTTCTTGACCCCCTAGTGATACAGACATGGCCCTTAGTCCTGCATCCACGTGGCTCCAAAATGCCCCCTCTAAGCAGAGAAATATCAAGACTCACCTTTTACTTGTACTGATCCAAGAGTGAGTGTTAAAGAGGCCCCGGTCTGGCTGACTTCCTCCGAGAAGACCTGCCCTGCTTTGTTCTGTCGACAGATGGCATCTTCCATCAAGGCCAGCAGTTGGTTGATGTTCATTGAGTTCGTGGAGTCCCAGCCCAAGAGAGGGTGTGGCAGCTTCAGAGCTTTGAACAGGGAGCTGACAAGTCTCCACAAATCCTGCAAGTCACCCAGTGGGAACAGGATGTGAGCTACAGGTTAAGGGGACAGCAGAGTAATCAAGAGCACTCACCCTGGGGCTGGACAGTCTGGGTCTGATCCCAGGTCTGCCTACTAAGACATGATCTTGGACCACTTTGAGCTTCTGTTTTGTCCTGCATAAAATGTCTATTCTAGGATTTCAACTGACACATTTCAGGCTATATTCCTCAAAGTGTGGCACACGGTAGGTGCTCAATAAATGCTTAATGAGTGCATGAATATAGAGGGAATCCTTTCTGTGTACTTCCAGCCTGTGATCCGTAGTGAAAGTATAATATTTTGTACAGAATAGGTACCCAAAAAAGGTATCTGTGCATGTGTGAATGTATGTTGTAGGTCTATGCTTGCACATGTGTACATGTGTGTAAACACGTGTGTCCGTGCACACGTGTGAACATGTGTATGGGGATGTGTGCATATTGCTTGCATATATGTATGTGTTGTAGATGTGTGTGTGAATGTGTACATGTGGCATGTGTGTAAGCATTCGTGTGGTACGTGTGTGCATGTGTACATGTGTGCACTGTGAAGATGTACATTGTGTACATCTATACATGTTTGTGGATGTATCCATGGTTTGTGTGAATGTGTGTGCATGTGGCATGTGTGCACGCATGTGTACATGTCATGTACATGTGTTTGCACATATGTGTATGTGCATGTGTGTGCAGCTGATGAATCTTAATGACCAATGCTGTCAGACAACATGGATTGCAGGCCTCAAAACCCAGTCCCCACCCCAACTTCTTCCCAGGCTAGAGGTCCTCCTATGCTGCCGGGTTTGAGACCTGCCTTGGTCACTGCTTCGGGCGTCAGAAGGCCATCCTCCATGGGCTGTGTTGAGGCCGCCAGGCTGAGGTGCCTCCTGTCCCATTTCCCATCATTCTGTTCCTTGGCTACCCGAGGACGGGTGTTCCGAAAGATCTGAACGATCAGGAGGTTGATGGGGAACATGAGGAGTGAGCTCTCCAGCCCAATCATCACTTCCTGCCAAGTGAACTCGATTTGACCTGGGGCAGATGGAGGGCAGGGGTCAAGGAGAGAGTCCCCTCCACCCCTCCCAGAATGTGGCTGTGCAGCAAGGGTTAACCTTGCCTGAAGAGAGGTCTGCCCCTTGAATGGCTCTGAGGCTGGGGGTGGGGGTGACCCACTGAGCCCTGGGGATGTCCTGCCTGGTGGGTGTGCCTTTGTTTACCTGGTGTCTTGGGCCATCTGGTGTACTCTGTGCTAACAATGTGATTTATGGTGGGGGCCTTGGTTTCCCTGTATCACCTTAACGTCTAGAGGAGCTGGAGTCTTAGGTCAGTCATCCAGGGTCAGCCATGTCTATGTTAGCATGCCCCAGTAAAAACTAGACACTAAGGCTCAAGAGAGGATCCATGGTTGGCGTTACTCTGCGCATGTGATCACATGTCATTGTCTGGAGGAGTGAGTGCCATCCAGACTCCACTGGAAGCTCGGTGCCTAGTCTCCCATAGATCCTGCCCCACATGCCTCTTTCCTTTTCTGATTTTGATCTGTATCCTTTCTCTAATAATTATGAGTATAATGGCATGTCTTACTTCTGAGTCCTTCTAATGAGTATTGAACTTCAGGGTAGTCTTGGGACCTCTGGAATTGCATGCCATTTCTGGGACAGTGACAGCTCATGTCTACCACCAGTAGCCCTGATCTCCATGCCTTGAGAGTGGGACTTACCCAAGTCCATCTTTTGCTCAGCTGGGTCCTTGGGGACACCCCAGAACATGATGCTGGTCAGCATGGTGCAGAGTAGCAGTGAGAAGCAGCAGGACACCTTCTGGACACGTGTGAAGTTGCTCCGAGCTGAGCTGCTGAAGATGGAGCACCAAATGTGGCCCTCTTGGAAGCCTGTGGAGGTCTTCATGAAAAACAGGTGGCTGTGGACAGACCAGGGGAGAGGGACAGGCATTTAGGGATACAGGAATAGGGGAGAAGCCTGGTCTCTTTGGAGCAATCCTGGACTGAGAGGGAGGATTTGTTTCTAAAATTCTTCATCTCTTTTTTTCCGTTATATAAGAAATACAGCATCATAGTCGCATCATTTAGAATTAGTGATGGGGACTCTGGACAGAGTGGTTGGAACCCTGGACAGCCCTCTTACCTACTGTGTGACCTCAGGCAAGTTACTTTACTCTTCGTACCTCAGTTTACTTATCTGTAAAATGGGGGGGGGTATAAATAACAAAGTGCTTCACTGGATTGTTGAAAGGATTAAAAGTGATAAAAGCATTTGGCAAAGTAGCTGACATACAGGTGAGTATTCATCAGTGTTAGCAATAATTTTTGTTATAATTTTTATATAATAATAAAACTCTTAATATTGTTTGCTTTGTTATAATTAGAGCATTAG
Source organism: Okapia johnstoni (assembly GCA_024291935.2). NCBI lineage: Eukaryota > Metazoa > Chordata > Mammalia > Artiodactyla > Giraffidae > Okapia > Okapia johnstoni. Next base: position 71,798,330 of record CM044310.1, read on the forward strand.
AGAATAGTGGTTAAAAATCCCGGGTTTTGGATTCAGACTGAGTTGAGAGAGTAAAAATTGTGAGACAGGGTCTCAGAAAAGGCATCACATTCTTGTAAAGGATCTGTATTATTTCCCTGTGAGTAGAATGTTGTTCAACCTCAGGAGCTTTTCAAAGGCGCAGATTCTGCTAATAGAGTGTCCAGAGCAGAGATTTCCTACTGTCGCTTGTTCTGATTGGTCAGTGCCAGCGCCCTCCAGGGTTGTAAACACTTTTGACTGTCACTCGAGGGACTGTGGGTGACCTGGACTCAGAGTAAAGGTGAAGAAAGAGAGAGAGGTCAGTTGCCAACAACAGTGACCATGTTATTTGTCTTATTCAGCAAATATTTGATGCCCCCAGTGCTGTGTCCCAGGCTGTCTGCTTGGCCCCAGGGATTCACAGGGATGAGAAGCTCCTGTTTTCAGAGAGCTCGTTGCCAGGTTTCTAGGCATCACATGTGCTGATGCAGTTGGAGATAAGATCTTCTCCTGGAACTGAGTACTTAGCCTGAACCACACAGTGTGCCAAGCACATTACTACATCGTTCCATGGGACCTGGGGCCCCCTGTGGGCTAGGTGCATTGAATTGGTTAGTTTTCAGATACGGAAGCTGAGACCTGGGGAGGTGCGGTGACTTATCCAAGGTCACACAGCAAGTCACCGGCAGGCGTGTAGGACTTTATGACCTGTGCCCACATCTGTTTCATGCCTCTGTTGGGGTCCAAGTCTCTCTGGTTCAGACTTCTTCCCCCTTGGAGGCTGAGCTGCTCCCAGTGGCAGCTGGGAGGAAATGTCGCCTTTCAGTAGATATACTAGAAGTAGACCGAATGCCTGTGTGTAGGAGAATTGTGGGTCATCCATTCTGTGGAATATCATGCAGCCAATAAGGAAAGTTTGACTCAGAAGTTTGACCCTCCTAGAAGGATGCGTGTGATATATTATTAAAGAAAAAAGGCAACATATTCAGAGTAACATGCTGTTTTAAAAGATATAAGATAAACGGCAATATGTGGTGTCTTGTGTGTGTGGGTGTACAGGCGTGTACATTTGTATCTGCTTATGTGTGTCTGGGGACAGATGTGGAAGGATGCGTAACAGGAAAGGGGATGAGGGAGTGAGTAAAGCATGGGAGATGCTGAAAAATGCATCTAGAGTAAAACGACGTGAAGAAGAGGCTCCAGGTGGCCAGATGTAGAATCGCCATTCAGATCAGTCTGTTCACTCATATAAAAAAATATTATTCTGTGACATTTGTAAGGAAATTTGGATAACTGTTCCATAACTGTTATCACCATCTGAAGATAATTCTGTCTTGAAGGGTCCATGTCCCTCCAGGGCCCTTCCATCACAGCAAGAAAAACTGATTAATCTTTAATATCACACATTCAGAGCCACCAAGACCCGCAAGCTGAAACATGCTTTTATTTGGCTGAGACTGAATTATGATGCAACTCCTCTAGAGATGAAATAACAAAGTAAAGGAGCATTTGCTTTAAAGAAAAAAGAACAGTACCTGAATTGTTTCCTGTCCTCCTCTGTGGCCACCGGAAATACCTTGTCAAGGACACAGTCTCCAACATCGATGGACAGCCATGAGTTGCAGAGGAAGTACCACTTACGGTCCATTGCCAGGTCATGCACCAGCACCCGGCTTACATACCTGGAGGGGACCCACAGTTTTGAGGATAATGTTAGGCGGATAAGATGTCTTTGGACCCCGTGAAGATAATGTTAATATATTGCAGACCTGAGCCCAAGAAAGAGAACTCCTAAAAAGAGACTTTGTATTTTTCTTCATTGCTGTTAGTGCCTTAATCAAAATGCCCCAATCATTGGGTGAATTTGGCCTCATATGAGGAATTCAGCTAATGTAGACCACCAGCTTGGAGACTGCCAAGTTTTCACAGGTATGCTTCAAGAGCATGCATTCTGAAACTGTGAACCTTATTACGTAGGGCAGCAAGCCCAAGGTCATTATCCTGATACAAGCAAAGAAAGTGGAGTTGTTTGAATTGTGTGTCCAAGGAGGTGCAGGCTTGAGCACACAAACCTGGTCCACCCCGGGCCTCCATCCAGAGAATGGGCCTGCCCTCCATCTGGGACTCAGGGCTCTATGGTGATCATCAAATCTGATTTAGATCTTTGAGGACCAGGGAAGAAATGAAGTCATCTTGCCTCTGCTGGGAGGTCAGATTCAGCAGCAGCTGTTTTCCCTATTGCCTTACGGGGAAATGAGACTAATGATATCAATAGGCACTCTTTTTTTTTTTTTTTTAACTATCTACTTTTATGTTTTATTTATTTAAAAATAATTTTATTTATTTTTATTTTTGGCTGTGCTGGATCTTTGTTGCTGTGTGGGCTTTTCTCTAGTTGTAGCGAGTGGGGGCTACTCTTGGTTGCAGTAGGTGGGCCTCTCATTGCAGTGGCTTCTCCTGTTGTAGGGCGTGGGTTCTAGGGCACTCGGCCTTCAGTAGTTGTGGCTCCGGGGCTCTAGAGCTCAGGCTCAAAAGTTGTGGTGCATGGGCTTAGTTGCTCTGAGGCATGTGGGATCTTCCCAGATCAGGGATGGAACCTGTGTCTCCTACATTGTCAGGGAGATTCTTTACCACTGAGCCTGGAGGGAAGCCCAGTAGGCACTCTTTATTGACCATTTACTGCACAGTGGGGATTATGCTAAGAAGCTCTTGACATGCATTTTCTCCTTTCATGGAGGATAGTCCCCATCAGGTATGTAAGAGCCACCTCTATTGAGGTCACACACCCTCCTGAGGTGGCTGACATCCAGTGCCCATTGGGTGAGATGCCTGGGTGTGATCAAGACCTGGACACCTCAACCCAACTCAGCACAGCTCCAGAGCTCCCTGTGTGGTCAGATGAGCTGCCTTTGGGCTGCATCAAAGCTCTTCTGCCCATCCTGCTTGCTTCCCTCCCTGTCCAGGGGCTGATCCCAGGCATCCCTTGGATAAACACCCTCCATATTCAACTTCATCTCAGAGTCTGCATCCTAGGAACCAACCCTCAGCTGAGGGTCTTAATCCTTTAGATGAGTCAAGGACAGTGGTTGAAATGTTGTATTTTCTGAAAGCTGCCAGCCACCAGCGAGTGTTCAGGCTGGAGGCCACTCATCTGGGCCTCAGACAATATGGGGAGGAGTCTTGGCTCTGAGCTTGCCAGTTGTGTGACCTTGGGCAAGTCAGTTCATCTTTCCCAAGCTTAGATTCACCCACTTATAAAACAAGGATAATAACAGCACTTATCCCAGAGGGTCAGTGAGCATCCAGTGAGGAAAGCATAGGAGAATTAGCTTAGTGCTCTGCAGTGGAGCTGTTCTCACATCTTTTCCTGGAGAATCACCCAGTGTCTCATCTACTCTCCTCATATTGGGCAGGGTTTGTCATTAGAGTAGGCATCTATCCCCATTTTATAGATGGGGAAACAGAGCTAAATGAGAGACCGAGCATTATGTGTGGCCTGTGGACTGATGGGCCTCTCTAACCCTTGTTTCCTCATCTGTGAAATAGGGATCCATTCTATGTTTTCTTAGAGGCTCATGAGGATCAGCACGGCAGCACATGCACAGTGCCCAGCCTTGGACCTGGTGCTTAGTAGGTCCCTGTGGTTTTCCCACCCCTGACTCACCAGGATGGCTGGTCCCCTGAGTTGTCATGCCATAGTCGCAGGCTCCTCAGCTCCCCAAGGGGAAACAGGGTGGAGAGCAAGAAGACATCCACTCCCCCTCGCTCAAAAACCGGTATGTCAGGGTCCGACAGGTGGTGGGGCTCACTCTCTCCATCCAGGCCATATAGGGTGACAGTCACCTGAAATCCAGAAGCCAGGAGTGGCCAACTCTGCGTGGTAACTGAGCCCCGTGTTTCACTGGAGGTGTCTGAAAACCAATGAAACCCAACGAGGCTCAGCCCTTTCTCCTCCTTTCTTCCCACCTTGGGCCTGCCTGAGTTATTTTTCAGTTGTATTAAGATTTGGGGTGACACTATCTGTATGCACATCTTTGAGATGAGCTGTTCTCATAAAAATGCTTCCTGATGAACTTTTCAGACTTCCCGTCTATTTATCTGAAAGGGCCGTAGGGCAGGAACTGGTTTTTCTCCCTAATGATTATATTCTCAGGGCTCCCAGAGTTCCCAGTATTGAGACAGGAATGAATGACTGCCCATTACTTTGAAAATACGTATTCCCAGGCCCCATCCAGACCTACCAAGGATACTGGGCACAGGAGTCTGTATTTTTTTGAAGCCCTGCAGGTGCTGCTGGTGGCCATGCCTGATTACCTGAGCCCAAACCAACTACAGCAGGTATCACTGTGCCCCACTGATATCCGTCCCTCAGCCTCACCACTGTGGTGTTCCCCTGTCCCACTGCCAGCTGCTGTGTCTCTTGCCCTGGGGGTTTCTTGGCTGTCAGAGCAGCAGGTGGAAGGTAGCAGAGAATTAATGGCCCCTGCAAGTGTTTCCACCAATGACTGGTGGGGTTGGTGGATAAACAACCCAATTCACTCAGTCCTCTGCTGGGTTAACTTTGAGGCCCACATTCTTCACTGCTTTCCAGAGTTCCCCAGTGGGATTGGGCTACAGTTGCCCACAGGGGTAGTGGGTTTGATTATGAGTTGTTTGTTCCTTCCCTTCCCTACCTGGCTTCCCACTCCTCTATGGGGTGCCCTGGAATCCCCTCTCAAATCAACTACTTGTGCTTGAATCCTTGTTTCAGAGTCAGCTTCTAAAGCAGAGTCTCCACTGTAGACATTCTTGGTCAGATAGTTCCTTGCTCTGGGCCTTTCCTATGTGCTGTAGGTTGTTTGGCATCATCCTTGGCCTCCACTCACTGGTGCCAGTAGCATCTGTTCCTCTCCCAAGCTGGGACAACCAGAAACACTTCCAAAATTACTAGCCATCCCTGGGGGCCAACCATTTGAGAACCGCTGTGCCAGGAGAACCCAACTAAGAGGTATCAATTGACAAGTGAAATGGGGAGCCATGAAATGGCCTGTGGATCACACGCTTTCACTCTAGGAAGGTCAGTTCCTCGTATCAAACAGAAGTGGGGTGGGTGTTTCATTAGATGGATGAAAGTGATTCCTGCAATTATTCAGCAAATAGTTACTGAGCACTTACTCTGCGTTAGATAGCTGATTGAGACACTGAGGTGCAGCAATTAAAAAAAAATACTTATTTAATTCAAATAAAAATAAATATATACACAAGTAAAAATAAGATTTAAATAAGACTCAAAAAGTAAACAGTAAGTGGACACATGCCATGCTCTCATGGAGCCTAATACCATTGTAAAAAAATTAATGGAGGAACTTCCCTAGTGGTTCAGTGGCTAAGACTCTGCGCTCCCAATGCAAGGGGTTCCATCCCTAGTCAGGGAACTAGATCTTTAATGCCACAACTAAGAGTTTTTGTGCTGCAGTGAAGATAGAAGATCCCGCAAGCTACAACTAAGACCTAGTGCAGCAAAATAAATAAATAAATATTTTTTAAAAAGACCCAGATCAACGGAGCTTTCTTCAGCACATTACACACAGTATCCGTGGTTCTCAAACTATGTTCCATGGAGCACAGTTTCAGTAAAGGAAGCTTGGAGACTGCTGTGAGGGATGGTACATTCTGATGAAGGACATGACGCAGGGCAGACTTAACTAAGGATGCTGAGACATGGCAGAAACAACCTGCTGTATGCTCCACAACTAAACTTTTAAGGATTTTGGAGAATCCATAAACAAATGAAATCATGGCTTCACTACCTTTAGTCAGCCTTTCAAGGACAGCCTGACCTCTTAGCTGGATGCCAGCTAATCTGTTTTCCTCAAAAATGTAATTCAAGGTTCTTTTTCAAATGGTTGCCATTGTTTCCTTCTTTCTTTTCTCCCTTTTCTCCTAAAAATTCTTTTTTCCCCTTTGTTCATTGGTAGCAGTCTACTGACTGTTCTGCATATGTGAGCACATTTTAGTGCAGGTAACTAGCATCTGAATTATCCTTTAGTAGGGTTAAATGAGAAGACCAGTGAGTATAGTGATGTGGTAGCTTAGTCTCTAAGTAGTGTCCAACTCTTGAAACCCCATGGACTGTAGCCTGCCAGGCTCCTTTGTCCATGGGATTTCCCAGGCAAGAATGCTAGAATGGGTTGCCATTTCCTTCTCCAGGGGATCTTTCCAGACCAGGGACTGAACCTACATCTCTTGCATCTCCTACATTGGCAGGTAGATTCTTTACCAACTGAGCCACCAGGGAAGCAGCACCAGACCCCAGATCTCCCTTAATCCACTCCTCCTTTATCTTTTTAAATATAGGGGCTTAGGGTATTATTTTTGTCTAGCAAAAAGATACTTTTCTCCAAAAAAGCAGAAGTTAAAAAAAAAAGCCTACAACAAAATCCAGTGTGCTAAAGTAACTCAACAACCGACTGGCAAGCGCTTTGCTGGGTGGTACATGCTAACTGACCAAGGGGTCTTGTAAGTCAAGTACCTTTGAGGAAGTGGCTGCCTTCCTCCGGTGTCCGGTGTAGACTGTCACCAGGTAGTGGTACCGAGCAAAGGGGTCGTTGTCCTCCAGCACTGTGACCTTTATCTGGACAGAAGGATGGCATTAGGAGGGCTCTGCTTTGTGGGATCATCCACCACATACGTAGCCAGGAGTGAGTTGGGTGTTCATGACAATTAAAGGAGGGAAGCACAATTATGTCTGCTATTGATTCATTCCATCAGGTAAGAACTGTTCTTTACAAAAGCAGGGTTTCAAGTGAAAACCAAAACTTTTAAAATAAAAAATATACACTCATTATTAAATATGACCCAAAGTAGTCAAATTGGAAATGAACTTGGTATTAAGCTGAGAATGTTTGATGTTTGAGCTGATAAATACAAACTCTGTTCATAAATGATTTTTCATAACATTGGTAACCAGATTGTTTCTCTAAGGAAATTTAAAAAGAATGAATGTTGTTTTAGCAAAAAACAAATAGCTGGAGTTGGTCAGAGGCTACAGAGGGCTGGACAGTGATGAGCTGCCCAGATCTATTGTCAGTGGAGGGCTGTTTTCTTAGTTGCCAAGGTGGTGTTGTCAGGGATGCAAGTCACCTCTGTCAAAGTCATGCACCTCCTAGGGAAGCTGATATCTAAGGACAGATTGGCGCATTGCCAAAGATCAAGACCTGGGCTTCTCAGCGTAGTTCAGGACAATTCCAGAGCTCCTCAAGGGGTCAATCAACTATCAGTAGGCTGCATCCTAGCTTGACTTCTCCCCCTGCCCATCCTACCTTCTTCCTTCCCTGCCCCGGGCTGATCCCAAGCACTTCTTGATAAACACCCTGCGTATTCAACTCCGTCTGAGGGTCTGCTCCCCAGGAACCAACCTACAGCTGAGGGACTTAAAATATTAGTGTTAAACTTCTTGGGCAAATCAAAGACAACAGTATAAATGGGGCAACTATTATCTTTTTAGGTTTCATACCATCTTCACATCCTGAGAGGTGTTGCTGTATGTAGGGAGGGTAGGCAATGTTGAAAGGTTCAGTGCGTTCTTATATTCATTTATGTGCTCACTCACTCATGAGTATTTTTTGAAGGCTCCTGTGGGTCAGATGTGATGCATGTATCAGAAAAAGAATCAGAACTTTGTTGTCACAGTTGGTCACTGCTTGATCCTCTTTCTACCCTCAGACCTGACTTATCTTTAGGCAAATCTGGGTTTAAATTCTGGCTCCTGGGAGGTGGCTTTGGATTAGTTAATTGCCCTCTCTTCTCCTCTCTTGCTTCCTCTGTAAAATGATAGAGGTACTGTGCAGGCCTGGGTTGTTCAAACCCCAGACATTCCAAAGAAAGGACTGCTTTTGGCAAGCTCCTGGAAGATAACCTCTAAGTCCTTGAAATATTCTGCATTATCAGGGTGTCTGACTACCCAGGGCCTTGGGCCACCCTAGGCATTTTGTGCTAACAGTCTGATCTGTGGTGAGAGCTTTGGGCCATGCTCTGTCAGTCTGACCTGGGCAGGGATGAGGGGCAGTGGTTGCTGGAGACTAAAGGCATTCATCCAGGTACCATACTTATGAGACTGACCCCTAGTAAAACCAAGGTTTGGGGAGCTTCCCTGGTGGGCAATACATCACATGTGCTATTGCACATCGTTGCTAGAAGAATTCATCTGTCTGTAGGGCTCCATGGGGAGAGGACAGTTAGAATCTTTTGCCTGATCTCTCTTGGACCCTTCCTTATGCTGATTTTAATCTGCAATTTTTCACTGTAATAAATTGTAACCATGAGGATAATAGCTTTTTAAAGTTCTGGTGTCCTTCTAGCAAATCATTGAATTTGAGGGTGGTCTAGGGGACTCTCAACATCAGTAGCCTCCCCCTTGGTGCTGTTGTGAGCATTAGGTGGGAATAGTACCTGGCACACAGTAGATCCTCAATAAGTGGTCAGTTTTATAATCCTCCTGATAATTTGATAAACAAGAACATTTTACAGGTAAAGAGGCTGAGGGGCCAGCTTACCAGAGATGACTCCAGGGATCAAGGCCTGGACTTGCAGCTGACCCCTCAGCTCCCCACCAGGGCACCATTCTCTGGAGCTCCTGCAAGGGGACTTCTCACCCCCTGCTGTTCCTGTGGATCATGCCACCTCACCTTGGCTTGATCCTGAGCATCCTTCCTCCTCGCCCAGATCACCACCAGCAGGTAGGCCATACAGAGGCAGCTCACGGTGGTCACGACCACAGGGTTGTCCTCAAAAGTGGCAAAGAGCTTAGCAGTCTGACGGACGTCCACAGCATTGGGCATCACCAGGAATGTGCTCCCAAAGAAGGTGAGGTGGTTGCAGAGGCAGTGGGTCTGCGAGAGGGTGGTCCGCGGCCCCACCTGCAACCACAGAGAGGCCCTAGTGAAAGCACTCGTGGAACATATCTTCCCCGCCCATGGGAGGAGAGCAGTGAGGAGTGGACCCTATCCTGGGGAGGGCTGGGAGACTGCTGAAGGCCAGCTTCAGGATTCTCTTTGGGCTTTTTTATTTAGTTAAACATTAATTTTTAAATATAGTGAATTATGTCTTGTAAGGGGCTCACCTGATGGCTCAGACGGTAAAGAATCTGCTTGCAATGCCCGAGACCCAGGTTCGATCCCTGGGTTGGGAAGATCCCTTGAAGAAGGGAATAGCTACCCACTCCAGTGTTCTTGCCTGGAGAATTCCAGGGACGGAGGAGCCTGACAGACTACAGCCTGTGAGGTCGCAAAGAGTCAGGCGTGACTGAGCGACTTAACGCTTACACATGTCTGTAATAAGCATTTTTGCACCTGTCATTCTCAGTGGTGACCGTGTCCATCTTGCCAATCTGCTTTCCCTTTTTGGATAGGAAGTATTAGGGGTAAAGCCAAAATGCCCTCTGCCCCCCAGCCTCCTCCAGAAGCAGCCGCTGCTGCGTGTTTGGTGTGTATCCTTCTCAGTACTCTCTCCCACCTGGTGCTCACTCACCAGAGAGGTATTTGTGGGGTGCTGCTTCCAGGCCAGGCAATGGGCAAGGTGCCGAGAGGACATTCAGGGTGACCAACTCATCTCAGTTTGCCAGGGACCTCTCTGCTTCTCAAGCTGAAAGTCTTAAATCCTGGGAGCCCCCTGAGTCCCAGGCAAACTGAGACAGTGGGTTATCTTACACTGAAGAAAAAAATGGCAGAGATCAGGGGAACCATGGCAAGAAAACAGGAAGGACAAATATTCACATCCTAAGCTGGTTCTCAGCAATAGAAAAGAATTCTCTAAATTTTACCCACTTTAGACCTGGGGACCTGTGGCCCCTGTCCTGGGCTCATGTTTTGAAGGGTCCCAATATTGTCACCCTGCTTATTTAACTTATATGCAGAGTACATCATGAGAAACGCTGGGCTGGAAGAAACACAAGCTGGAATCAAGATTGCCGGGAGAAATATCAATAACCTCAGATATGCGGATGACACCACCCTTATGGCAGAAAGTGAAGAAGAATTAAAGAGCCTCTTGATGAAGGTGAAAGAGGAGAGTGAAAAAGTTGGCTTAAAGCTCAACGTTCAGAAAACTAAGATCATGGCATCTGGTCCCATCACTTCATGGGAAATAGATGGGGAAACAGTGGAAACAGTGTCAGGCTTTATTTTGGGGGGCTCCAGAATCACTGCTGATGGTGATTGCAGCCATGAAATTAAAAGACGCTTACTCCTTGGAAGGAAGGTTATGGCCAACCTAGATAGCATATTTAAAAGCAGAGACATTACTTTGCCAACAAAAGTCCGTCTAGTCAAGGCTATGGTTTTTCCAGTGGTCATGTACGGATGTGAGATTTGGATGGTGAAGAAGGCTGAGCGCCGAAGAATTGATGCTTTTGAACTGTGGTGTTGGAGAAGACTCTTGAGAGTCCCTTGGACTGCAAGGAGATCCAATCAATCCATCCTAAAAGAGATCAATCCTGGGTGTTCATTGGAAGGACTGATGTTGAAGCTGAAACTCCAATACTTTGGCCACCTCATGCGAAGAGTTGACTCATTGGAAAAGACCCTAATGCTGGGTAGGATTGGAGGCGGGAGGAGAAGGGGACGACAGAGGATGAGATGGTTGGATGGCATCACCGACTCGATGGACATGGGTTTGTGTAGACTCCGGGAGTTGGTGATGGACAGGGAGGCGTGGCGTGCTGCAATTCATGGGGTCGCAAAGAGTCGGACACGACTGAGCGACTGAACTGAACTGAACTCTAGCCATCCTAGGGCTCTGCCCTTGCGCACAGGATGAAAAGTCGTGGGGGCAGAAGGAACATGCCCACCACAGCACATACAACCCAGCGCAGACCAGGGCGAGATCCTTGGTGACCCTGAGAAAGAGCCCCCACTTAAATTTTGCACTCCAGATGCCTCATTTGTCTTACCTAATCCTGACCCTGGGACCCCCACTTTTAGACTGTGGTCTGGGGACTTGGACCTCAGAATTCCCTCCTCCAGGGCCTGCCCAGACCCATTCCTCAGGATCATCCTTCTATGGAGGACTGGCTACTGGTGTGGCCACCCATGGGCACAAGAGTGGCAAAACATGTGGAAATGGGGCATGTAGATGGAGCTTGGGCTTGGGGTCCTTGTGGTATGGGGACTGAGGTTAGGGGAGAGAGAGAAAGGAATGAGGCTGGGGAGGACACTCTATCTGGCTCTTAATTCATTTTGTGCACTTAGCAGCAAGGCTTCCCTTGCAGCCTAAGGCCTTCCTTAGCTTGCAGTCCACCCAGGGCTATTTGGAGGGTGTAGATTTCATTCAGACCCACAACCCAGCACTACTTTTTCATTCCAGGGTCCACCATGAAGTGGTAAGGTAGGAGACAACAGAAAATACTGGCATGTGGAAAGTTCTTTGCCCAACACCTGGTTAGGAAGAACTTGTGGCAGCCCAAACATGCCTCAGCAGAAAATTCTTATCTTTTACCCTTAACACAACTCCTGGCGAGGCTGACCCCTCTGACAGCTATGGCGTCAACTGTTTTATTGACAGAGTTCATGTGGGTCTCACATCCGTGTTTGCTTACTGTTTCCCAATCCTGGTCAGAGTTTTGCATCAGCTGTGGGTCTTACGGGAATCCTTGGCGCACCCAGGAGGGGTGGGGCTGGTTCAGAGAAGAACACCAAGCAAGTACCCCTGACAAGACCCTCTCAGCACTAGGCGCCCAGGGGCCAGACTTGATCTATCCCTAAAGTTTTGCCTTCCTGGGTTTTCACAAAGACTTGGAGGGCAGTGGCTTTCCTACTCTTTTCCAACATGAGAGTCCTTTTGAAAACCAGAAGTTCATCTGGAAAACCTAGAAACTCTTCATGAGATTCCCCCATGACAGAAGCTGCACCTTTAGTATCTTTTGAGAAAATGTGTAAAGAAGAATACAGTTCTCAAACCCCTTGCAATAATTCTGCCTTTACTTCAGTGATAAGGTCTGCAGTTCACAGATTTGGAGCTTTCTTTAGTTATTTAGAGAATAGACAGTGGTGATTTTTCCATCTAAAATTGGTGATCCCATTTACTTATTTCTCCCTCATTTAATTATTTATGGCTCTGTGTGTGTGTGTGTGCACGCACACATACACTCAGTCATGTCTGACTCTTTGTGACCCCATGAACTGTAGCCCACCAGGCTCCTCTGTTCATGGGACTTCCGAAGCAAGAATACTGGAGTGGGTTGCTATTTCCTATTTCAGATGGCTCTGTATCAGTATCCATCTGTATCAACATCTATTTCTATAATGAGCATCAGGTTTACAATATTGGGTTAACTACCAATGACCCATTCCCACATGACTTTTGTATGCCCCACATTTGTGTGTGTGTGCATTAGTATCTGTATATTCTTTTTTTTTTAATTTATTTTAGTTGGGGGATAATTACTTTACAATATTGTAGTAGTTTTTGCCATACATTGACATGAATCAGCCATGGGTTCACATGTGCTCCCCCTCCCGAACCCTCCTCCCACCTCCCTCCCCATGTATATTCTTAAAACATGTAAGCACCTGGGAACCCATGACTCCACCCAAAAGCTAGGAACTTTCCAGTAACTTACATTTAGCTAAGTGGTCCTCTCTCAGTCTGCCCTCATGCCCCCTCTCAACCCAGAGTGTCTAACACAACAGTCACTTTCATCTGTGGAGCACCTCCTATGTACCAGGTGCCACGCTAAGTACTTTATACTTCTGACCTGGTCTAGGTCCCACTCTGTGGAAAGTGGCAGCCATCCTTTATCCCCATTTTCAGATGGGAAAGTTCAGAGAGGTGGGGGTCCTTGTCCATGGTCATCTTGCAAGTACTGATGACGTGGGATTGGACCCAAGTCTGTCCAATGGCAGAGTCCTTGCAGCCAGCCCTGCACCATCCTATTCTGAGCCTCAGGCCTCAAAGGGCAGCCTTAAATGGGCATTCTGTGTCAGCAACATGGGGTTGAGACAAGTCACTGGTAGCGAGGACTCTCGAAGCTGGCAACACACTCAGGTCAGGTCTCGTTCACAAGGTACAGAGACTTATGCTGCAAGTGTGGGAAACATGCTATCTCTTGGACATCTCAATGAGCCCTTGTCTCTTCTTGGCACTTTGGGGAACTGCCATGTGTGGCAGTTGGAAGCCGGGCAGGAGTTGACAAGGAAGCCAAAGAGGAAGCAGAAACAAACCCCAAAGGAGCTTGGTTCTGAGTCCCCTTTTGTGGCTCTGCTGGGACCTGGCCTCTTACACTACTTGTGACTGCTGTCATTGGACATATGCGCCATTTGCTTCTCATCTGTGTCCTCTGCTAGACTGAATGCTCACTGTTTGTCTCATCATTGTATCTCTACCAATTGGCCTGGCACCTGGTGAACATGTGTAGAATGAATGAAAGAAGGAATATGATCTAGGGGATGGAAACGGGTGTGTGATAAATTTCAAACAGAGGTAGAGGTTGTTCCTGGGGAGGGTATGGAAGTCCAGCAGAGGGAGACCGCAGACATCTGCCACCCCAAGAAGATGGCTTAGGATTGGAAGATTGAAGTGGGAATGGAAGTTTTCCAGGCAGGGTAGGGAAAAAGGGCATTCTGAGGGAAAGAACTGCATGTGCAAAGGCATGGAAGAGGGAAGGGGGACACTGATACCCCAGAGATGGCTTCTGATGGCCTCAAAACCAATGTCTGCCGCCAGGACACTGTCACAGGCCTTGGCTCCGCAGAGGCAGAGCCATGCTGCCCTGAGACGAGGGTGTGATTGCTATTAACAGAACCACCTTCCTCTAGGGCTCCAGGAGCCTGGGCCGGGCTCTGGAGAAGCAGTGCCTTATGTTGCTTAAAGCTTGTGCTCTGGGGACAGACCTCTGTTTGACTCTCAGCTCTATCTTCTTCTTTGCTTTCCCCTCCTTACCTGGCACCCGGAGTTGTCCCAAGTGCCCTGGACCTCATCCCAGAAAACACAATGGGACAGGAAGGTGGTGATGCCGACTCTGAGGTCCCTGCCGGGAGCCAGCTCCAGGTCAGACTCAGGGATCACAGTCAGATAGTAGATGCCTTCTCTAAAATGCAGGTCCTCTGGGCTCAGGATCCACGTGGACAGCTCATCTGCAGGGAGCAGTGGGTACAGGGGGTGGGGATGGGTCCCAGGTCAGCCTGAAGCCTCATGGAAACTGGATCTAATGTGATGGGAGAGGGGCACCAGGTGTCTGGGCAGGGAAGCAGATACTGATGGTCTCCCCAATGTCCCGGAGTATAGGAGAGGAGGCACGCCCAGCTCAATGTGCTGAGCAGGCTGCCGAGTCAGACCGATGAGGGCACAAATTCTGGCTTTGCTCCTCCTTGGCTGTGTGACTTTGGACCAGTTACTTAACCTCTCTGTTTTTATCTGAAAAGTAAACATTTCATTCATCCTCATGCCCAGGGGCTGTCATGAGGACTGCAATGAGGTCAGTTCTGTGAGTGCTTGTCAGCTTCTTCAGGACATATAGTAATTGTTCACCTAGTATTGCCTAATAATAATACCACCAACAAAAATAAGTGCTGAATGTAGCAAGTGTTTTTTCTCTTTTTCTTTTTTGTCTCTATGGCTCTGATTCTCAAGTTTTAAGCTGGTCACATCCCCAGGAAGCAACTCAAGAGGCCGTCTTGGGTGGTGGGACTACCTGGAGCAGCCGTTGGTGGGAGGTGAGCTTGAGCGTCGTAGTTGGTCTCATTGGGGTGGTATCCGTAGCCCAGGCTGAGCGTGAGTGTGGCATCAGGTCTCCAGTGCAGCTGGATCCCCAAAGCCGCGCCACCTGAGGTCAGGTTCACCCGCAGAGCTTCAGGTCTGCTCAGTTTCAGCACAGTTGGCTCTCCGTGTTCTTCTGAAAGCCGAGGCAGCAGAATCTGTCATCAGAAACGGTCAAATCAAGGGTGTGCCAGGACAGGAATGCCTGCGAACATCAGGGCGAGCCCCTGGGGAGCTGAAATCCAACCTGTGCTCTGCTCTTTCCATTAGTTTCCTGAGGCTGCTGTGACAAATGACCACAAGCTTTGTGGCTTAAAACAGCACAAGTTTTTTCTCTTACAGCCCTGGAGGCCAGAAGCCCCAAAATCAGTTGCATAAGGCTACAGTTATCAGAGCTGTTTCCTTCTCGAGGCTCCAGGAGGGAGAACCCACTTCTTTGCCTTTTCCAGCTTCTGGAAGTGCCTGCAGTCCTTGGCTCATGGACCCCTCCTTGCATTACGCGACTTCTTGCTTCTGTCATCAAACTGCCTCCCCCCACACCCACCGGCCTGCCGCTTAGAAGGACCTCTCAATGACACGGGGCCACCCAGGTAATCCAGGATCATCTCTCTATTTCAGGATCTTTAACTTAAATCACATCTTCAGAGTCACATTTTGCCATGTCAACTGACGTATTCACGGCTCAGGGGTGAGGATGAGGATGTCTTGCAGGCCTTTGTTCGGCCCCTGCTCCTCAGGCTGTGCGCCCTGGCTCGGGGCTGCACCCACACAGGAAGTGCACGAGCTTGGCTTCAGGCTCTGGAGCACAGGCCCAGTAGTGGCACACAGGCTTAGCTGCTCCACGGCATGTGGGATCTTCCGGACCGGGGATCAAACCCAGATCCCCTGCACTGGAGATCAAACCCGGGTCTCCTGAATTGCAGGCAGGTTCTTAACCTCTGAGCCACCAGGGAAGCCCTCACTGAGAGTATTAAAAATGTTATTATGTACAAAATCCTTAGCCAAGCTCCTCATACACAGTAGCACTCAATTAGTTGCTGCTATTCCTCTGCTTTTATTCTAACATTAGAACTTCTCATAAACACTCTCCATTTAATCAGCTCTCTGGATTAACTCGGAGAAGGCAATGTCAACCCACTCCAGTACTCTTGTCTGGAGAATCCCGGGGACGGCAAAGCTTGGTGGGCTGCCGTCTATGGGGTCGCACAGAGTTGGACTCGACTGAAGCGACTTAGCAGCAGCAGCAGCTAAATTAACTAATGCCCTCCACCCACTATTTATTTATTTAATTAAAAAAATTTTTGACTGCACCACAAAGGTTGAATCTGGGACCACAGTACTGAAAGCGCCAAGTCCTAACCACTGGGCCACCAGGGAATTCCCTCCATCCTTTTTCTTTTTTTAACTATGTATTTATTTGGTTGAGCTGGATCTTAGTTGTGGCATGTGGGATCTAGTTCCCTGACCAGGGGTTGAACCAGTTGTTTGAACATTCTTTATCACAGCATATATATAACCAAATAATACATAGTTTTATGTTAAACTATATAAAATATATAGTTTTGTGTTAAATTACAATGTTTGCAATGCGTATAGTAAGGTAAGGATACTTTTTAATGATTCTCTTCTTTTTTTCTTTTCTCTTTCTTTCTTTTTTTTCCCATACCATGCAGCTTATAGGATCTTAGTTCTCTGACCAGGGATTGAACCTGGGCCCTCAGCAGTGACAATGTGGAGACCTAACTACTGGACCGTAAGGTGATTCCCAGTGATTCTCTTCTTTAGTCTTTTTTTTCATAACGAGCCAACTTTTGGACCCAAGCAAGTTGAAAGAGAAGACAGAAGTGCCACCTGACTTCTGAGCATACCCCAACCTTACCTCGATACACTCTGACAGATTCTTCACAGGGATGAGCTGTCCACTAGGACTGGTCAGAGAGAGACCACCCACAGTTCCGCTGACATCAAAGTGACCTCTGGCTGGAAAGGGGCTCTTGGGGAAGCTCATCATCTGAAACCAAGAACAGAGAGCGCTAGCCAACGCCCCCAAAGGCCGGAAGATAACCAGGCCCCTGTGTGAAGGAAAAGGTTTCCCCAGACGGGTGGACAGGTGGCCCTTGCCCTGTGGGGTGAATGAGAGGGCCCCATTTTTAGCTACTTCTATCTTTCCTGGTGTGTGTGTGTGTGTGTGTGTGTGACCTTCAAGGCTGTGACCTCAGAAATCTGGGTCTAGAGGCCTGATCACACTTGCTACAGCTGAGCAGTTACTGGGCTATGAACAGTGTGACACTCTCTTCTAGCAAAGGCAGAGTCTCTAAGAGAAAGATGTTTGTCTGCTTTCCTGGAGGTTCAAGGAGCCAAGAGTCAGATGTGCCCTAATTTGGGAAGGAAAGAGCCCTAAGTTTACTATTGCCTCCTTATAGAATGGAGTCTGAAGAGCTTCATTTCCAAGGACTAATTAAACCAGGGCTGCTGAAGAAATTCCACAATACAGTGGAAAGAGGATGGCCTGGGGAGTCAGAAGGCCTGGGCCTACCACTTTGCTGGTCGCCTCAGGCAAGTCACTGAACATACCTGTAAAATGGGCTTAATTAATTGATAGAACTGTTAGAAACATGAATGAACAAACATATGTGCAGGTGCTTTGCAAACTATAAAGGGCTGTTTCTAAGGGTGTTCTTTCTGTTGTTACCCTTATGTCCACAGGCTCCCGATAGTCCTCCATGGAGCCAAAGGAGAGGGCAGCAGGCAAGGTGAAGGTTGCGGAGCTGGCTGCAGCAACATGCACGGAGGAGCCTCTCCAACTCTGGGGCTGTATTCTGTCCACAAGGTGAGAACAGAGGTGCCAGGAGAGAGAGGAGAAGGTCAGTGTCAGAGGAAGATCTACCCGCTCTAGCACTGCACGGGGACTAGCTTTAGCATCAGTGCTTCTTTCATGATCCCTTTAGATCAGCGGTCCCCAACGTTCTGTCACCAGGGACCGGTTTCATGGGAGACAGATTTTCCAAGGACCAGGTACGGGGATGGCTTGGGAATGATTCAAGCACATTACACTTATTGTGCACTTTATTTCTATTATTATTACATCAGCTCCACCTCAGATCATCAGGCATTAGACCTCAGAGGTTAGGGACCCCTGCCTTACTCAGACGGTTCTGTGTTTGCATCGGTGGGAGCAGCATAAAAGGCAGGCGATGCCTCAAGACTGGGCAGGTGGCCCCACAAGGACAGGGCCTTGGCCTGCTTTGTCTCCTGTGGCGTCCCAGTGCCTAGGGCAATGCCTGGCATGTGATGGTGGTCAATACATGTTTTGTTGAATGAATAAATGAGCTTGGATGTAGGCACTTCTCCAGACCTATCTCCCCAACCTACTTGACCTCCAAAAGACCGTCTTTACTGGCCTTTGACCTCGTCCCATCTGAGTAGACTGGGGACCTGGTTTCATATCCTAGTCGTGATCACAATGCTGCTCTGGGAAACTGCCCCTGGGATCAAGGAGGGCAGCTGTGGCAGAGGAACCAAGGGAGAGTGCTCAGTGCCGAGAGTCCCAGCAGTGCCTGCAGCGTCTTCCAGCCCCCGATTGTCAGGGGGTGGCATGGAAGCGGGAGGTCATCCCCAGGTGCTGAAGGAGGGCTCAGTGCAAGGAGGCTGGCACTCCTCGGGGAAACGCCTAAGGCCAGAGTGTCTGGAAGCCCACAGTCCACAGAGCAGCAGACTTGCCAGACACACTCTGAGTGAGGTTAAAAGGGGGTTGGTCCCCCTCATTCAGCCCCCTTTCCTGCACAGTTCAGCATGACCCATCTCTTGAGACACACGGATGGCTCTAACACTGGCGTGGCACTTACCACCTGCCTTCCCATGCTGTACAAACACCCAGTATGTGGACCTTCTCTCAGTGAAAAGCTCTTTCCACTTCTAGGTCCCATCATTCACCCCCCCCTGCCTCCCACCAGGTGGGTCTCCTGGGCTCTGCCTGTCCCAGGGTCTTGGGATGTGGATGTGGAGTGAACCACGTCAGGGGATGAACTTTTGGGGGCACCCACAGTACAGTGGATTACCTGTTTGTGTACACAGAGATGGAGGAGGTGGTCAGCGTGGCTGGAAGGCCCCTGGGCAGTCTCCCCAGCAGGAGGGCAGCCTGCACATGCTCTGCAGCTTCCAGCAGCTGGGCCACTGTGGCCGTCTGGAAAAGGAAGCAGGGGACCACTGCTGTGGACCAGTCTCCATATACCACCTCTGGTTGCTGCTACCAAGCTCATGTGGGCCTTCAGCAGGAGCAAGGCAGACTTTGCTGGGGTGCACTTCACCCGGCACCAGGTGCTGTAGGGAATCGGGCACAAGCACTGAGAAGATGCCAAGCACTACGAGACAGAGGCACAGAGAGGGTGGCGACTTGTGGAGGCCATGCATTGATCAGGGGAAGCCGCAGAACCATGGGGAGGCTCACTGTGTGCCTGCCTCTGCTGCTGCACTGGACCCTGACGTCCACCCACAGCCCAGGTCTTATTCGAGGGGAAATGGAAAGTCACAGGCGGAGCCATTGTGCGGAGTCAACCAGGCTCAAACTCCTCCCCTCACCATGCTCAAGCCTTGAGTGAAGATGTGGCCTTGCTAAAGCCAAGGCAGGCGTGAGGACCAGGAGGGCTGGACATTTGTGTGGAGTTCCTATCAGAGCACAGATCATGTGTGCATGTGTACGTACATCTGATACGTGTGTGTACATGTGTGAATGTGAGTGTGTATGTGCGTGTTGAGGAGGATTGTGTGTGAATATAAGTATTTGAGTGTGTTTATGTGGGTATGTAAACACACTCAAATACTTACTTGCTTCTACTTATTTTCGAATACTTATACAAATAAGTATTTGAGTGTGTTTATGTGGGTATGTACTGGAGAAGGGAATGGCAAACCACTTCAGTATTCTTGCCTTGAGAACCCCACGAATAGCATGAAAAGGCAAAAAGATAGGACACTGAAAGATGAACTCCCCAGCTCGGTAGGTGCCCAATATGCTATTGGAGATCAGTGGAGAAATAACTCCAGAAAGAATGATGGGATGGAGCCAAAGCAAAAACAACACCCAGTTGTGGATGTGACTGGTGATGGAAGTAAAGTCCAATGCTATAAACAGCAATATTGCATAGGAACCTGGAATGTTAGGTCCATGAATCAAGGCAAATTGGAAGTGGTCAAACAGGAGATGGCAAGAGTGAACATCGACATTTAGAAATCAGTGAACTAAACTGGACCGGAATGGGTGAATTTAACTCAGATGACCATTATATCTATGACTATGGGCAAGAATCCCTTAGAAGAAATGGAGCAGCCATCATAGTCAACAAAAGAGTCCAAAATTCAGTACTTGGATACAATTTCAAAAACAACAGAATGATCTCTGTTCATTTCCAAGGCAAACGATTCAATATCACAATAATCCAAGTCTATGCCCTCACCAGTAATGCTGAAGAAGCTAAAGTTGAACAGTTCTGTGAAGACCTGCAAGACCTTCTAGAACTAGCACCCAAAAAAGATGTCCTTTTCATTATAGGGGACTGGAATGCAAAAGTAGGAAGTCAAGACATACCTGGAGTAACAGGCAAATTTGGCCTTGGAGTACAGAATGAAACAGGTCAAAGGCTAACAGAGTTTTGCTAAGAGAACACACTGGTCATAGCAAACACCCTCTTCCAACAACACAAGAGAAGACTCTACACATGGACATCATCACCAGATGGTCAATACTGAAATCTGATTGATTATATTCTTTGTAGCCAAAGATGGAGAAGCTCAATACAGTCAGCAAAAACAACACCAGGAGCTGACTGTGGCTTAGATCATGAACTCCTTATTGCCAAATTCAGACTTAAATTGAAGAAAGTAGGGAAAACCACTAGACCATTCAGGTATGACCTAAGTCAAATCCATTACCATTATACAGTGGAAGTAAGAAATAGATTCAAGGGATTAGATCTGATAGAGTGCCTCTTGAACTATGGACGGAGGTTCATGACATTGTACAGGAGGCAGGGATCAAGACCATCCCCAAGAAAAAGAAATGCAAAAGGCAAAATGGCTGTCTGAGGAGGCCTTACAAATAGCTGAGAAAAGAAGAGAAGCGAAGGCAAAGGAGAAAAGGAAAGATATTCCCATTTGAATGCAGAGTTCCAAAGAATAGCAAGGAGAGGTAAGAAAGCTTTCCTCAATGATCAGTGCAAATAAATAGAGGAAAACAATAGAATGGGAAAGACTAGAGATCTCTTCAAAAAAAAATTAGAGATACCAAGGGGACATTTCATGGAAAGATGGGCACAATAAAGAACAGAAACAATATGGACCTAACAGAAGCAGAAGATATTAAGAAGAGGTGGCAAGAATACACAGAACTATACAAAAAAGATCTTCACGACCCAGATAATCATGATGGTATGATCACTCACCTAGAGCCAGACATCCTGGAATGCGAAGTCAAGTGAGCCTTAGGAAGCATCACTATGAACAAAGCTAGTGGAGGTGATGGAATTCCAGTTGAACTATTTCAAATCCTAAAAGATGATGCTGTGCAAGGGCTGCACTCAATATGCCAGCAAATTTGGAAAACTCAGCAGTGGCTACAGGACTGGAAAAGATCAGTTTTCATTCAAGTTCCAAAGAAAAACAATGCCAAAGAATGCTCAAACTACCGCACAATTGCACTCATCTCACACACTAGTAAAGTAAAGCTCAAAATTCTCCAAGCCAGGCTTCAGCAATACGTGAACCATGAACTTCCAGATCTTCAAACTGGATTTAGAAAAGGCAGAGGAACCAGAGATCAAATTGCCAGCATCCACTGGATCATCGAAAAAGCAAGAGTTCCAAAAAAACATCTACTTCTGCTTTATTGACTATGCCAAAGCCTTTGATTGTGTGGATCACAACAAACTGGAAAATTTTGAAAGAGATGGGCATACAAGACCACCTGACCTGCCTCTTGATAAATCTGTATGGCGGTCAAGAAGCAACAGTTAGAACTGGACATGAAACAACAGACTGGTTCCAAATTGGGAAAGGAGTACATCAAGGCTGTATATTGTCACCATGCTTATTTAACTTATATGCAGAGTACATCAAAAGAAATGCTGGGCTGGATGAAGCACAAGCTGGAATCAAGATTGCCAGGAGAAAAGTGGAAACAGTGCCAGACTTTATTTTGTGGGGCTCCAGAATCACTGCAGATGGTGACTGCAGCCATGAAATTGAAAGATACTTACTCCTTGGAAGCAAAGTTATGACCAACCTAGACAGCATATTAAAAAGCAGAGACATTACTTTGCCAACAAATGTCCGTCTAGTCAAAGCTATGGTTTTTCCAGTGGTCATGTATGGATGTGAGAGTTGGACTATAAAGAAAGCTGATTGCCAAAGAATTGATGGTTTTGAACTGTGGTGTTGAGAAGTCTCCTGAGAGTCCCTTGGACTGCAAGGAGATCCAACCAGTCCATCCTAAAGGAAATCAATCCTGAATATTCATTGGAAGGACTGGTGTTGAAGCTGAAACTCCAGTACTTTGGCCACCTGATGCGAAGAACTGACTCATTGAAAAAGACCTTGATCCTGGGAAAGACTGAAGGCATGTGTGTATGTGTGAGTGGAAGTGTGTGGATGTGTGTCTAAGTAGATGTGGCTTGGTGATGTGGGAGTATAAGTATCTGAGCAGGAATGAGTGTGTGTGTGTGTGTGTGTGTGATTGCAACCATATGTGAGAGTCTGTGTGTGTGACTGTGTAGCTGAATGTGAATGTATGAGTGTGTGCAGGAGTGTGTGCTTTGAGGTATATGTGAAAGTGTAAGTGGTGGCTCTCAGTGTGTGAATGTGTGTGCGTGTAAGTGAGTTAGTGTTTGTGCATGTGTGTAAGTGTGTGGGTATGTGTTTGAGTGTGCCTGTGTGGCCACCATAAGAATGTGTGAGTTCTTGAATGGAATGGTGGTGCCACACAGTAAAGGGCTGTGGAGAAGTAGGAGATGGGTTTTCTGTCTCTGTCCTGATGACGTGCTGGAATGACCTCTCTCCTAAAGATGCTCTGTGTCCTTGGCTAAATGAACCAGGAGTTCAGACTTGTAAGAGTGAGCAAACAGTCTCTCCAATTGGATGAAGCAGAGCGCGTCAGCTTAATATAGATGAGGAGATAAGACTGCAGGAAGTGTCCTTGTCCAAGGCACAAGGTTTGTAAGTGACAAAGGCAGTGTTCCAACTCAGGCTGCCTCCTTTGAAGCCTGCACTCGGCCTGCTGCACCACACCGCCTCCCAGGAGCTCCTGTCCTGGAGCCTTTCTGTCAGCTCCTAGAAGGGCCTTTAACCACCGCGCCTCAGTTTCCTCATCTGCGCGATGTGGAGAAGGATCCAACTAGAAACTCTGGTGTGAGCTGAGCATGTGGTTAGCGTGCCGTCCGCGTCTGGGCCGGGACACCCACCTGGCTGCTGTTGGCCTGTGCAGGCTTTTCTGACCGGTCCCTCAGGGAAGCTTCCAGCACATTTCCCACAGCCTGGAGCAGGTCCCTGGTGGCCGCCTGGCGCCTCCGGTCCTCAGGGTGGGCCTCGGCACTCACTGCCAGCAGGCCCTCACTGGCGTGCTGCAGAGCCCTGCTGGCCTCCCGCTGGCTCACCCAGAGGAGGAGGAAGAACAGCATGAGGCTCTGCCTGGAACAGACCACCCCCTGAACTCCTCCATGGACCAGCACTGCGGTGGAAGGGAGCACATGGGGACTCAAGCCAGAGGAAATCTGGGCCGGGCCCATCACATAAGCTGCCTGTGTCAAGGACTGGAGGCCAGGTGTTCCTTTCCTGCTACATGCTCAGTTCCTTCAGGACAGTAGCCTTGTCCATCTTGGAGTCTTTCCCAGAGTGCCTTGTGCAATGCCCAGCACATAGTAGGCATTCAGTAAAAACATTCACTAACTGGGGACAGCTGGCTGGCTGGCTGACTGGCCGGACACAGCACTTATTCCAATTTTGTAATCATGTATGTACTTGTGAAGTTATTTGTTCAGTATCTGGTCATTCCAGTGGCCTAAAAGTGCCACGAAGGCACAGGCCATGTCTATGGAGTTTGCTGCTGAATTTTCTCTGAATTGCATAGTACCTGGCACATACTAGGCGTTTAGGGAGCATTGGTTAAATGAATGAATAAATTAACACATGGATAAATGAGTGAAAGGTCAGGAATGTATATGTATAGATGTATATGCATAGAAGAGGTGCAGGGGCAAATGGATGTGTTAAGTGGGAAGAGTGATCAGGGTCCCAGAAATAAGGTCAGGACTTAGTGGGTGGGAACTACTCACCTGGGCCAAGGGTGTGAGCTCCTCACTGCACTGGGTCACCTCTTTCAGCACCTCGGCAAGCCCCCACACCCTCTGCATGTCCCCCATTGTGGCATTGACCACAGACAGTGACCGCAGGATACGCTCTCTGACCTTGGAAAAGACAGAGGAAGTTGGGTGATATAATGTAATTCCAGTGGCTTGATGAGGCTGTCCCAGAAAGATCTGCGGTCTGAGAAAGTGAGCAGGAAAGTGACCAGGCTCATGTGGGGTCTTCCAAAGCTGATAGATCTGTTTGTCTCCTAGGATGTATGGTAGGCAGAATCATAACCTCCCAAAGACAGGCACACCCTAGTCCCTGAAACCTGTGCATATGTTACTCACATGACAAGAGACACTTGGGCAGAATCTCTGTGGAGGTTTGATTAAATTAAGAATTCTGAGATGGGGAGAGTATGCTGTACTTACCAGGTGGGACCAGTGTAATCACAGGGGTCCCTGTGATTTTTTTACCCTTTATTTTTTTCAAACTTTAAACTTTCTATTTTGTATCAGGGTATAGCCTATTAACAATGTTGTGACAGTTTCAGGTGAATGGTGAAAGCACTCAGCCATACATATACATGTATCCATTCTCCCCTCAAAACCCCGCTCCCATCCAGGCTGCCACACAACACTGAGCAGAGCTTCCTGTGCTGCACAGCAGGTCCCTGTTGGTTCTCCATTTTGAATATAGCAGTGTGTACATGACCTTCCCAAACTCCCTAACTATCCCTTCCCCCTTTAGCAACCATATTTTCATTTTCTGAGTCTTCATGGGGATCTTTAAAAGAGGGAGCTAGGAGGGTCAGAGTCAGAGAAGGAGATGTGATGATGGAGGCAGAGGTGGCAGAGAGGGAGACGGAAGACAGGAGGAGAAGGGGGAGGCAGTGGAGGGAGGAGGTTTGAAGATGCTGATGTTGAAAATGGAGCAGGCAACGTGGGCAGCTTCTAGAAGCTGGAAAAGCCGATAGATGGATTCTTGTCTGTAGCCTCCAGACAGCTCACAGCCCTGCCAACACCTGGGCTTTAGCCCCAGTGAAACTCGTTTCTTTTATACTCCTGACCTCCAGAATGGTAAGCTAAGACATTTGTGTCATTTTAAGTCATGAAGTTTATGGTTATTTGTTACAGCAGCAGGAGGAAACTAATACAGGATGTCTCAAACTTTTTCCATTTCTTCAAATCAAATCTGTAAAATCTGGCATTATTTTAAAACAAATGGCCTCATTGTGACTCAAATGGCATGAAATTCAGAAACTGGCTTACTGTGTTGGCCCAGTGTGTGTGAGAGAGCTTGTTGCAGGCTTAGGTCCTTGTGTGGTTTTGTGGGCAGTGGGGACAAGGCTTCTTTCAGTACCCCCAGCAACTCCAGCCTTAAGCTAGACCTCCTGGAGCATCTAGGGGAACATGCTTTCTAAGCCCTAACGAGGGGCTGGCCAGGGTCTGGCTTTGGTTGAGGCAGATAAAACCTAAGAATATAATTTTAGCACCGCCCCATCGAACTTTCTGTGTTGATAGAAATGTTCTGTCCTTGTGCTTGTCCAGTAACATAGCCGCTTGCCAAATGTAACTACATATTAAGTGCTTGGAATGTGGCTAGTGCAACCAGAGAACTGGATTTTTAACTTTATTTCATTAAAATTCATTTTAATTTAAAAATAGGTGGCCAGATATGGCTCATAGCAACCATCTGGGAGACCTCAAATAGAAGTGAACTTTCACTCTCACCCTCCTGTCATGCTTGCCACTCACAACTCACTCATCTAATCGCCTAATAGTCTTTCAGGCTTCCCTGGTGACTCAGTGATAAAGAACTCACCTCCCAATGCAGGAGATGAGGGTTCTATCCCTGGGTCAGGAAGATCCCCTAGAGAAAGAAATGGCATCCCACTCCAGTATTCTTGCCTAGGAGATCCCATGGACAGAGGAGCCTGGCAGGCATCAGTCCATGGAGTTGCAAAGAGTCAGACATGACTGAGCAACAGAAAAACAACAGTCTTTCACAGCAGCTGCAGAGTTTGAGCGTGTCTGCTGCCAGCCAGGTTTCCATTCAGGCTGTGACTTGGGTGGAGGGAAGAATAGGCCTGTCTGTGAGGGGACTCGTATCAGAATGTTCTGGAGGGAAACTCAGGTGGGTAATGGATGATCTCACATTTGCCTCTGCAGATCTTCCCCATCCTTGGTTGCCATCCTGGAGGCTGCCTGCATGGAGATGTCATTGGCTGCTGGGCCTCTGGCCTGTGGATTCACTCGCAGGAGATGAGAGCACAGGACGGAAGAGCGGGAAGCTTTGTTGCAGGCGCCCTCCCTGCTAGGATTGCCGGTCTCATCCTTCAAAACCACCACTCCTACCAAGCAGCCCCCTCCACACACAGCTGCCCCTTCAGGATGCTGGTCACTTCAGGGTGAGCCCCTGGGGTCCTGTGTCCTCTCTCGTTTGTTTCTGAAACCTTGCCCCCAGTTTTCTCAACAGAGCCCTTCTTAAAATCTTCTCCATTGCCCAATGAGAGTTTGACATCTGTCTCCCACCCAGACCCCAGTGTTTCATGGGAAGACCCTGGGTCAGCCTATGTAGTCCGTGTGCTTAGGATCACAGGGCATCCAAAGGGAAGTTCCCTTCCAAAGGGAAGCATGTAAGTCATGCTCAGGGTGAATGAGAGCCAGGTGGGGTGTGTGTGCATGTGTTGGGGCTGGGAGACTAAGTGGGGGAAAAGGCTGGGGTGAGAGGGCTGGAGGTGGGCAGGGGAAGAGCCAACCTGGGTTTGCTCCTGTCTTCACTACCTACTGGAAATGTGGACCCAGGAAAGCTGCTCACATCCTCTGCAGTGTGCTCAGCGCTCTCATGCAAACCCTTCAGAGTCCAGAGGAGTCTGTCCTCTGTCCCTCACACCCAGCAGGTGTGTGTGACGCTGTGTGTGGTGAGTGCAGGCAGATGCCTAGGAGCATGCACTGGGAGTGGAAGTAACCATGCCTTCTGCCAGAGTTGTTTATACTAGGTAGTATCACATGGAATAGCCATATTCATGAATTAAAGCTGTTTGAATGTTGGCAATTTTTCTGTGATTTGACTCACAGCTAGAGCGAATGTAATTCTGAACATTCACCACAACCTTGTAAGGAAAATACTATTATTGTCCCTGTTTTCCAGATGGGAAAACTGAGGCTTAGAGAATTTCAGTCTTGGGGCAGACAATAGAAATGGTAAGTGAGAGCTGGGACAGCATCAAACCATGAACTGTATGATCAAGACGGGGTCACTTTTCTCCTCTGGGCCTCAGTTTCATCCTCTTCCTGATGTGAAGAACTGACTCATTGGAAAAGACCCTGATGCTGGGAAAGATTGAAGGCGGGAGGAGGGGATGACAGAGGATGAGGTGGTTGGATGGCATCACCGACTTGATGGACATGAGTTTGAGCAAGCCCTGGGGGTTGGTGATGGACAGGGAGGCCTGGCGTGCTGCAGCCCATGGGGTCACAAAGAGTCGGACACGACTGCGACTGAACTGAACTGAATAGGAATAGGAAGAGACGAGAGTGGTACCCTCTAAATTCCCTCCCACTCTAGAAACCAGTGGTTCCATGAAACTGAACAGAAAAAGGTTTCTTTCATTTATGTCACTCACTGAAAGTACTGGAAGAGAGACGTGACATCAACTTGGGAGACACCGAAGACTTCCCCATGGATCCATGGACCCCACTTCCCTCCCCAAATGGCTGCATGCAGACCCCAGGGCCCCAGAAAAAGGACAGAGGAGTCCATAGGAAGCACCTTCTGCCTGGTGTCCACTCTCAGTGGCTCCCTAGAGCCCGGCCCCTGGTCCAGTACAGATGACACGGCCCTGGCCAGCTGGAAGAGCCACTCAGGGCCACGCCCGCTCTGCAGAATGGAAGTGACATTGTCCCACACCGCGGCCTGGAGTGCTTCATCCTCCACACAGGTGTGTCCAGGTCCCACCTAACAGGAGACCAGAGATGTGCTCAGAGCAGGAGGATCTCAACCCACCAGGTCTTGTTCTAGAACCTGGAGCCTGAAGGCCCAGCCTGCACGTGGTAAAGCAGAGTACAGCTGGATGGCTTTACCTGGCATGGGAGCTCCCCCCAGGGCTTGAGGTCAGTGGACCCACTTGTGCTGATGGCCACCTGAAGCAAATCTTGGGCAGGTCATGACTTCACCTCTCATTGTTCTCCTCATTGTGCCCTCAGGTCTTTCCACTCCACCTGACTTCTCACCTTTGAAATTGACTTGAAATTTTTTCCACCTCTTCCTTATAGACCTAGTGGCTGATCTTGGTCCTCCTTCCTCTGAACTCTGAAGGCACTGGTCTAACTCATCTCTAGGTTCTTCTGCCCCCACCTCTCTCAGGTACCTCACCCCGAACCCCCTGGATCCTTCCCCTGTACTGGCCACTAGTCATGAGATCTACAAAGAGAGAGACCAGGTCTGTTTTGCCCATGGCTGTATCCCCAGGACCAGGCATGTGGTAGGTGCTCTGTAAACATATGTTGAAGGAATGAATGAATAAACCCTCATATGGTCATGCCCTTGGCTCCTTTCAATCCCACCACCCTCTTGGTGAAGTTCAGACAAGTCAAGAAGTTATCTCAGGGACTTTCCTGGTGGTCCAGTGGTTAAGAATCTGTCCTGCAATGCAGAAGACATGGGTTCAGTCCCTGGTTGGGGAACTGAGATCCGCATGCCATGGGGCAAATAAGCCTGTGCACCACAACTAGAGAGTCCATGCACCGCAGTGAAAGATTCTACGTGATGCAATCAGGATCTCATGTGCCACAAGTAAGACCTGACACAGCCAAGCAAATAAATAAATAAATAAATGTGGTTTTTTTTTAAAGCAAACAAAAAAGAAATTGTCTCAGTAGAGAAACAGTGGCTGCCACTCACCTTAACCACTGCCTGAGTCTGCTGTCTGCCCCCCGCGTGATTGGAGACAGAAATGACCACTGTCAGCATGAAGTCATTGTTTTCTTTTCCGAGTGGCAGGTAAACTGATGGGAGGGCAGGTTCAGGGCCACAGTGTAGACAGGAACCTGGCAAATGGACATTGAATAATGAGGGGGGCATTCCCAGGTCTCAGGGTGACTGTAAGTCCACCAAGGTAGAGCCTAATGACAAGGGCACAAAAGCCACAGCTCATGAGGTCACGGCAGGGATTCTTGGACTCCATACTTCCCAGGAGAAGACAGAGTTTATGCTGATCCACTGTCCTCCCTAGGAAATCACCTGCTGCCATGACTTTGGAATAGCTATATATTGTCACCCTGTTTATTTAGCTTATATGCAGGGTACATCATGTGAAATGCTGGGCTGGATGAAGCACAAGCTGGAATCAAGATTGCAGGGAGAAATATCAATAACCTCAGATATGCAGATAACACCACTCTTATGAAAGAAAGTGAAGAGGAACTAAAGAGCCTCTTGATGAAGGTGAAAGAGGAGAGTGAAAAAGCTGGCTTAAAACTCAACATTCATAAAATGAAGATCATGGCATTCAGTCCCATCACTTCATGGCAAATAGATGGGAAACAATGGAAACAGTGACAGACGTTATTTTCTTGGGCTCCAAAATCACTGCAGATGGTGACCGCAGCCATGAAGTTAAAAGACGCTTGCTCCTTGGAAGAAAAGCTAGGACAAACCTAGACAGCATATTAAAAAGCAGAGACATTACTTTGCTGACAAAAGTCTGTCTAGTCAAAGCTATGATTTCTTCAGCAGTCATGTGTAGAGTTGGACTATAAAGAAAGCTGAGTGCCAAAGAATTGCTGCTTTTGAACTGTGGTGTTGGAGAAGACTCTTGAGAGTCCCTTGGACTGCAAGGAGATCCAACCAGTCCATCCTAAAGGAAATCAGTCCTGAATAGTCATTGGAAGGACTGATGCTAAAGCTGAAGCTCCAATACTTTGGCCACCTGATGCGAAGAACTGACTCATTGGAAAAGACCCTGATGCTGGGAAGGATTGAAGGCAGGAGGAGAAGGTGACGACAGAGGATGAGATGGTTGGATAGCATCACCTACTCGATGGACTTGAGTTTGAGTAAGCTCTGGGAGTTGGTGATGGACAGGGAAGCCTGGCGTGCTGTAGTCCATGGGGCTGCGAAGACTCAGACACGACTGAGCAACTGAACTGACTGACTGTCCTCTGTAGGAGATCACCTGCCGCAGTGACTTTGGAATAGCCTTACTAGAATCCATGAAGATTTTCATTAAAACAATCCCCTCTATAGGTTTTTTAGAAAAAAATCAAAATGATAAACCAAATTACAAAAATAAGAAGAAAGAGGAGCAGAAGGAAAGGAAGATGATTTTAACAACTGGTTCAAAACCTATCCAAACTCCCTCGAATATTACTTCCTGTATAAAGGTCTTCCCAGGCTGCTGTATCTAAAACAGTGCCTCCTGTCCTGTGTCTTTGTTTACCAGCTGTCTCCACTACTGATTATAAATACAGTGAGGTCAGAGACTTCCTCTATCTTGTTCATTACTGTATATATAGGACCTAGAACAGAGCCTGAAACTCAATATATTTGTTGTAAAAATGTATGAATGAATGAATGAATGAATATCCCTTGTATCCTTAAAGGGGACCCACCTATCATTGGAATCTCTTCACTGTAGCTGCAAACAATCACAGTTATTGAATTGCAATTGCCAATTCATTTTTATATTTGTCATGCTTCCCTCCCCCTGTTCACCTGTGTGAGGCAGAAGGAGGAACTATAACAGAATAACCAATCAGAACTGGAGCAGCTGGCCTGGTGTCTTCATTTAGGGAGACACAGATTTGAAATGAAATCTACTTACCTTCCTTGAATTGTTTCCCTGCAGGCTCGGACCCAGTCACAGGCATGCATTCCACATCTATTTGAAGGACACCCCATGATCTGATGATAGCTCCCCTCCACCTTCACCTTGTCAAGGTGTCCAGTTTACATCATTGTGGTGTTTAATGCTAGATACTGGGGAGCACCCAAGCAACACTCCTGGAGCCTTGGTTTGGAGGAAGGTCCCAATCTGACTAGAACATTTTCAAGAGCGCTTATGAGGGTCGTAAAATGCTGAAGCTCATTGGGAAGAGACGAGGACTCAGATAAGCCTGCCAAGGACCAACCACCCCCATACCAGGCTAGCAGAGGCAACTTGAGTGGCTTGCCCCGTCTCCTCTGAAGATGCCCTGAGGCAGTCCTGGGTGGGGGTTACAGTGACAGGACACTGGGCAGGGCATTGCGGTGGGGCGGCGTCAGCATGCTCCATCTCCTCCTGTAGACCTTTGCAAGCGATTCTCCTCTCGGCATGCTCTGTGACATCACCCACTCCCTGTTGCCTCTCGCAGAGTGGGTCCTAACATCACTGATGATTCTGTGAACTGGGCCGTGTTAGTCCTGAAGAGCTCCAGGAGTTAGGGCTCCTTCCAGTGTGTACTAAGGAATGGTGTCCTGGTAGTCATACTTCTGCATACCCTTCTCCATTTCACCCTTCCCACGTCCCTCATGCCAGAACAGAGGTCCTTTTGGCCTCTATAGTTGCAGAGGAGATACTGATGGGACCTGCTTCTCATGTCACTGTGGTGTGTGGCTGGGTCAGTGGGCCTGGGGTGGGGGTTAAGGGTCATTCTGCAAACCTCTTTCACCCATGGAACATATTTTTTGCAGCTCTCAGAGAGAGACAGATGCCTGCTCTTGGAGAGGAATGAGCCCAGGAGTGAGGGGTGAGCGTAGTTCTGAGCCGGTACCTGATTCCAGGCAGAAGCAGTACTCCAGGGGGCCCAAGGCAGTGGAGGCATTGCAGAAGATGGCGAAGCTCGTCAGGATGGTCCCCTCCTCTGGGGCAATGGTGCAAGTGGGCACCTCCAGGGGAGGCAGGGAGCTGACCACATAGGTATCCTCCCCGTAGGCACACCCAGTCACTGCTGGGGAGTGAAGACAAAAGGTGTGCTTAGGGGCTGTGGGTGTCACACAAACTCCACCATGGCTCATGATCTCCTGGGAACTTGTTTAACATGCAGATTCCCAGGCCTCACTCCAGAGCCTCTCTCTGGAGATTCGGGGGTAAGGCTCAGAAATCTGCATATCTTAACTACTCCACCCTTACCCCTCACACCTCAGGCAAGGCATTCCAGGGTCTCACTCAGCGAAATTGGACAGAGACAGAATCCTAGTCCTGCCATTTACTCTCCATGTGACCTTGACTTTGACCTTTTTGAGGCTCAGTTCCTCATCTGTAAAATGGAGCTAGTAACAATAGCTTCCTCACAGGGCTTTAGTGAGGAGGGAGAATATTGGAAAACAAGACTTTCTCAAGAGACCGAGCTTGGAAGGGTCACAATCAGGACCTAGAAAGGAAGATCCTACTCCAAACCATGAGCTCCCACAGCACCATGGAGAGCCCCAGCTAACCTGCACCAACACCCCGCACCACCTGTTATAATCACCTAGTTTTCAAAAACAGTGCATGCCTGGAAGAGTTGTGCATACAGAATTTTAATCAATGAAATGAATTCCCTGGCCCAGACTTAATTCATAAGGTTTGGGGTGAACCCAGGAATGTGCAATTTAAAATAGTACCAAGTTATCCTGGGCGAGTAGCCTATGAGCCACTTTGAGAAATACTGAACCAAAGGAATTCATCTGAGAAGGAATAATCACCCCATTATTTGTCTTTCTGAGAGTCTACATTCTGCTGTCTGGCACTTGTTTTAAGTGAGAAGTGCTGAGTCACCTGGCAGGACGCATAGACTGCGCACCCCAGGACTATCTGCTTTTACCACCCGTGTTGTGTTGCTCAACCTTTACCATGCAGTTTGGAGGCAGACATTTCTATTGCCCTGCTTGCATGTGAGGAAACAGGCTTAAATCTATGGCCTAAAGTCTCCCAGCTAGAAGGTGGTAGTGGTGGGATTCACGCCAGAGCCTGTGTATGGCCCCACCCCGTGCTGCTGGCCCTGTTTCAGCACCCCTGGCTTCCTCGGGTTCACTCTCTGCAGGAGGTGGGGTCTGTGACAAGAGCCTGGAGGAGCCTTCCCACCTGTGACTCTGATCCGGGCGGCCTGGCCACGGATCCTCAGGAAGGAGCTGTTGAGCAGCAGGGTGGACGTGTTGCTCTGAAGGAGGATTGAAGAACGCGGCCAGAATCCTCGGAGTCTGCAGGCCTCGGGGAGGGGCTCGGCCTGAAAGAGAGCACAGCCCAGGACCCCTGAGGCTGCAGCCAGGCTGCCGGACGCCCCCGGGCAGTGGCTTCTGAGCTGGGGAGGCCTTTTGGATTTGTCTCCGATGGATGGACAGCAGCACCGGCTCTTTCCCCAAGGTCAGCCCAATGCCCATCCCCAGTGTGTCAGAGTGTCTGTCCACAGTCAGGTTCCCTGGAAGCAGAGGCTGAGACAAGGGTTCAGTGCAGGGCATTTACAAGGGAGGGCTCCCAGGGAAAACCAGGAGGGCATCTGAGATGGGGAGAAAATGAAACGAGGCAAAGAAGTGGTTTCAGGAGGCACCCAGCTTCATTCAGCCTGGTGTCATGGGGCGCTCTGGAGCATAAGCTGCACCACAGAAATTGTGTCACTCAAAGGTTGGGGGGCTGGCTGTTAGACTCCCATGTTTATTGGCCAGCAGCCTCCCCATAGCACTGGGGGAGGCCTGGATCAGCCTGGTAAGAGGGATGGCTGGGGCCCCCACAGCATCTGCTGTGAAGTTTCCTGTTGGTTTTGCTCCCTTGCAGCCGTTCAGTGCCCCCAGCCCCCGACTCCTGCTCTACTGGTTGAGTGGGTTGACCCACCCCCAGCTCAGTCCTGGGCCCGTGACACAGGTCTGGTCAGTCAAAGTGGGAAGACATTTCTGTTTTTACGAGGCTGCCGGTATCCTCACCTTCTCCAGTGGGGTGTCATCTAAATACCAGCTGAACATGGCTGCTGCAGACTTGTCCCCCATGGTGACCTTCAGCATAACGTCCCTGCTGGTGTCCACTGGCCCACAGTTCTCCTCACAGCTGAAAGGGAGACAGAGAACAGAGCTGGGAAACTCCTCAGTCTGAGGAGCCACCTTGCCTGGTCTTTGTCCAGTTCTTCTCAAGTTATTTGAGAAGGTAGGAAATGGCCTTTTTTCAAGTCAAAGCAGAATAAAAGCAGTCCCTGCCCCAACCCAAACCGGGGCATACCTGTGGTCATGGAGATGGAGCAGTTTGTGCCTGCCTGAATCCCCATTCCATTCACTGCACAGGATAACAGTATGAAAAGTGCAGGAGGCTGACAAGACCCCAGGCTCCAATCTCGTCCCTGCCACTTATGAAAGGCTACCCCACACAAGTCACTTAACCTGTCTGAGCCTCAGTTTCCTCACTTGCAAAGTGAGGGGATGAGAGCTATCAATCTCCATGATTCTTTATAGTTCTAATAATGATCAATTGTTGTTGTTCAGTTGCTAAGTCATGTCTGACTCTGCAACCTCATGGACTGCAGCACAACGGACTCCCCCGTCCTTCAGTATCTCCTGGAGTTTGCTCAGATTCATGTCCGTTGAGTCGGTGATGCCATCCAACCATCTCATCCACTGCCCCTTCTTCTCCTTTTGCCTTCAATTTTTCCCGGCATCAGGGTCTTTTCCAGTGAGTTGGCTCTTCACATCAGGTGACCAATGTATTGGAGCTTCGGCTCCAATGAATGCTATGATTTTGCAGCACGCCTGCCATGTCCCACTTTTATTAGCTTATCCAGTGCTGATCATAACCCTATCAGCATT
This sequence comes from Okapia johnstoni, assembly GCA_024291935.2. NCBI lineage: Eukaryota > Metazoa > Chordata > Mammalia > Artiodactyla > Giraffidae > Okapia > Okapia johnstoni. The sequence goes on from CM044310.1 coordinate 71,833,145, forward strand.
CCCATATTGCAGATGAGCAAACCGAGCTCAGAGAGTTTATGTGATTCATCCTGACTGGGGGATGGAACATGGGCCCACACATCCTGACCTGAGTCTTAGGCCTTCTTTGTTTTGTCATATTTCCTCCCTTGAGTCAATGAGAGGTCAGTTTGACTCCTGCTGTGTCCAGCCCATCCCCAATCCTTTCAATATGAGCTTCACAGTAGCTGAAGAATCTCCCTACTTCTGACTTCTTGTCTACCCTAGAACTAGTGGGCCGGACATTCTCCTTTTTCCCCTGCAGCCCGCTCACCATCAACTCTATGGCTCTGTGCTCCCAGAACTAAGCTCCATAGACTGCATCACCAGGTCCCCACACCCTCTGTCTTCTGTTTGGGCCCAGACGATGGGGAGCACTGGGATAATTATTCACCACTCTCCCTGCTCCTCAGCAAATGGCCTACAGTTGGCAGAGGCCGTGTTCCTCTGGCTGAGACCCCAGCTCTTTCCAGGGGCACCTCTCCCGCAGCTGCAGCTCCCTGGGGGGTTCACAGGAATGCCATCCCCGCCTCTTACCCCTGAAGTCCTAAGAGGGACAATGGCTTCCTCCTCTTGCAGCCTGCATGGTCATCCCTGGTTGGTCCTCTTATCCCTGCCCTCATCTGTAAATCAACCCTTATCCAGCTCCCATCAGTTCCCAGTTCAAGAGAGCCATCTTCTTCCTTCAGGGACCCAGCTGGCACTCATGCTACCTGGAACTCTTCTCTTGATTCCTGCATGAGCTTAAGCAATCTCCCTGAGTCCTTTCTCACCCACTCCAGCTGTTTCTCTACCCAGCTACCAGTGTTTGGAAGCAAAACATGATCACATTCCCAGCCTGTTTAAACATCTTGGTGGCTTTCCAGAACTCTTAGGATAAAGTCCAAAGTCGTGTGTTTGACACAGCCCTCGAGGCCCTGCCGAGCTAGCCCCTGCCTGCTCTTCCTCTGTGCTCCAGCCACACCAGCCTCTTCTCGATTGTTCTATGCTCCCTCCCTTTGCTGTTCTGTTCTCTCTCAAGCCCCCTTTTCCTGGCCAAGTTCATTCCTCTTCACATCTCTGCTGAGGCAGCCTTGGGGTCAGGGAAGCTGTCTTGGAGGTGCACTCTCTACTTCCATTCATTTGTGTGATTCACCACTGACCACTGAGTGGCCCCAGAGAGAATGGAGACAGGGCCTGGTTTTCCCCACCACTCTACACCCTGCCCCTTAGTCAGTGTAGCCAGAGTTGACTATCAGAACACCCTGGCCAGACGGCAACCCCGCAAGAGTTTGCTCTCATGCTCCCACCTGACTTGCAGCCTGAGTTCCAGGGGGGCGGACATGTAGAGGCACTGCTCCCCCAGGTTCTCCAGCTCCTGGCCTCTCCAGACTGTCAGGCGCAGGGTAACAGCAGAGTCCAAGGGTGGCAGGCAGGACGGTGGAACCACCAGCTCCCTCTGGTCTGTGCGGAGCAGCTGCCTCTCAACACAGTCGCTCCACTGGGCCCAGCAGCGCCCTGAGAGAGAGAGAGGTGTGTCGTCCACCCAGGATGTAATCCACCCAGGAACCTTGAACTTGACACATGTGGCTACCTTCTGGTTTGGGGTTTTTAGATGAAATGGGTCATTGATAAGAAAATTGGCTCCAAATAGAGATTTTGATTTTTTTTTTTTTCAGTTCACTTTCAGGTTGCAGGAATGGTGCTGCAGAAGGATGCTTCTGGGAAAATGACCCTTGCTTCACCCAAACTCTAGGCAAACCTACAGGGTTTGTTGGCTTGTTTTGCATCAGTGACTTGCACTGGTGATCAGGGCAGCCTATAGCTGGAGAGGCACTGAGAGGATAAGCAGCCCCGCCTAGGGAACATTCGAGGCATCTTCTTGTTCTTAATGTAAGGGATTGTCCACAGCTGTCTGTCTCTGGGGGGTACACTGGGGACCTGGAAGGACGTATCTCCATCTGGGAGGCTGTAGATCATCTCCCGCTTTATATCACCTCAGTAAGTCTTTGCCTTTCAGCTCTGTTGATCAATGTTTATCCACTACCCCAACTACCCTCAGTGTGTAGTCATTCACAGGACATGCCTAGGGGTCAGGTCATCAGCTCAGTCACCTGAAGTCTGTACTTGTTGTATCCTCTATTAATTCAGATAATAAAAACTAACATGCTGAAGGGTGTTGTGAGAACTTGCCAATTCATATCAAAAGATTTCAAATGTTACGTGACTTTTGACCCAGTTATTCTACTTCTGGGAACTTGTTGATGAAAGTAATCGCAGATGCAAATAAAAATTGAACATTGTAAGGATGTTTGTTACAGCGTTGTTTTTAAGGGCACATAATTCAAAAGAAACTCAGTGTCCAAAAAGAGGGCACTGGTGAGTAAATGCCCATATAGCACCTTGACAGTCTATTATGCAGTCATGAAAATCAAGGTGGAGAAGAATATATTGACTTAAAAATATATGAGATATATTGTTCAATGAGAAAAATGGTTAACAAAAGCAATATGTACAGTATGAATGGCATTCATTTTATTTCTAAAGGAGTGTGTCCATAGGTAGGATATATCTAAGAATCTGCCTGCTAATGCAGGAGATACAAGAGACATGGGTTTGATCCCTGGATTGGAAAGATTCCCCTGGAGTAGGAAATGGCAACCCACTCCAGTATTCTTACCTGGGAAATTCCATGGACAGAGGAGCCTGGTGAACTACGGTCCATGGGGTCACAAAGAGTCAGGACAACTGAGCACACACACCTAGCTAGCTATCCCTATACAAAGGAAAACAACCATTTCTTTAAAATAGGTGCTAGTGGTTGACAAAAAAAGTTTTGTCAGAAAAGGCCTCATCATTTCCCCTTTCTAAACTGTGGCATACCAAGAACGTGGAGGTTAAAAGAGGGATGGAGTCCAAGAGGAGAGGAGTGTTTTACCACTGACATTATTTGTGGCAATAGTAAAAAAGCAGACTGACTTTTAGGATATAATTACTGTTCCTAAATTCTCTATAGATAGTACCTCTTCTGGTTGCCTGCCTTCAAGGCCACTGCTCCCAGCACCTCCCATCTCCATGGAATTCACCATCTCTGGCACATGCAGGGCACACAAAATGTCAAACATGAATAATCCTGGTGTGAAGGTTAGGGACAGCAAAAGCTGACCACTGTCCATTGCTTCGTGATGAGATAAGACGGTTCAGAGCTCTGAGACCACCTACCACATGCCCACTGAAAGCGTAAGTCCTTATCCCCGTCCGGCCAGCCCAGGGTCACTGTGGTGAAAGGATCTAAGTACTGGCCAGGTTCCACATACAGCTCCACGTTCCCTTTGTCTCTCTGTAGAAGAAGAAGCTGGCCAGTGAGATGCCCTCCACAGTTGGCACCCCACCTTCCGCCCCAGAGCAGTCTGTGCAAGAGATGGCCACAGTGTAACGTCTGGAGTGGGATGGATCACCAGGTAAGTCACTAGCCTGGTGTGGACTGACTGCTAAGGGTTCATCATATATTCAGCTGTGTTAGCAGCGGCTGCTATGGGCCAGGCCCTGTGCTTGATGCCTAGAGATACAGGAACAGAGAGAGACCCAGCCCCTGCCCTTATGTCTCCTCTGATGGACAGACGAGAAGACCAAGGATTAAAACGCAGAGTGCTAACTGCTGCAGTAGAGGGCGCTCAGGGGATCATGAGAATGTGGATGAGGGAGGCAGTAGGCTATGAGCATCTGTTCCCCTGGAGGTTCTGATAGTGTCTGACTCCTGGGGTTGCTGCATGTCAAGTGAGAAAGATAGTGATGCACGTCCTCTTGTGTCTGGAGCAGAGAGGCTGCAGAACTGTTAGCTCTACACAGCAGACAGCTGGTGTTGGGGTAAGCTTCCCAGATGACAGGACCCTGGAGCGTTCTAGAAGGAGGAGGGAGGGTGAGTTGAGCAGTGACAGAGGGAACATGGATTCTAGGAAAGGGTTGTCAGGAGTGCAGTGTGCTCCAGGATCAATTCTGGTTGGACCTGTTGAAAGCTCAGGCCCATAGGGCTTGGCCTGGAAATAACAGGAGGCTGCAACAGAGCTCAACCTCCAGGGGTCTCCATGGCCCAAGAATAAAACCCAAACACCCTTGCACCGAGACCCCGTGTGATTTGGCCTCTGCCCATCTCAGTAATCTCCTCCATCCTCCTCCTCCCCTGAAACAGCCTCAGGGCCTTCTCCTCTGTGCACCCAGACAGCTCTTGTTCTGCCAAACAGGATGGCTCACTATCCTACCTTCAGCTCCCCACGTAAATGTCACTTTTTAAGAGGTCTTGTCTGGTCACATTTAATAGTACACTGTCTGTTAGTTGCTGTCATTGCACCCTATTGGTTCTAGTTAGACACATCACAATTATTAATTCTTTGCTAATTTGTTAGTCTCACTCACTAAGCTTCATGAAGGCAGGAACCACACAAATGTTTATTCACCAATGTATCCCCAGCCCCTAATATCCGAACGTTGGACGTTGTAGAGGCACAGTAAATCTTGTTGTTGAAGAAATGAATGCAAGAAAAAAGTCAATAGCAAGGAATCAAAGACTTAGTCTTGCTATAAACACTAAAAAACCTGGGCCTTTTTTCTAAAATAAACATTAAAAGCCATGAATTTCCCTCTGAGGGAAATGCAGCATTGCCTTAGCTGCATCCCATATATTTGAATAGGCTGTATTGTCATTATTAGAAATATTTAAAAATATCCTTCTGATTTTTTTTGATCCATTGATCTTTTTTTTAAAGAAGTGTGCTATTTAACTTCCAAAATGTCTGATAGTTATCTACATGTCCTAGATAACTTATTATTGATTTATTACATAGTGCTGTTGTGGTTAGAGAGCATGCTTCATTTGATTTCAGTTCTTCTGGGCTTCTTTTTAAACAGAAGAAACCTCAATGATTGCTAGCGCTCTGGCTGTTAGCACCAAAAGGCCCAAACGCCAAACTAAAACAGAGTACTTGTAAGGTTAAGTGTTTTTTCTTGTAAGGTTAAGTGTTTTTTTTTAAATACTCACATTCTTTCTCTGGACCTTTGTTCTGGGTGGTTCTTGGAGACTGGAAGGAGCTGTGAACACAGTGGGGATGGGTGTCAAACATTGGTGGTGTTTATAAGGTCACCAAAGGGCAGAGTCAGAGCATCTGCCTGTCTATGGAGATAATTTAGGGACACATGGCAAACATTCAGGTCATAGGAAACAGGTCAGAAGCAAAACCATCATGTTTGCCACTGGACCAGAGACATTGCTTTTGCAGGTAAGAAAGAGGTAAACAGCTGCCAGTGCAGGTAGAACTTAAGACTTAGGTCAGACATAAAACTGTTTACTATTAATGTTTACCTAGCACTTGAAGGTTGAGGGTGGGAGCCCTGATTTCTAGTGCTTGTGGATTTCTGTGGTGCAAATGATCCCATTGAGACAGATCTCAAGATACCAAGTTGACCTTACTGAATACAGAGTGGGGAGAGATGGGTACAACCTACTCTGGCAGTCTGGTAGGAGTTGGACTCAGCGCACCATGGTGGTTTCTGGATCAGTTCATTGGCCTCTAACCGGCTATGTGAACCTGGACTATAGCCCATAGGGGCTGCAAAGAGTCGGACACAACTGAGCAACTGAGCATACACATCCATAAAGAAGGCTGAAGGCAGCCCTTATTTTTCAAAGCTCCAGGAGGACTGAGTGCTGTGCAATACATATTACTGCTTTGTCATCTATTCATCCATAAAGAATATTAGTGTGTCAAGTTTTTGAAAAATGGAGCAGGTACTCTCAGGTGATATGCTGTGAAGATAACTGAAATGTGAGTGTGATTACTGTCTAATTAAAGTATAGTGATTAAGCTGAGCGCTTAGGGTTGGTCATTCCATGTGATTCACTAGGCCCTGGTGGCTTGGATATTTTAATATCAAACTATTACTGATCTTTAAAAAAATTCCCTCTCAGTGAATTCTGATTCTCACAATGATAAGTTTGAAGGTCTGTAAAATTATACAAAACAAAGCTAAAATGCTAGACCCAGAGAACTTGCTTAACCTTAAGAAGGAAGATGGTCCCTGAATAAAGAAATTCAGAGAGATAGTTGCTACCCTGGTCCTGCCATGAATTAACTGAGTGACTTCTGCAAAGTCAGTTAACCTCTCTGGGCCTTAAATGGCACGTGTGGAAACTCCTAGGAGGGCGGTGGACAACAGAATAGACATCTCATATTTTTCCTCCCATCCAGGTGTCCTTGCCACCTTCTTTTGATAACAGCACTTACAGGTGATGTTTTTCCCCCTGGGGGAGCATCCCTCCCCACTCTCAGTCCTGTGGGTGGATCTGATCCTACATTAGGTTCCAGGGTGGACGTGTGACCCTGGTCTGCCCTGAGTACCACTTCCCCCTGGCCTCAGCAACGGGTCTAGGAGGGACCATGAAGCAAGCTGGGACAAGTGAGAGGCAGTGTCATGACTTACGCTGGAAATATCAACAAAGAGATGCTTTTTCTCCTCGGGGTTAAGGACTGAAGCCTGGGGCCATCTTGCTACTACTTAGGAAGAGGGAATCAGACTGTAGCCAACATAGAACCAAGAGATGGAGAGAGATGGAGAGAGGCAGATTTCTGAAGACATTGAGTGACTTGATCCTGCTGTGCCTAAACCCTGGACTTTTCTGAGAGTTGATAAAATTTCCTTTTGACTTGAGCCAGTTTGAATTGCCTTTCTGCCTCTTGCTACTCAAAAGTTTTGGCAAACATGTTCAAGGCAAACTTTCAGACAGTGACATCTACTGTTGGCTGCCTACCAACAGCTTTCCTCTTGGCTGACAGAATCTATCTTCTCCCACAGGGCCTAAAAATGCTGGCTTCCCAGCATCCCTTGCAGTTGGGCATATGACCCTACCTTGGCCAACGATATTTAAATGGAAGGTTGCTAGGGACTAGTAGAAAAGTTCCCCGGCCCAGTAAAAAGAGAGGGGGGCTTTCCTGGTGGCTCAGTAGTAATAAATCTGCCTACCAATGCAAGAGACATAGGTTCGATCCCTGGTCCAGGAAAATCCCACATGCCATAAAGCAACTAAGCCTGAGCACCACAACAATTATTGAGCCCATGCTCTGGAGCCTCGGAGCTGTCACTACTGAAGCCTGTGCATCCTAGAGCCCATGCTCCACAACAAGTGAGAAGCCCACACATCACAACAAGAGGGTAGTCCCTGCTCGTTGCAACTAGAGAAAAGCCTACGCAGCAATGAAGACCCAGCACAACCATAAATAAGTAAATAAAATTATTTTTAAAAAAGAGATGAATATGGGTAAATGGGTTTCTGTTGCTGCTGGATAATGCTGGGTTGACATGTGATGTCTGGAACTGCAGCAGCCATCTTAATTGCATGAGGCACAAACCTAAGGATCAAACAAATGCTATGAGGATGGCCGAGCAGAATGACAGATGGAGCCTGGGTCCTTGCTGGTGATACTGAGCCATTGAACCATCCCTGGAACTACTTACCTCCTAACCAATTACATGAGATAATGTGATGAACTTAAAGCCACGTAGATGGGGCTTTCTATTACTTGAAGCTTAAAGGATTGTAACTAATACAAGGTCGGATGTTTTAGAATTCTGTATCAATGGTTGGATGTTATACTGCTTACATTATTGCCTGTTTAGAGTAACCAGAGAATTCTTAATATCTGTAGAACGAAGTAAGTATTCAAAGTTCTGTTTTTGAGGGGCCCCTTTCTAGATCCTGAGCCAGTGTGGATGTCCCCAGTCACAAATTTTATACCCCTTTTCAGAAAATTCTTACCTGTGACAGTGATGCTTCCAATTTCCAAACTCAAGTTTGAGAAGGCGTCCCTCACGAGTACAGTGACCAAAAAGGTACCTGCAATACAAAAAGTGGAGAATTATGGGCATTGTAATCAGAGGTTCAACTTACTGGGAGACAGTTCTCCCAGCCTGTGCTTCTCCAGTCCTCTGAGCGCAGCATCTGACTCTTTCATCATTGAAGCATTTAATGATTCCCTGTTGTATGCCAGGCATGGAGCAAAGCTCTGAGGACACAAAAATGAATGAAACCTGGTCCTTGTCCTCAGGGCCTTATGGTCTAGAAGGCATGTGGGGCTCTCTAGGGTAGGAATTGGCACGGGGAGCAGTGTGGGCACAGGTTAGGGGGGTTGCTTCCACCTTGGGGGAGAAAGAAATGTTTATGGGGTGTAGCAGGGGCCAGAGCTGAAGTTCAAAGGATTAGTAGTCCTCATTTGCCAGATGAAAGAGGAGATTCCAGCAGAAGGGGGCCTTGACATGATTTTAAAGGGTCAAGAGAGTGGAGAGGGGAGAGAAATATTTGTCAGAGGATTTGGACAGAGCTGGTGCTACATGTGTATCTCCATCTTGCCTCTCTCATGGGGAAGTGGGGGTGGGTGCTACCTTCTTCTCTTCTCAAGCCTGGAGGGAAGGTCTCCAGAGAGGGCCCTTGGACAGCTGGGTGTGAATTCTTTGGGGCTGAGAACTCACATGTGCTGTGCTCAGTCACTCAGTCACGTCTGACTCTGTGACCCCGTGGACTATAGTCCACCAGTCTCCTCTGCCCATGGAATTTTCCAGGCAGGAATATTGGAGTGGGTTGCCAATTCCTCCTCCAGGGGATCTTCCCGACCCAGGGATTGAACCTGTGTCTCTTATGTCTCCTGCATTGGCAGGCAGATTATTTACCACTTGCGCCACCAGGGACTCCCATGGGCAATTCCTTACTCGTGGCCTTGAAGGAATGATCAATGACAGGTGGAGGGAGGAGGAAGGGAAGACAGGAAAGGTGGCATTTCTGCATTTGGGAAATGACTACAGTCAGCAGGTAGCAGCCAAGGACTGGGTGAGAATTTGCTATGGACCAGACGTTTGCCCTCGGGAGAGGGGGTGCTGGAGATGGTAGAGAGAATGAGAACAGAGAGAGGGACCCTCTTGGTGATGGGAGAAGCACTAGCTGAGGCAATGTCGCCCTGAAGGGGAGGCATTACCTGCCCCTGCCCCAGGAGCCCGTGGAAGCTCCTACGAGAAGCAGCTGCAAACACCTGCAGGGCCCCGAGAGCAGGGCTGGTGCCATTACATGAAGGCCTTCTGTTCCTACCCAGTGCCCTTTCCTTTCCCTCACCTCCTTCATCGTGGAGGCATCCAGTCTGTTCTTCTCGTGGGGAGGAGAAGACTGCTTATCATCTGAGAGTGAGTCCAAAAGTCACAGGGTGTACGGAGATTTTAATCTCTCATCCCCTACCGAGTAACTTTTATAGGGGACAAAAAATTAATTTGCATTTAAATTATAGCCTCTGTATTGTATTTTCCATAATCATTCCATTTCATTTCCAGATTCTTCCTGTTCCAATCTGTACCTGGCAAAACTGCAGTGTTTCTCTTCTTGACTCTATCATTCCTTCTGCCATCTCTCTCTCTCTGTCTTTTTTTTTTAAACCAACTCCCTTGTGGAGGGCATGGTGGCCCACACCTGCACACCTCATTACCCCACCTTCTCACACACGTCTGAGGTCCAGGGCAGGGGACCTGGGTGGGCTGGAGACTGCGGCCTTCATCACATTCCTGCCTGCTGACCTCACTATACTGGCCTCAAAGAGCTCTGTTCTTTCCAGATTAATTGCACGTCAGCTGTGGCCTTCTGCCCTGGCTGGTGCCAGCCAGTCTCTGCCCTATCTTCTATTCCCGCCAGCATCTCGATACTTCCTTTCTTGTCCCTCTGTTTCCCACCCTGTAGTTTTTTACCAGTCTCTCTCCCGTCAGGGCGTGGACTGCAGTTTCCCGAAACACATTCTCCTCTAGAAATGATGGAAGAGATCCAAGTACGCCTGCTCACTTCCAGTGATTCTCCATGGGGGTGATTCTGCTCTCCAGGGCGCAGTTGGCAGTGACTGGAGACATTTGTAGTTGTCACGATTTGGTGCTACTGGCATCTAGTGGGTCAAAGCCAGGGATGCTGCTAAACATCCTATGATGCCCAGGACTGTTCCCACAACAAAGAATTATCTGGTCCCAAATGTCAGGAGGGGGCTTCCCTGGCTCCTGGGAGAGGTTGAGGGCAGGAGAAGGGGGCGGCAGAGAGTAAATTAGTTGGATGGCATCACTGACTCAATGGACGTGAGTTTGAGTAAACTCCAGATAGTGGAGGACAGGGAAGCCTGGCGTGCTGCAGTCCAGGGGGTCACAAAGAGTCGGACATGATCGAGCGACTGAACAACAAAATGTCAGAAGTGCCGGAGTTGAGAATCCCTATAACTATAAGCTCCATGACTGAAGATGGCATCTGTCTCTTCCTTATTTTGTGACCTCGGCTGGATGCTGTGAACCACGTTTGTGTCTTGGACATATGCAGAAACTGGCTAAGAGGACCCTAGACACCGAGTTGGGAAGGGAAGATGAGGGAGGTTTGGAAGGCAAGCCACACACCCCAAATACCTTCAAGAGGAACCGCCACGTGGTAAGTCCCAAACGACCCTCTGAGGTTCTCTTTCTCATAGGAGAAGGTTGTATTGAGTCCTGCCACCTCAAAGGTCAAACCCTCCGGGATGCCGTGAGCCACCGAGACATTGACTAGTAGCTCCTGTCCAAGCTCCAAGTGGTCAGAATCCCAGGAGGCCTGCAGCCCTGACAGAGCCTCCACGAGGTGGACGGTGATGTTTCTGGAGGGGGCGGAGGTGGCGGTGTAGCTGGTAGCTCGGATCTGCAGGTGGTGCATCCCTGGGCCCATTCGTTGCTGGACTCCTCTGTCCAGGGTCAGATTGTAGGGGAGTGGGCCCCTCTGCATGGTGAACTCCGCCAGGGTTGTGTTACCTAGCAGCACAGTATAAGTCACCCCTGTTCCTAGGTGGAGTAAGAAATATTTAAGGATGTCAGTAGCAACATGCAGTCGATTATACTGAGTTAGTTCAGACTCCAGCTGTGAAGTCAAAGTCCACATATACATATAGATGTGGATATAAAGACATATGTAAGGGTATGTCCTCCCCCAGATAACTAACACTGATCTCTGAGTATTGGGTTCACAAGTGATTTTTCTTTCGGGGTCCTCACTGCTTACCTGCATAGTCTTCATTATTTCCATCTCCATGACTGATCACCTGAAACCCTGCCCAATGGGACAACTCAGCCCATTCACATTAAGATAGGGCTCCCTTACAGGGGGTGGCTGTGCTACCTGGATGCTAAATATTGTGGTTGACTCTTAAAATATGATTTAAGCCCCCAAATTAATATTCTTTCCAATATAAACCAAGCTAGAGTGTTTCTTGTTTGAGTAATGGTGATGTTAATGAGGGTGATGATGGTGATGATGTCAGCCCTCTGAGAACACGAACCTTGACTTTCATGTTTATTGCTGCCTTCCCCATATCTGGCAAAGAGTAGTCACTCAATTATATTTGTAGAATAAAAAAATATTATCTTAAGTTTTTCCAGGTGCACCTAGGTTGCAACTTCAGCTAACCAGAACACCAGAACAGAAAGGAGCCCCAAGCACTTGTGTTTAAAGTCCGGTCATAGCTCTATGAAGTTGCTGCTCTGAGTGAGGCTCCAGGGGGTGTGAGGTTGGGCTGAGCCCTGTCCTCCTCTCCAAAACTCTGTGCCATTCAGTGGCCTCTATCCAGACCTCAGACTGGACCTGTGCCTTGAGAAAAGATGCTGCTTCCGATGAGGTCAGGTCTTGGTTGGAAGGGTTCTCTATGGACAGAAGGGGTGATACGCAAAATATTTAGCAACTGCCATTGCATGGGCACTAACTAAGTAGAATGATGTCCTGATAAATCAGAATGGACACTGTGACCAATTGAAATGGATGCTGTGACTAATTAGAATGGACATTGTGACCAATGAGAAATATTGCTATGACCAGTTGGAATAAATGCCATGACAAATCAGAATGGATACCATGACCAATCAAAATGGACATGATGACCAAGCAGAATGGCCTCTGTGACCAGTCAAAAGGGAAATTGTGAGCAACCAGATGTATACCAGCCGTAACAGCTGCTGTGGCTGTACCAGTGTTTGCAGCTGAATACTAGCTTGAACTGGGGGCAGTGTGATTGTGCCAAGCTGGTCAATGCTGGCTGCACTGAGATGCACTCAGGCCCAGCTCGCAGCCCTCCCACTCCTGTTCACATTCCCCCAACAGGGGTGGCTTGGAAGTCCATTTCTTGCAATGGGACATGGGCCTGCCAAGGATCTTTAGGAGGCTAGTTGCTCTCACTAGTCTTGTGACTTAGGCCAAATTTCTAAACATTTCTTCCTTTGTAAAATATACTGGGTGGGCTAGTATATATAAAGCACTTAGACCAGGTTCTGGTATACACTAGGTGCTAGATAAATGAATGGCTAAAAAAACTGACTCCGTAAATCATTGCTGTTAGTATTTATTGAAGCCTGGGAGCTGGATGGATAGATTTGGGGCAAATCAAGGTTGCCTTGATCTTGACCATTTCTGCAGACTCACCTCCATCAAGCTCCACCTGAATCCACAGAGGGTCCCCGAAGACTGCCTGGCAGAGAGGGCTGGCTCCTGACGTGATCAGGCCAGAGCACCCAGTCACATGGAGCCTCTCCGTGTTGTCTTGAATCGTCACTTGCTTCTGAGCCATCACATGCCACTCGCTGGTCGAACACTCAGCAAACACAGTGAAATCCCCAGGGGCTGTGAATTGATGGGTGACCCTGCTGGACAGACTGCCAGCAACAGTCAGAAACATTACCAGTGTTGGGCTCACACAAATACATGATTCACACACGTGTGCACACATGTACTCACCAACGGCACATCTTCCCTGCTCTGAAAAGATAAAAAGAATGAAGAAAGAGATGCTACACGACCAAGCCATGGTCTCACAAAGTATTCACAAAGGTTACATTAAGACTCCCAAAGCAAGTGAGAAATGAAGAAATAGCTCTGACTAACCAGGGAGCCGAATATTCGGCTGCAAGTCCATTTTCTGCCATTTACTGCCTCTGTGGTTCATACAAACCCCCTCTTTGGGCCTTCTTGCTTAGTCTGTAAAATACTGTGCCCAGTCTACCTCTCTGAGCTTTCCTTTCCCATCTGTAAAATGGGATCAGAGTCCAAACATATCAAAATTGTGGCTGTTTTGCTTCTCATTTTCCCAAGGGGACTAATTTAAATCTCTAAAATGGCCCGCAAAGATTCCCATCACCTCCCTTCCTGTCCCTCTCCTCTCCCCCTGCCACACTCCCCTTCTCTGACTATCCTAGCAGCTCAGACCTCTTTCCAGTTCATAGGACTTGTCACCTCTTCCCCACCCAAAGGCTGGTAAGCATGCTGTTCTTTGCAGGGAAAACTCCTGCTCTTCTCTCTGCTCATACTCTTGGTCTTTCTTCAGTTCTCATTTTAAACGTTGCCTCCTCTGGGAAGTTTTCCTAGATTCCCTTTATAGACACTGTAGCTTCACTGCTTCTCCTAGGTGACCCTTGCTTATTCACTATCATTCTTCTCTGAGGGGCTGTCAGTGCAGATAGTATCTGTCCAGTTCTCCCTTTACACCTGGCACCTGGCACAGCACCTAACACATAGCAAGTGCTTGAGAAATAGTTTACAAAAGGACACAGTTGTGAAAAAACCTGGAGAACAGTGAGTGACCTGATTCTTGGTGCCAGCCAAGATGGAGTTATACCCCAACAGCCTGTTTCTTCCATTAATTACAACTAAAATACCGGGAGAATTCAAAAAGAAACTGTGAGAGGACCTTGAAAAGGAAACACCAGCAGGCAGATTGAGGACAAAAGTCAAAACTTTAAGATGGATGATTTAAGAATCATCCATAAAGATGGGAGTTTCCTGTTTTCTTTCTTTCCTTTTTTCTTAATCCCCCTTATCTTTTGACTTTGTCCCAATGGTAGCCTGAGTCATGGTACTGCACAGTGAGGAAAGAAAACAAAAGCCCGGAGAGAAATCCCTTCCATTAGCCAGGGGACCAGGGAAAGGGGCCTAGTGAGTCTGGGAGTACAGTACACCCATTTTTGGTCTCATGTTGTTTCTCTTTTCTTCTCTCCTGTCCCCATCCCAAGTTGTCCTCTCTCTTGAAGCTGCACGGACTGTGTGGGATGATGCAGAAATCCTTAAGAGAAAACTGATCTTTCTATCCAGAGGAACCATGGAAAGGGGACTGTGGAAGCTGGAGATTGTAGGGAAAGTCCTGAAAAGGAGAGAAGAAAATTCCCTAATTCTGTGTGTGGCCTCGCATGAATCATGAGTTCACCCATCAACTGTGAATGTGCAGAACAAATCCAAAGAAACATAGTAAAAGTAAGGACTAAACTGCAGTGTGAGCCAGCACCCAAGGGGCACACGAGCGGAGCGAACCCGACAGCTTTGGAGACTGAACTGGTGTGGGAATCTCTGCTCACAGAAGGCAAGTCAGAATGTGTGGTCTGAATGTAAGTGGGCTGGTTGTCTGCTAAAACAAAACAAACAGACAAAATATTAACATTTTCCAGAGAACCCAGAGTCTGGGAACCTACTACCCAACGTGTCCAGAATACAATTCAAAATTGCCTGATACACAAAGAACAAGGAAAATGTGACCAAATTTCAAGGGAAAATATCATTGATATATGTCAGCTCTAAGATGACTCAGATATTGAAATTACCGAAGACTTTTACCCAGGGATTATAACCATGCTCTGTGAAATAAAAGGAAATCCTCTTGAAATGAATGCAAAAATAGACATTCTCAGTAGAGAAATGTAAACCATTAAAAGCCAAATGGAGATTTTAGAAATGAAAAGCACAATGTATGAAACAAAGATTCATTGGATAGATTTAATAGCAGAATAGAGATGGAAGAGGAAAAAGTCACTTAACTTAGAGATAGAGCAAGAGGAATTATCCAACCTAGAGAACACAGAGGAAAAAAATATTAATTTTTTTTTATAGAGCAGAATGTCACCAATCTGTGTAACAATATCTAACAGTAAAACATTTGTGTTCTTTTAGCACCAGAGAGAAAGAGGTTGCTATAGAAAAATATTTGAAGAAATAATGGCTGAAATTTTTCCAGATATGACAAAACTCATAAATTCAAAGATTCAAGAAGTTCTATAAAACCAAATGTAAACAAAATACAAACAAGCAAAAAAACTTAAAGCATGCACACACAGTTGCTGAATAGCTTGAAAATCAAAAGAATAAAAAAAAATCTAGAAATCATTCTGAAAAAAAGTGACACACATTTAGATAGGGACTTCCCGGGTGGCACTATTGGGAAAGAACCTGCCTGCCAATGCAGGAGACGTAAGAAACACAGGTTGGATCCCTGGGTTAGGAAGATACCCTGGAGAAGGGCATGGCAACCCACTCCAGCATTCTTGCCTGGAGAATCCCATGGAGAGAGGAGCCTGGAGGACTGCAGTCCATAGGGTCACAAAGAGTTGGACACAACTGAAGTGACTTATCTCCCACATACAGAGGAAACAGTGATTTTAATGACTGTAGATTTCTTTGGAAACTGTGGAGGTCAGAGACAGTGAATGACATCTTCAAAGTGTCAAAAGAACTGTCAACACATAATTCTATAGCCGGCAAAAGTATCTTCCAGGAATTAAAGCAAAATAAACACATTATCAGGAATAAAGAAATTCTCTAAGAGACTTTGTTGCTGTAAAATCTACTTTAAAGGAAACGCTGAAGGAAGTTTTTCCAGCTGAAGGCAAATGATATCAGAGGGAGACTTAGAACTTTAGGAATGAAGGGAGAGCACAAGAAAAGGTAAATGTCTTGGTAAATGTAGACTATTTTTTTCCTCTTAAGTTCTTTGATATATGCATAACTGTTGAAAGGGCTTTTCAATGTATGTAAGTGCCCTACATTTGACAGCTATAACATAAAAAATGGAAGGCAAAGGAAACCATATGCTAATAAGGCCTTAACATTTTACCTGAAGTGGTAAAATATTAACTCTAAGTGACTATTTTACCACTGAGAGTTAATAAAGTGAAAGTTTAGATATATATATTATAATCCCCAAAGAAACTACTTAAAACGTTATCCAAATAAGTGTTACCAAAAAATCCAATAAATAAGCAAAAATAGAATACTGAAAATATTCAAATAATCCAAAAGAGGGCAAGAAAGGAGAGAAACAACGGGGAAGTAAACAGGGTACAAATAGAACACAAATAACAAAATAACAGATCTAGATCTAACTATATCAATAATTACATTAATTGTAAATGGTCTAAACATAACAATTATTATACCAGATGGGATTTAATAAAAACCAAGACTCAACCACATGCTATCTACTAGATGCCCACTTTAAATATGACAATATGGCTAGGTTAAAAGTAAAAGGATAAAGAAAGACGTAACAGTAAACACTAATCAAAAGAATTCTGGAGTGTCCATTATCAAACAATGCAGATTTCAGAATAAAAAAGCTCAAACTCTTTATAGAAATGTGAAGGATAGCTGTGACTCTAGCCCGATTTTTAGCAATCCATCTGAAAGAAGCAATTTATTTCATTCTCTTAACTCAGATGCCAACTGAAATTGCCTAGGACTAAAAAGCAGGGAAATGGATTTTTTTTTTTCCTGATTTCTCTCTCAGTGATCTTACCCAAGGGAGAAGAGCACAAAGTGGTTTAGTAACTGCTGCCAACAAAGAGAAGCTATGCTTGGAGTACAAAGCAATGGAGACAATAACTTAAATTTAATAATCCTATGACCCAGCAATTCTGCTCCTGGGCATAAGCCCAACAGAAACGTGTACATATGTGCTTGAAAAGTCATTTACTAGAATGTTCACAGCTGCACAAGTTGTATTAATAATAGTCCAAATGCGAAACCACCCCTATGCATATCAATGCTAGAATGAATGAATAAATAGAGGAATATTCATACAACAGAGTGTATATGGCAATGAGAAAAAAGAAACCACAGTTATACACAACAAGATGGATAAATCTCAGAAACATGCTTATTGAGCAGAAGTAGGACACAAAAGAAAATATACTTTATGGTTATATTTATATAATCTTAAAACACAGGTCATAGTATTCAATGATGTTAGAAATCATCCTTGTGGGGGGCCTGGAGGATTTCTGGGGGGTGGGTCATGTTTAGTTTCTTGATCTAGATGCTGGTTATATGCCCGAGTTTATTGTGTAAAAATTAATTGAACTGTATCTTTTTGTGCACTTTTCTGTACACACCTTGTGCCTCAAAAAAAAAGTTTAAAAATTAGTTCAAGACTCCCTCACTCACTGATTTGTATACATTGCTTTGACATGAATGGGATACAGCTTAATGGGAAGGGAAGGTCGCCCTCCAGACTCAGAGGTGTCCAGAGGTGACTAGAAATAGGGACCCAAGAATAACGGCAGCACCCTGATCTGCCAGTAGGTGGCACTGAGTTACCCAGCACTAGCACAAATTTCACTTTATGCTAATTGTCCCTTAAGGCACATAATATAATTTCAGAAATGTAGAAAGTTGCCCATGACAAACAAAGAAATAAAACAGCTTGCCATGCAAATGAACACAAGACATGGGATGCAAGGCAAGCATTTAAAGGAGAAATTCTTTGACTTAACTGTGTTGTTTCTGTTTGAGGTCTGATCCTATCCCATTGTTGTCTAGTCGCTAAGTCGGGTCCGACTCTTTTGCAGCCCCATGGACTGTGGCCTGCCAGGCTTCTG
This sequence comes from Okapia johnstoni, assembly GCA_024291935.2. Lineage (NCBI taxonomy): Eukaryota > Metazoa > Chordata > Mammalia > Artiodactyla > Giraffidae > Okapia > Okapia johnstoni. Next base: position 71,850,848 of record CM044310.1, read on the forward strand.
TCCTTGGGATTTCCCTGGCAGGAATCCTGGAGTGGGTTGCCATTTCCTTTTCCAGAGGATCTTCCTGACCCAGGGATAGAACCATTGTTTCCTGCGTTGGCAGGTGGATTCTTTACTGCTGAGCCCCTGGGAGAGCCCTCCTATCCTATTAACTCAGGTGATTTATCTGGCATGGAGATGGATGATCTGGTTTGAAAAGCCCACCTCATACTCTAATAAGGAGTTAAGCAAAAAATAGGAGTCTGTACAAACACATTTTAAAAGAGCATATTGACATTCATGCAAAGTATGTGACTTCTGTACACTTAAAATTCATGCTATTTTCACATTGTAAATTGAGCACTGAGGCTGCTAGTGCAGATAAGAGAGCATCAGAAATATATCTCCTAATGTTAAAAAAAATCATAGAAGGTGAGTGGGTAGTTTCAAGGTCTAACAAATCTTTAAAGTAGACAAAATTGGATTATTTGGGTGGGGTGATGGTGAAGGGTGTCACCATCTATTTCTTTTGAAAGAGAAAAAAAAAATACCAGTAGCTTTTACTTACAGGAATGCCCTGAGGGATTGCAAATGTAAAGCATTGCTTATTGCTGTTACTCTTAGATTAAAAAATTAAAAAAATTAATCAGAGAATTCCAGAGAGTAATATGATAAACACCCTTGAATTCACCATCCTGAGTGGACAAATATTTGCATTTTGTCCCACTTGCTCCAATTTTTAACTATATTTGTATGTTACTAAGTTGTCCTTGTGTAACTAAAGAGCTTAGCAGGGCTACAGTCAGTCAATTTTAACTTATGCCAAATACAATTTGTATGAAATTTGGGGGGTGAAAGACTGTGTAACATAGCATTTCCTGTTTTATTAATGAAATACTAGCAAATTAGAAGAAACCCACAGAATAATGCCTTGGGTATTTCTATCACTTAAACCTTTTTTCCCCCCAAAGCATCTTCATGTATAATTTATTTTATTCTGTGAAACTGTTAACACATTATTGACCAGAAACATATTAACAGCACAGGTATTAATTTCCACAAAAATTCCCTGGTCAATAAATGTGTTAAGATCGCCATCAATATAAATGTGATAGGGAAGGAAATGGAAACCCAGGTATTATCTCTGGGTCTCAAATTGTATCTGGGATAAGAACCCCAGCCTCTGAACACAGTTTATTTGGCAGCATGGCACAATGCCTGAGACCCCAGAGGATTTCTGGGCTTGAGACACAGCACACTCACTGGACCAGATCTGGGCTGTGGGCAGGGCTTGCCCTTCGTTTGCCCCAGCCCACCAGGAAGGCCAGGCACCCGCGGGGCTAGATTCAGAGACCTAGCCCATGAGGTAGAACCAGAGATGTTTCAGGGTTAGGTGAGGGGCTCATGGGCCTCCATGATTTCCCTGAGGGTCCTTGTTGAACTGGGGCCCCTGAAATGAACAAGAACCCAAGGAGGACCTGGAACTGATGGGGCAGCCCTCCAGCTGGGGTACCCAGCGGGGCAGAATGGAGCTTACCCAAGCCCAGGAAGGACTCTGAAACGTTATGAATTGTGTGCAGCTGCCATTGGGTTGGGGAGCTACTGTTCCCTGGAGGAGGCAGCAACCGATGCCCTCGGGCCGTGATGCTGCAAGCCGTGTTCTCCACTGGGGTCTAAGAGCCAGGGCTTTGATTCCCAGGCAGTCCTGACTTATCTGGCTGTGCTGCCACTCACTAGCTGCATGGCTTGGGCAATGCTACTGAACCCTCTAAGCTTCAACAGCTTTGTGTGTAAAACAAGATAATCATTATCTAGCTCAGCAGTGTCCAATAGAAACAGTGAGCCACATGTGTCATTATAAACTTTCTAATGGCCACACTGAAAACAGGGAGAAGGAACGGATGAAATTAATTTTAATAATTTATTTCCTTTAACCTGATGCTTTTGAACTGTGGTGTTGGAGAAGACTCTTGTGAGTCCTTGGACAGCAAGGTGATCCAACCAGTCCATCCTAAAGGAGATCAGTCCTGAATATTCATTGCAAGGACTGATGCTGAAGCTGAAGCTCCAATACTTTGGCCACCTGATTCGAAGAACTGAATCATTGGTAAAGACCCTGATGCTAGAAAAGATTGAAGGCGGGAGGATAAGGGGACGACAGAGGATGAAATGGTTGGATGGCATCACCAACTCGATGGACATGAGTTTGAGCAAGCTCCGGGAGATGGTGATGGACAGGGAGGCCTGGCGTGCTGCAGTCCACGGGGTTGCAAAGACCTTGACATGACTGAGTGACAACTGAACTGAACCTCACAGATCCACAACACTATCATTTCTATGTATGTGTGGATGCCTGCTAAGTCACTTCAGTTGTGTTCAACTCTTTGCAACCCTGTAGACTGTAGCCCAGTCTCTCTGTCCAGGAGATTCTCTGCGCAAACACTCTGAAGTGGATTGCTGTGCCCACCTCCAGGGCATCTTCCTGACCCAGGGATCGAACCCACATCTCTTACGTCTCCTGCATTGGTGGCTGGGTTCTTTACCACTGGCGCTGCCTGGGGACAGCCCATTTCTATGTATAATCAATATCAAAACATCATTTAGTAAGATATTTTACACTCTTTGGTGGGGAGGGAGCTACATCTTCAGTATTCCATGTGTATTTACATTTACAGCACATCTCAATTGAGAGCTGCCTTATTCCAAGGGCCCAGTAGCTCATATGGTGAGTGGCTGTTATACTGGACAGCATAACTTTAGCTCATGAAGTTGTTGTGAGGATTAAGTGAAATCATGTATGAAAGCTGCTTAGCTGCACTATTATTAATAATGCTACTATTATTTTTATTATCCTTATCAACAAAAAACATTCCCACCCCCAGGTGAGCATCTTCTTCACCCCATTACTGACTCCTTGGACAGTGACTCAGGGAAGATTCTACTGAGCCAAACCGAAAGGACCCAGCTCTCCATGGCTGTCGGAGTGACCTTCACTGTGAACCTGTGAACATCGTTCTTCCCATTTCTGTATGTATGCCACCTTGTACTGTGGTTCTGCCATGCCTTCTGTAAACAGGTGGAGACTATTCCTCTGGCCTTGGAACTTGCTTTGGCCAATGGGAAAATTAGAAAATGTGACATAGGTAGTGATTCAAAAATGCTTGCATGTTGCGCTTTGCTTTCACTCACTGCTGGAGACTCTTCTGCCACCATGCACATGAGCCTAGACTAGCCAGTTGGGTGAAGAGTGACACATGCCACTAGCCAACATCCAACTTACTGCCAGACACATGAATGAGGCCCTCCTAGGCCATCCTTCTGAGCTAGTCCACACAAGAAAAGCCACCTAGCTAATCCAAAGAACCATGAAAAATAATCACTATTATTGTAAATTACTAAGTGTTAGGATGTTTTGTTATACAGCAAAAACTGACTGACACACTCTGTATCAAGGCTCAGAGATACCTCTTACCTGGGTGGGTAGTAGGGATCAAAAATGTGGCCATCTCCCATATTAATTATACAGGACAGGTTTCCGATGTAGGGAGAGAGGAGCCATGTAAGAGAGATGGTGACATTGTCAAAGATGAAACTCTCATTGGACACCATCAACCGCAGGCCTGCAGATCAAAACACAAATACCATTTGCTGTTATGAAGCAAAATTGCATGTTTCTGTTTAAAACTTACTGTCTTCTGTCTACCTGTCCTTAGTGGAGGAGCTTTTACAACTTCTGTGTGTTTATTCTACTTTATAAAGTTCTTTTGAATTTTGTTTTTATACAAGATACAGAACTTAAAATGTACAGAGGGTCTACAGTGAAAAGAAAGCCCTTCCCTACTGCTACCCCTCAGACCCCCGGTTCTGGTCCCCAGAAGCAATCACTGTTAACCAGTCTCCTGGGTCGCCTTTTACAGATACCTACACTGGAGTGGGTTGCCATTTCCTTCTCCAATGCATGAAAGTGAAAAGTGAAAGTGAAGTCGCTCAGTCGTGTCCGACTCTTAGCGATCCCATGGACTGCAGCCTACCAGTCTCCTCCGTCCATGGGATTCACTTTCATGCATTGGAGAAGGAAATGGCAACCCACTCCAGTGTTCTTGCCTGGAGAATCCCAGGGACGGCAGACTCTGGTGGGCTGCCGTCTATGGGGCCGCACAGAGTCAGACATGACCGAAGCGACTTAGCAACACATGCACAAGCATGTACATACTTTTTTATTTATACAGATGGTGCTCTGTTCACTATTTGGCACCTTCCATTTTTTTTCACTTAATATATCTTGGAGATTGTTCCATATGAATTCAGTCAGAGAGCTCTTATACCCTTTAATAGCTGCACAATGTACCCTAATTTGTTTAACTAGGATCCATTGATTGTCTAAATGTACTTTATAATGTTTAAAAAGACAAGAGGCAAAGCATCTTTATGAAAATCTCCTTGGTTAGGGTGGCTGATGAATCATTGTTAGCCATTTAGTGCACCTTAAATTTTACAAAACCTTAAGCTTCATAAGTTAGCCTAGAGGATGGGGTGAAGGGTAGAACTTCTGGGGCTCAAGCAGCCCTGGGCTAATTTGTGCAATGCCATCTTTTGGTTTCTGACACAAACGAGAAGGGAAAAGAAATCAAAAGCAGACACGAATGAAAAGGACTTTCCTGAGCTGGTCAGAAAGCCACCGCGGTCCTGATTGGTCCTGATTCACAATCATCCGAGGAAACTCAGGATGCAGCAGGCCCTTCTGGGCACAAAGGCGGGGAGGAGACTGCTGGATGAAGTTCCTCCCTTCAAAAATCAGAAACTGATGTGATCAGAACACACTGATTCACAAGGGACAGGATATTTGAAATCAAAGTCGAGGCAGAAAATCTGGTCCATGTGGCAGCCAGACCCAGCTCACCCCCTGCCGTAAGCCTCGTGTCTGTGTGATGACAGTGAGGCTGCGACTGGCAGATGTCCAAGGGCACCCTTTGTCCAGGAGCAAAATCACCAAACGGAAACTGCTGCCAAACCACGTGGCCTCTCTTCCCAGCAAACAAAACAAGACACCCTGCTAACTCTTATTCCACCCATGTGTATTCCATAAACTAATGCCACCCCCACGTCCTGTACCCTCTCTTCCATGCAGCCTTCTTCCTCCTGTCTCTGTGGGTTCTGCTCTCCTGGATGGCCCCTGGGGACCCCAACCTTCCCTGACTCATCTTTCCCCTGCAGAGCTCCTTGCTCCTTGCTCCATTACTCACAGCCTCAGTAGAATTTGCTGTTCTGACCAATTAATTGGTCCCAACCCAAGGGGAATTGGCACTGTTAGTAAGAATGAACTCGATACAGCCATTTTGAAGGGTAATGTGGCAATATCTACTAACATTTAAAATGCACGTACCCTATGACCCAGCATTTCTGCTACTAGGGATCTCTCCTCTAAAAACAGTCCCAGGTACATGCCAAGATACATGCACAAGAGATCACTGCAGAGTGATCTATAAGAAGGAAAATTCAGATGCAATCGAAGTGTCCATCAAGAGGGGAACAGGTTAAATAAATTTTGACTTAATCTTATGATGGGAGAAGGCAATGTCAACCCACTCCAATATTCTTGCCTGGAAAATCCCATGGACGGAGGAGCCTGGTGGGCTACAGTCCATGCGGTCGCAAAGAGTTGGACACAACTGAGCGACTTCACTTTCACTTATGATGGGATACTGTGCAGTCATTAAAAGGATAAAGTAGTGACTTGGAGAGATGTCCAGGATATATTATTAAGTGAAAAACATTGAGTTGTGGACTAATATGTTTAACTCATTTATATTTGTATGAAAATATACATCTGTACATTCATGTCTATGTTTTCCCAGAGGAAACAGGAGCCATGTGAAGGAGACAAGGGATAACACCAGACAAGAGATGAACGACCTTGCATTTGTTCATTCACCCACCGTGCCCCCAACAAACACCAGTTGGTATCTACTGAAGACTCAGCACTGAGCCTGGTACTGGCTGAGGGAGAAGTTGATTCCCTCCCTCCAACAGCTCAGGGTCCAGAATGTTGGAATACACCAGAATCCCCAGGAGGGCTTGTGAAGACCCAGAGTCTGGATCCTGATTTAGATTCAGTAGATTTGGATGGAAGCTTGAGAATTTGCTTTTCTAACAGGTGATGTCAAGGCTGCTGGCCCAGGGACCCCACTTTGAGAACCACTGGTCCAGTGGCATCTAGTCAGATGACCTAAGGTAGAATTCCACACCCTGAGAACTGGCAAAGAGGGGACAAGATTAGGAACTCTGTGTCTGCCAAGGCTGTGTATGAAAACACTTTAAAAGGAGGGAAGAATTTATTCTAAATAGTTAACTGCTGCTGCTGCTGCTGCTGCTAAGTCGCTTCAGTCGTGTCCGACTCGGTACGACCCTATAGACGGCAGCCCACCAGGCTCCGCCATCCCTGGGATTCTCCAGGCAAGAATACTGGAGTGGGTTGCCATTTCCTTCTCCAGTGCATGAAAGGGAAAAGTGAAAGTGAAGTTGCTCAGTCGTATCTGACTCTTAGCAGCCCCATGGACTGCAGCCTACCAGGCTCCTCCATCCATGGGATTTTCTAGGCAAGAGTACTGGAGTAGGGTGCCATTGCCTTCTCCTAAATAGTTAACAGTTGTTTCTAATAGCAAATAGGATTGTAGAATTGAATGGGGGGAGTTTTCCTTCTTGATTCATAAAACTTGCGCAAACTGTGGTAGTTGGGTTACCTTTATGGTTTTTTAGATTTGTGAAAGTCCCTGTGCATTCTAAAATGGCAGCCTGTGGGGAGAGTGGTGGTTGAGTGGGTGTGGCATGTAGGAATCCTTCTAATGAAGTAATCTCAGTTTTGTCTGTTGTGTTTATTGGCTCAATCCATGAAATTTAATTTGAAAGGTCTTGGGGTTAAAATAGTTATTTTAAACTTCTGGTTTGATGGCTTGTTTTGCAACTGAACCTCAAATGGTTTTCCCCCAGGCTAAGCCAGGCAGGGAGCTTTGAGGGCAGCAGTTTTGAGTGAGGAGGTCTAAGCACACAGCAGATCCGCCCCATGGATGGCTGCTCCTTCTGCTCCAAAGGGGACTAGATGTGGCTTGGAAATAAGAAGGGAATTCCCACACCCAGGCAAGCTGGGGACTCACCTTCCTGGCACAGGTACTGCACCCACAGGTAGCTGCCCCAGCCGGGGCACAGGTCTCCAAAGTAGGTCCCATCTGCTGCCACCTGGCAGGCCTGCAGCCCCTGGCACTGGCCTGGGAGGTGCCCACATCCCAGAGGAAACAGGAGCCGTGTGAAGGAGACAAGGGATAACACCAGACAAGAGATGAACGACCTTGCATTTGTTCATTCACCCACCGTGCCCCCAACAAACACCAGTTGGTATCTACTGAAGACTCAGCACTGAGCCTGGTACTGGCTGAGGGAGAAGTCGATTCCCTCCCTCCAACAGCTCAGGGTCCAGAATGTTGGAATACACCAGAATTCCCAGGAGGGCTTGTGAAGACCCAGAGTCTGGATCCTGATTTAGATTCAGTAGATTTGGATGGAAGCTTGAGAATTTGCTTTTCTAACAGGTGATGTCAAGGCTGCTGGCCCAGGGACCCCACTTTGAGAATCACTGGTCCAGTGGCATCTAGTCAGATGACCTAAGGTAGAATTCCACACCCTGAGAACTGGCAAAGAGGGGACAAGATTAGGAACTGTGTCTGCCAAGGGCACCAGGTGTCCACAGGAGAGGGGTATTGTCTGGTCAGAGCTCTGGTCAGAAACTGCGGGGTCATCCCAGCCCCCCTCCCTTCACCCATGTAGATGTAATAGATGCCTAGAGAGGCCTGGGAAAGGGACAGGCAGGTCCTGGTTCCCTGCTTGTCTCCAGAGCATCCTGTAGGCTTGCCCTGCACTGCATCACCTTCCTTGTCCTCTTTCATCTCTTAGAAACCCATGCTTGCTCCAGATTTTGGCATACATATTTATATTTTTAAATAACTTTATCAGGGCTTCCCAGGTGGCTCAATAGGTAAAGAATCTCCCTGCAATGCAGGGGACTGCCTGCAATGCAAGAGACCTGGCTTCAATCCCTCGGTTGGGAAGATCCCCTGGAGAAGGGAATGGCAACCCACTCCAGTATTCTTGCCTGGGAATTCCCATGGACGGAGGAGCTTGGTGAGCTATATCATGGTTATACTCCTACTCTATACTCAAAGAGTATAGCGATACTAAAGCTATACTCTTTGCTACCATGGAGTAGCAAAGAGTCGGACATAACTGATTGAGTAAAATTAAAAATAAATTTTCTTTCTTTCTACTTTTATTTATATTTTTAGCTGTGCTGGGTCTTCATTGCTTTCCATGGGCTTTCTCTAGTTGCAGCGAACTGGGGCTACTCTTTGTGGCAGTGTGTAGTCTTCTCATTGAGGTAGCTTCTCTTGCTGCAAAGCAGACTCTAGGCACATGGGCTTCAGTAGTTGTGGCATGCAGACTCAGTAGCTGAAGCATGTGGGCTTAGTTGCTCCATGGCATGTACAATCTTCCCAGACCAGGGATTGAACCTTTTATTGGTAGGCCGACTGTTATCCACTGTGCCACCAGGGAAGTCCCAGATTTTGGCATATCTAGTTACTTTGCCAGGCAAGCCCCACCCCATCCTCAGATTCTCTCCTGGCCCTGATTCCTCCCTCTGTGTCATGGTTTCATGGCTCCCTCTTGTCTTGTCTTGTTCACTTGCCCAGTTGTGTCCAGCTGTTTGTAACCCCATGGATTGCAGCATGCCAGGCCTTCCTGTCCCTCACCATCTCCCACAGTTTTCCTAAGTTCATGTTCACTGCATTGGTGATGCCATCCAACCATCTTATCCCCTGCGCCCTCTTCTCCTTCTGCCTCAACCTCTCCCAGTATCTGGGACTTTCCCAATGAGTTGGCTGTTCGCATCAGATGACTGAATACTAGAGCTTCAGCTTTAGCATCAGTCCTTCCAATGAGCATTCATGGTTGATTTCCCTTAAGATTGACTGGTTTGATCTCTTTGCTGTCCAAGGGACTCTCAGGAGTCTTCTCCAGCACCACAATTCAAAGGCATCAATTCTTTGGCGCTCTGCCTTCTTTATGGTCCAGCTCTCACAACCGTATGTGACCATTGGGAAGACCATAGCCCTGACTGTATGGATCTTTGTCAGCAGAGTAATGTCTCTGCTTTTCAACACACTGTCTAGGTTTGTCATAGTTTTCCTACGGAGAAGCGATTGTCTTCTGATTTCATGGCTACAGTCACCATCCGTAGTGATTTTAGACTAATTCAGTTCACTCAGTTCAATCGCTCAGTCATGTGCAGCTCTTTGCGACCCCATGGACTGCAGCATCCCAGGCCTCCCTGTCCATCACCAACTCCCGGAGTTTACTCAAACTCATGCCCATTGAGTTGGTGATGCCATCCAACCATCTCATCCTCTGCCGTCCCCTTCCCCTCCCACCTTCAATCTTTCCCAGCTTCAGGTTCTTTTCAAAAGAGTCAGCTCTTCTCATCAGGTGGCCAAAATATGGGAGTTTCAGATTCAGCATCAGTCCTTCCAGTGAACACCCAGGACTGATCTCCTTTAGGATGGACTGGTTGGATCTTCTTGCAGTCCAAGGGACTCTCAAGGTCTTCTCCAACACCACAGTTCAAAAGCATCAATTCTTCGGCACTCAGCTTTCTTTATAGTCTAACTCACATCCATACATGACTACTGGAAAAACCATAGCCTTGACTAGACAACCTTTGTTGGCAAAGTAAATGTCTCTGCTTTTTAATATGCTGTCAGAGTTGGTCATAACTTGTCTTCCAAGGAGCAAGTGTCTTTTAATTGCATGGCTACAGTCACCATCTGCCATGATTTTGGAGCCTAAAAAAATAAAGTCTGACTCTGTTTCCACTGTTTCCCCATCTATATGCCATGAAGTGATGGGACCAGATGCCATGATCTTAGTTTTCTGAATGTTGAGCTTTAAGCCAACTTTTTCACTCTCCTCCTCCACTTTCATCAAGGGGCTCTTTAGTTCTTCTCCACTTTCTGCCAGAAGGGTGGTGTCATCTGCATATCTGAGGTTATTCATATTTCTCCCGGCAATCTTGATTCCAGCTTGTGCTTCCTCCAGCCCAGCATTTCTCATGCTGTACTCTGCATATAAGTTAAATAGGCAGGGTGACAATATACAGCCTTGACGTACTCCTTTTCCTATTTGGAACCAGTCTGTTGTTCCATGTCCAGTTCTAACAGTTGCTTCCTGACCTGCGTACAGATTTCTCAAGAGGCAGGTCACCCTCACCTGTTGTTATTAGCCAATTTATGTCTCTTGTCTAGCTTTCTCTTGAGTTCCTATCCTGTGTGTCCAGTCATCTACACAGCATCTATGCATGGATGTCACAGGGTACCCCGGGTTTCTAATACCCTGAAATGAGGTTTTGATCTCTGATTAGAGTTCAAGTGTGTCCCCGAAGATGTATCTTGAAGTCCTAACCTCTGGTGCCTGTGCATGTGAGCTTACTTGAAAATAGAGTCTTTGCAAACATAATCAAGTTAGGATGAGGTCATTAGGGTGAGCCCTTTGTCCAGTATGATTGCTGTCCTTTGAACACAGAGACAGGGCACGTGAAGCTGGAAGCAGAGATTAGAGAGACAGATCTACAAGAGTTTATGGTGGAGTGTTGCCGACAAATACTGGATGCTAGATGAGGAGAGGAAGGGCCCTCCTCTGCAGGTTTCAGAGCTAGAGAAGTCCAGCTCTCATCTTGATTTTGGACTCGGCCTCCAGACTGCCAGAGAATGTTTCTGTTATTTTAAGCCGCTCAGTTTGTGGTACTTGGTAAGGCAGCCCCAGGACATGAGTACGATCTCCCTTCTCCCCTTTCCACCAGCTGCTCCTCCTCCAGCCTCTCCTCTCAATGCCAAGGTCATCCTGGACTCCCATCATTGAAGAGTCCCATCAGTACTTCCTGTTTCTGAAATCTGTCCCTTTCTCTCCGTCTGCACTGCCCTAGTCTGTGCCCCCAGCCTCTCTCACCTGGGTTTCTGGCATCAGCGTCCCTTGCCTGGACTCACAGCAGCCTGTGGATGGCTTTAAAATACACCTGGCCGTGTTCTCCCCTGCTCTAAAGCTTCCAGTGCTTCCCCAACATCCTGGGCTACAGACTGGGGTCCTTGGGTGCTAGTGCCCCGCCTTTACCTGTGCTCCCTGTACCTACCACGCTCTTTCTCGGCCCCAAGACCGACACAGGCTCTTCCTTCTCCCTAAACACCCCTCCCCTTTCACCCTGTTGTCCTTTTCCTGCATGATTCCTATCAGATCTTCAGGTCTCAGTTAGATCTCACCTCCCCTAGGAGGTGGGCCAGTCCTTTGACCATCAGCCTGCAAATCCACTCTCACCCCACTTGGTCTCAAATTGGGGGAACTACATTTCCCACACTCCCTTGTGCTCTAGCAGGTGCTGATGGAAGACTGGAGGCAATGTATTAGCTTCCAGTGGCTGCTGTAACAAATGACAGAAACTTAGTGGCATAGAGCTGCTGCTGCTGCTAAGTCACTTCAGTTGTGTCTGACTCTGTGCGACCCCATAGACAGCAGCCCACCAGGCTCCCCCATCCCTGGGATTCTCCAGGCAAGAACACTGGAGTGGGTTGCCATTTCCTTCTCCAATGCATGAAAGTGAAAAGTGAAAGTGAAGTCGCTCAGTCATGTCTGACTCTTAGCGACCCCACGGACTGCATCCCACCAGGCTCCTCCGTCCATGGGATTTTCCAGGCAAGAGTACTGGAGTGGGGTGCCATTGCCTTCTCCAAGTGGCATAGAGCAGTGCACATTTATCGCCTCACAGTTCTGGAGGTCAGAGGTCTGGGTGGGCTCACCTGGGTTCTGCTCAGGGTATGACAGGCTGAAATCACAGTGTCACAGCAGGACGAATTTCCTTCCTGGAGCCTCTGGGGAGGAACCTGCCTCCAATCTCATTCTTCCTGATGGCTGAACTCAATTCCTTGGGACTGTAGAACTGAGGTCCCATGTCCTTGCTGGCTGTCAGCTGGGACTGCCCTTAGCTCTTAGAGGCCTCTTTCCAGTCTTTCCACGTGGCCCCCTGTATCTCAGAGCCAGCAGTGACCATCAGATCTGTCTCATGCTTGAATCTATCCAGCTTCTCCATCTGCCACATCAGTCTTATGCTTCTAGCTGGAGAAAGTTCTCCGCTTTGAGGGGTTCATGCGATTAGACTGTGCCCACTTGGATAATCCAGAATAACCTCCCTATTTTAAGATTAGCAATCATAATTACTTGCACAAAGATCCTTTTGCCACACAACTTAGCATATTCATGGGCATGGCATCTCATCATACCCACAGTTCCAGAGACTGGGGAGGGAACCTTGGTGTTCATAATTCTACCTGCCTCAGATGGGAAGAGGTGAGGGCAGGATGCGTCTCACTCCTTCTCACAGTAGCTCCTCTGCAGCCCCAGCTCCCTCTGGCGAGGACCTCCCCCCTGGTCCTTGCTCCCACAGGGCAGCCTCCATCATGGTCCCAGCGCCTGCTGGGTGGCCCAGACTTCTGCTTTTGGTGTGACATACACTGTGGCTGTCCCTCCAGCCCTTTGGGATGGTAGTGGCTTTGTGCTGTTCTAATCTCGGGGTTGCATCATTATCTCCTATTTGGCTTCTCAGCACTTCCATGACTTGGGTAACCAGCTTCCTGCATTAAATCCGCTCTGTTGGAAGACCTAACATGATTTCTGGTTTCTTGCCAGGACCCAGTTTGCTACATCCCTCAGCGTGAGCTCTTTCCCTATTAGGGGCACCCATAGCACTACAGTACAGTGACCAAGAGAGAGGAGATGTTTTGTTTTGCTTTGTTTTTGTCCACTGCTCTTTCTCCTGCACACAGAACAGTACCTGATACATAGAGCAGGTACAAAGTGAGTTCTGCGTGAGTGACTAAGCAGCAGCTTTGCTCCCTTCTGTGTGACACTGAGCACAGTGCTAGGTAATTGCCTGCACTATCTCCCCATTGTGTCTATCTCCCCATTAGACTGTGACCTCTGTTGAAGAACAGATTGTGTTTTATTCATCGCTGAATCCACAGAGCCCACTATCGTGCATGGCATAATGTTGGTGTTCAATTAATGTCTGTTGGCAAACTGACTGAATGAACGAGTGATGGTGGCTGTTAGGTACAAACAGACACCTCCTGGGACTCTGCCCAGATCTCCTCCAACCTTCCCCCAAAGGATGCAGGGCTTCATCCAATGTGCCCTCTGGGTGGGGCTACAAGGTTTGAGAGCTTGCATCTGAGTGTTTGAGGAAATAGCCCACTGAGCTCCACCTGTGAGGGAGGCACATTCATCGGCCCGTCCACCCCAGGCCATTCCTCCTTGGGGGACCACAGTCTCAGGAATGTGGGGCCAACGAGGGAGTCGGAGAGGACCAACTAGCTGAAGTCAGCATTTCCTTCCCTGGTGCCTGCTCTAAGGGGAGCTAGGGCAATGTAGGTCAGACGTGTGGGGAGAGGAGCAAGTTGTTTTCCAAGAGAAAACCCTTGTCACCAGACAAACCTGGCTCAGAGGCAGATTTAATCTGGTTTAGGAAAACAAAGCCCTAGAGAAATCCTCCCATGTGAAGGGGAGATACCACCCAGAATGGCTGTTTGTTTGAACAAAGAAAAACAATTGTTTCAGGATTGTTCACAATAGCAAGGATCAATCCACACACCTCTCAATAGAGGAAGAGACAAACTATGATATAGTCAAATAATAGGTGAAACAAATAAGCTAGTATATGTATCTAGATGAATGATGGGTGATCTAACATTTTATTCATTTCGGTAATGAGAGAATGTTAAGCAGATATGGAATAATGTTAAGTTCTGACAAAGTTAGGTATTGAGTCTGAGGAGTTCGTTGAAGTATTTTTTAGCCGTATCTGTACATTTGAATTATTTTGAAATTTTAGAAGTTTAAATTAGGAAGAGAAAGCAATATTGTTTGCACCCAGTTGGGATTGGGAGCAAAATGCCCACTGGACTCAGGTGGCTTTGATGTCGGGTGAGGTGTGAGCCACGGCCCCCTTACTCCCCTACTTGGTGCGGGCAGACTGGCCAGTTTTCCCACATGAAAGAGGCCCAGGTTCAGATATGAAGGTAGTGCAATCCTGCCAGACCCCTTCGCTGGGCACAGGACACCGGGAAGTGCCCTGCACTTGCGGCCAGAGCTGCAGAGCCCTTGGGTCCTACCTGCCACTTCATCCTTGACGCTGACCCAGCTGCATTCCTCCTCCAGGTTTGAGGGGCGCCCAAAGCCCTGGATGCAGTAATGGGGCGTCCGGCGCCCATAGAAAGCGTCCTGGATCTGGATGACCTCCCCCGAGCCACAGTGCATGGTGGCATTGAGGCCCTCGCAGGCCAGACTCTGGCCGACACCTGTGGCAAAGGTAAGGGGGACACATGGTCACAGATGGGCCAGTGCCCGTTGATGGGAAGTGGAGGGGTCTCGGGTCAGGACTGTGAGATGCGGGACACAGTGGGAGCTGACTCATCAGGGGTGAGAAACAATGTGGTGGGCATGAGCATGGCTCTGGAGCCAGACCGCCCAGGGTCTGGGCCAGCCCGACCTTGCTCTGGCTGTGCTGCCTTCTGCAGGTTACTTGGCTTCTCTGTGCCTCCCCTGTATGGGGTAGTCAATATCATACCCCATAGAGCTGTTAGGAGGATCAAATGAATCTTTACGTGTAGAGTTGGGGCTACAGAAGTGGCAACTATTGTTCCGCCCATTTAAGTACCTTCCTTGAGCCTTATCTGAAAGAAATGCCTGGCACATAATAGATGCTAAACAAGCACTTTTTGAATGAATGAGTGATTTCATTGAGTCTTTTTACCAGTCCTATGAGCTGTGCTGTTATCCTCTTCTTTGGCGACATTGGGCTCTGTGGGGTCCCTGTGTTGAGACCCCACTCCAGCCCAGCTCCTGGCATGTGGTTCACACTCAGTAAGCATCTGGCTTAGGTGGGAACAGCAGAAAGTGGGAACCACTGGCTTCAAACTCAAGCCTGTCTACCTGGTGGGAGCACCACAGGGCAGAGGTTGAGACCAAAATCTGTGTTCATTCTTATGGCTGCTGTAAGAAATGACCACAAACTTGGCTTAAACATCACTGCGACAAATTTATCTTCTTATAGTCGTGGTTCAGTGTGGGCTTTACTGTGCTAAAATCCAGGTGTGGCCAGGGCTGATTCCTTCTGGAGCCTTTAGGGTAAAATCTATTCCAGCACCTTTTCCAGCTTCTGGAGGCCCCTACAGTCTTCATACTTTGGCCCCTTCCTCTGTCTTCAAAGCCAGCAGCATAGCATCTCCCCCATCTCTCTATCTCTGATCGTCACATCTCATCTCTGTCAATTCCTAGATGTGTGACCTTGGGCCAGGAACTTACCCCAGAACTTCTGAGCATCCCTTTTCTTAGCTTTGTAGTGGGCCTGCAATAGAAAAGTGGAGGTCCTTCTACTGTGTGATGAGTAAGTACACACGGGCGTGCACAGCTCAGCGTCTGGAAAAGTGAAAGTCGCTCAGTCCTGTCCAACTCTTTGTGACCCATGAACTATGCAGTCCGTGGAATTCTCCAGGCCACAATACTGGAATGGGTAGCCTTTCCCTTACTCCAGGGGATCTTCCCAACCCAGGGATTGGACCCAGGTCTCCTGCACTGCAGGCAGACTCTTGACCAGCTGAGCCACCAGGGAAGCCTTCAGTGCCCGGAGCTCCTGCTTGATGTGTGGTAGCTGTTCCTAGTGTGACCTGGTGCTGGAGGCTACAGGGGATGAAGGTGAGACAGGCTTGCAGTGGGGGTGGGAAAGGGGGTGGAGCTTGGTGGGGTCGGGGAGGGACTTTGGTTAGAAGTCAGGGAAATTGCATAACCCACCGGTGCACAAAGTTTCTGAGTTTCAAAATCAGCTAGGCAGGAGAGTTAAGTTCGAATGGCACCTATTTAAAGCTGAGCATGGGGAAAATAGAGCAGGGACCCCTATAAGTGTCTGAGCCCAGAATGGGGCCTGGAAGCCAGAGTCTCCAGTAAGGGGCTTAGAACCAGAGAGAGAGCTGGGCCCAGGAAGCCCAGAAGCTTCTATTGAGCCTGGCTTGAGGGTCAGGGGACCATGGGGTAGCTCAACTCCAAGACGAGGCCCCACATGGCAGGCAGGACCCAGTGTGGAGTCACAGGCCACGCCTTCAGGGACTTGCACACACACACACAGCCCCCAGGGCCCACAAAGAGTCAACCACGGGCAGCAGCAGGAAAGGGCACAAGAGCAGACCTCAGAGGGGATTCAGGAGTTGGGGGTGAGGGGCTCAAAGCCAGGCTGACCAGGGAGCAGGAGTCAAGGGCGAGTGAGAACAACCTCCTGGGACCACATCTCCTTCCATGGGAAGACTGGAAAGGAGAGGAAATGGGGCCGAGCATCTCCCTCTAATGCAGGTTGTGAGAGGGGAAGACAGAGACTCGTGAGACTAGCACAGAGGTAGACAGATAAGTGGACAGGGATGCAAGCTGGAGAGACGACGGAATGAGACACAGAGACACAGAGCATCACACACACAGGGACCACGGGCATTTAGAGAGAGAGAGACAGAGAGATACAAAGACAGACACAGCGAGAGAAGAGATGCAGAGAGATAGAGACAACCCAAGAGGCAGAAAAAGATGGAGGGAGACCCCGGAGCAGAGGCCAACTCACCAAACTCGCAGATGAAGGCGAACTCCTGCGTGCAGTTGTCCGAGGCCACCCACCTAAAGGAAGGGTCTCTCCCAATGTAGCTGCAGGCGTTGGGTGCAGAAGCATCCTGCCCTCGGTGCCAGTGGCTATAGCTCACACATGAGGCATCCATCCAGATCCTGGGCCCTAGGATGGGAACACGACCACCAAGCCTTGCCATAGCGCCACTCCTTGTGTGCAGTGGGTGCTTAATCAGTGCTGACGGACGGCCTGAAGGCCTCTGTGCCACGCCAGTGCAGGGCCATTGCCTAGCCACTGTTTTCCAACACAGGACAGAAAGACCTGTCTTCCAGGTTTCTTGACCTGCAAACCGGGGCACCAAGCCAGAGAGCCCATGCAAGGCAGTTTGATTAAATAAATGATGCTTCCAGCAATGTCTAACCACAGTCTAAAAAAGAGCATAGCAGTGTGCCTTGGGATGGTAAGAGATGTTCCCGAAAGAAGCAGGGGCCCTTGTTAGATATATGTGGACAGCTACAAGTTAAAGTAGAAGTAGTTTTCATTGCTTGAATGAAACTCTTCAGAGACTTGAATGCACTGACAAGACTACTGAAGAAGTGAGAGAGAGAGAGAGAGAGACTCTGTGTGTGTGTGTGTGTGTGTGTGTGTGTGTGTGTGTGTGTAAGTATATCAAGGACACCAGAGATCTCGAAAGCACTGGATATGAAATATTTACTGTGAAGACTTAAAAATACATTTACCATTTTTTAGAGGAAAAGGGATCCACACATATGGTTAAAGAAGACTCAAAGAGAGCAAAAAGGTATAAAATGAAAACATCTTCCCTCTTTCAACTTACAGACTTCTCCCATCATTGTTAAGTTTCTTGCAAATTATTCCAGAGCAAATGGTATTCACATACCCGCCTCTAGAGCACCTGGAATCTAGTACACAAATAGTACATAGCATAATACACAAATGCTATGGTACTGCACACAGCCAGGACAGTACCCTGCTTATTAAACAACATTGACTGTTGGAGGTTGGGACTGAGCAGCCTACTCAGATCTACCCCATTTTCTGTAACAGCCTACCCCATTTTCTGTAACAGCCATGCAGTATCCCTTGGAGATTCTAAACAGACATGCTCCAAACTTCTCTGCTGGTCCAGTGGTAGAGAATCCACCTGCCAATGCAGGGGACTCTGGTCAGATCCCTGGTCTGGGAAGATCCTGCATGCTGTGGGGCAACTCAGCCCGTGTGCCACAACTACTGAGCCCACAGGCCACAGCTGTGGCAGCCGGTGCACCCTAGAGCCCATGCTCCAGAACGAGAGAAGCCACTGCGACTGGAGAGGAGCCCCCACTCGCCACAACTAGAGCGAGCCGTCCTGCAGCAGCGAAGATCCAGCACAGCCAATAATAAATTAATAAAAATTTAAAATAGACATTCTCCTTTAACTGCATGTAAACAAGTGTCTGATATACTGAAATCCACGCTTTCTGTGCCTACAAAACAAGAGACCGCTCAATGGATGTCACCTGAAGATGCATCTTAGAATTCAGATCTCCTGGTTGTGAGTTTCCTAAACTGAGCTTTGCCGGCTGTTCCTTTATTAAAGCCTTTCCATCCATGCGTTTCTGCAGGTGCTCAGCCCAGACCAAGCTACGCATTGCTAAAGCCCAGCAGCTTTTACAGGGCAATGCAAGGTGGCAGGACACTGTCATCTTGAGCAAGTCATGTCCTCTCTCTGGACTTATTTTCCCCGTCCATAAAATAAGTGTAGCAGTGCTCACCTCGTGGGGCAGGTGTAAAGCTTAAATATGAACACCCATTCTTTGTTATGTACGGACCCCAGGAAAACAAAAATGGCCAGAATACGGTTCCTTCCCTTGAAGAGTTCACAGTGTGGGGGAAGACACCTAAGAACTGACATCATGCCAGAAGTGGACAAGGTCCTTCAGGTGCAAAGAGGAGGACTCACCTGAACGTGCTGAGGTTGAAGGAAGGCTCACTATTCCACCAAGAACCGAGAGAAGGATAAGGAAGGGTTTCCAGGACGACCGTTAACATGAGACTTTCTGTTGTGAACTGAACTGTGTTAAGCACTTAACCCACTTCAGCCTCATAACAAGTAAGGAAAGACATATGGAAGTGCTTTGGAAATAGCTTAGTCATTATTTCCTGAGGCTCAGTTTTCTTGTCTTTCAAGTAGGGACAACAGTGATAACTCTCATCAGTTATGATAAGGATTCAGAGTGAAAATGGACGTGAAGCCCTCAGGACAGTGCCCAGCACTATTCCACCAAGAACTGAAGATGCCACAGCTAGTCTTAGGCACAAGTAAAGAAAAGGACATTTCTAGCACGTTAGCTGTGTGCCAGATTTTCTGCTAGCTACTGAGCAAGATTATTTCATTTGATCCACAAAACAACCAAAAGGAGAATCTCCTAATCATGAGAATTGGTACATTGTTAATTTGTTCCATGGAGATCTGGATAAGAAGCTATGGTGAGAATCACAGCCACAAACTCCCCATAAAGTGTAATTATCACAGCACCTACCTTCTGCGGTTCCATTCCGAGCTGAGTTCCCTGTGAGTCCAATCCACCATTCCCTGTCCTGGGAGAGGTGCTTCTGCAGAAATTGCTGGGTGCCTTCATCACGAATGAAGACCAAATGGCCTCCTTGCCCCTCACACCAGCTCTGGGCATCATAGAAGGTGCGGCCAAGAGACACAAATTCGTAGCAAGCATCTCTGAAAGCCACTTGGCTCTTAGAGCAAAAGCTGCCATCCTCTGGCTTAGCAGTAATGGCCCCAAACCCCAGAGCAAGCCCCAGGAGTACCACGGCCAAGGCGCTCATCTTTGAATCACAGCTGGAGCATCTGGGTGGAGCCGGCTCAGGTCCTTCATATGTTGCTGCCTTTACAACTGACTGCCATCCATCTTTCCTCCTCTTTTTGTATCACATCATAGTGACTAACCTCTTGTTTAAGAGACAAAACACTCAGGATGAATGTGTCTGCCTTTTTGCTTCCCCCGGCTCTTTGTTCTGTGACAGTTCCAAATCCAATTAATTTGCAAAACAGTCTTGTAGAGAAAGATAACGTTGCTGTATCACCTGTCTGCTTGTCATTGGGTCAACTGTTAGCTTCTGATAAAAATTCCTGGTTATTGGTTTTATGTCATTACCCTTCAGGCCTAAATGTTTCATGAGGAGCCATCAGCTTGTGGGAACTATGCGATAAGTAAAACAGCAGGAAAGCTAGAGTTATGGATGGTAAAGAAACCAAGTTGTGCTCATATCCAGCCCTACTGTCTGGAATGACCACTCTGCCCAGATGATAATCACATTCTCCCAGCGTGGCTTCAATCCTAATGAAGACTTTTCTGGTCTCTGACTCATCACATTACCACTCATGCCTATTTGAGAATAAATATTTCCTACAAAATTTATTTGATGTCATCATGAAAATAAGCTTTTAAAAGTTCAAACCTGCCCATCCTCACCTACTGCCTGAACCCTCCAACAGGTGTCCATGATCAATGGATCAAGTTCAAGCCTCTTGGCTTTGTATTCAAGGCCCTATAAAAATTGGTCCCTGACAGTGTTTCCAAATACACCCCCAAAATGTGGGGAAACAGGCTCTTTCACTGATTGCTGTTGGAATTATAAATTAGTACAACTTCTGTTGTGGGCAGTGTAGAAATATCTATCAAAAAACATCTATTAAAATTTTAAAAGCAAAAGCTCTGTAATTTTACAGTTCCACTTCTAGGAATTTTACCTACAGAAAAATTCATACATAAGTGAAATAGCATATATATAGATATATGGTTGTTTATAAATGGTTATTTGTTGCAGAATTTTGTAAGAAGGAAAGATTTGAAACAACCTAAACATCTATTGAAAGAAAATTGGTTAATAAAATATGGTACATCCTATATACCCACTATTCTGGAAATTTCATTTAAATGGAATCCTACACTATGTGGCCTTTTGTGACTGGCTTCTTTCACTTTAGCATGATGTCTTCAAGGTTCATCCATCTTATAGCAGGTATTGATGCTTCATTCCTTTTTTGTGGGGGAGGGCATTCCCAAAAAATTTCTAGAATAAATAAATGTTCAATGAAGGGTCTTTCAGATATATGTTAGCTTTTCATTTGCCTTTCTGGGTAATGTTTGTTGTTCATGATAACTTTCAAGATTAATTAAGTTTGCCAAAATTGCTATGATACTTTAGCAGTGGGAAAATGCCAGAGTTTCTCTAGGGAATTTTTTCTTTAGAAAGATATCTATGTAGGCCATTTGGGTTGTGATAGGGGTGACACCAGGGCCTGGTTTATACCATTATGACAAAACACAGCACTGGATGAGATGGACTGCTTAAGAAGTTAGTAATTTGAGGTTGGAGAAGGGAGCCATGCAATGTGGTGGGATTCTGGAGCCTTCAGAAAAGGTATCAGATAAATGGATTCTCATGGCAGGGTGGCCAAAGGCTTTAGAAAACACAGCTGTCTAATGTTGGGCTTTAAGCTGTTCACTTGCTCAGACCTAAGTCACCACTTTTTGTTTTTCTCTCCCATCCCTCTCTCCCCCAGCTTCTGGCAACTACGACTTTCTATCTTTATGGACTTAACGGTTCTGGAGGTTTCAAACACACAGAATCATATGTGTGCCTTTGTGTCTAGCATAATATTTTCAAAGTTTTCACTTTATTCCTTTTTTACTTCAGATAATATAGACCACATATTGCTTAGCCATCTTTCTGTTGTGGTTCAGTTCAGTTCAGTTCAGTTCAGTTGCTCAGTCGTGTCCGACTCTTTGCGACCCCATGAATTGCAGCACGCCAGGCTTCCCTGTCCATCACCAACTCCCAGAGTCCACCCAAATCCATGTCCATTGAGTTGGTGTTGCCACCCAACCATCTCATCCTCTGTCATCCCCTTCTTCTCTTGCCCTCAATCTTTCCCAGCATCAGGGTCTTTTCAAATGAGTCAGCTCTTCACATCAGGTGGCCAAAATGTTGGAGTTTCAGCTTCAGCATCAGTCCTTCCAATGAATATTCAGGACTGATTTCCTTTAGGATGGACTAGTTGGATCTCCTTGCAGTCCAGGGGACTCTCAAGAGTCTTGTCCAACACCACATCGTCACAGTTCAAAAGCATCAATTCTTTGGCACTCAGTTTTCATTATAGTCCAACTCTCACATCCATACATGACTACTAGAAAAATCATATCTTTGACTAGACAGACTTTTGTCAGCAAAGTAATGTCTCTGCTTTTTAATATGCTGTCTAGGTTGGTCATAGCTTTTCTTCCAAAGAGTAAGCATCTTTTAATTTCATAGCTGCAGTCACCATCTGCAGTGATTTTGGAGCCCAAGAAAATAAAGTCTCACTGTTTCCACTGTTTCCCCATCTATTTGCCATGAAGTGGTGGGACTGAATACCATGATCTTAGTTTTTTGAATCTTGAGTTTTAAGCCAGTTTTTTCACTCTCCTCTTTCACTTTCATCAAGAGGCTCTTTAGTTCTACTTCACTTTCTGCCATAAGGGTGGTGTCATCTGCATATCTGAGGTTATTGATATTTCTCCCGGCAATCTTGATTCCAGCTTGCGCTTCTTCCAGCCCAGCGTTTCTCATGATGTACTCTGCATATAAGTTAAATAAGCAGAGTGACAATATACAGCCTTGACGTACTCCTTTTCCTATTTGGAACCAGTCTGTTGTTCCATGTCCAGTTCTAACTGTTGCTTCCTGACCTGCATACAGATTTCTCAAGAGGCAGGTCAGGTGGTCTGATATTCCCATCTCTTTCAGAATTTTCCACAGTTTATTGTGATCCACACAGTCAAAGGCTTCGGCATAGTCAATAAAGCAAAAATAGATGTTTTTCTGGAACTCTCTTGTTTTTTCGATGATCCAGCGGATGGTCTGTTGCGGTACACTTGGATTATTTTATTCTGTGCAATTCTTGGGGAGAAGGAATGACGTCTCTTAATCTCTGTCTGTCCCTTGGCTGGCACACAGTAGGACTCAATTGCACTGGCCAGCCTGGCCCTATCCCAGGTCCCTGGGGCTGACCCTTGAAAACCAACCCCCACCCCCAACCCAATTTCCATTCCCAGAAGCCTTCCAAGCCCCCAGGATTCGTTCCACCAGGCAGGTCCCTGGGTAGTATTCAATGTCAGCGCTGACTCACAGGCTGGAACACCGGCTGGGCAGAGCTAGCCTCTTATCTCTAGGGGCCAAGCAACAAATGACTTTCATTCGAAAACTATGTGGAAGGCCACACGCAGAGATAGTGTATCTCCTGGGTAAAGGCTTAATTTATGTCCCTCATGGAATGTGCTTGGCGACATTCGATAAGGATTGCAAATCTGCAGGCTATATTCCATTTTCACGTTCTTCATATTCTGATTAATTTCAGACTCCTGGGCACAGAATTCATCTGGGTGATGTCAGCTCTCAATGTGCCTTAACCTCTGTGTATGTGAAGAAAAGACACAGGACGTGACTGGACCCATGTGAGCCTGATTCCAGGGATCCAATCCAGCTGCCCAAGCCTCCAAATCCTGGTTTGCATTATCAGCAAGTGAAAACAGAAAGAGAGCAGATTTGGTTTAAATAGGGCATTGAGTCCCTAAAATGAACCAGAAAGCTGTTCATGCCCTGTGGCCCAGACATCCCAGTCCTAGGAACAGACCCACGTTAGTCTGGCTTCCCTCACAAACCCGAGACAAGAACTCAAGTGCAAGCACTTTATTTGGAAAAGGGTGCAATTCTACATGAATTGGTGTTTTTGTTAGTCATATTGAATCTTTGTCACTTATTTGATCAAAAAGACAACAAAGCAAAAGAATTTTCATAGTTTCATCCCCCTAATACATTTTCATTTCTTTGTGCTTCCTTTGAATGCTTCTTCTCTTGAAGATAAACATTTTACTCAGGCACAATCATAGTACACGTATAACTAGCTCACATTGAATCCTGCCTTTCTCTCTTAGCATTACAGTAAGTCTTTTCCATGTTGCTAAATGGCTTTGAAATCAGCATGGTGGTGGCTGAGTCTCCTTTCATGAATGGACCTTTACTAGTCCATTCCCATTTGCTATATTTTGTGTGTGATTTTCTCCATCTATTCAGTTTTGCTATCCTAGTCAACACTATGAATGCTATGAACATCTTCTGAGTTATCTCTTGAGAGTTATAGCAGACACTGGCAATGCCTTACCTTAACCCCTTACACCATGTAAGGCTTCTCAATGCAGGCACCTATCGCTCTTTGCCACCCTCTGCACACAAGGAACAGGATGAAAGTTTCTGGAAGTTAGCCTCTCAGGAGAAACTCTCACCCTTATTGACCAGAGTTGCTGGGTCAATCCCTCAGCTCTCTCAAGACCACTCTAAGGCATGTTCACACCATCTCTAGAGTTCCCCACCGAGGGAGCTCAGTTGTCCAAGATGGTAATGGCCTTGATAATGCACTGTTAATGTCTACCACAGGCTTCCTAGGTGGCTCAGTGGTGAAGAATCTGCCTGCCAAGCAGGAGACACAGGTTTGATCCCTGGGTTGGGAAGATACCCTGGAGAAAGAAATGGCAACCTACTCCAGTATTCTCGCCTGGGAAGTCCTGTGGACAGAAGAGCCTGGCAGGCTACAGTCCATGGCGTCGCAAAGAGTCAGACACAACTTAGTGACTAAACGACAACAGCAATGTCTACCCTCCCGGTCTCACTTCCCACTCCCGCACTGGCATTTCCTGGGTTTACATCCCAAGTAAACCATCTATGCACTGGAATCTTGGTCTTCAGGTCTGCTTCTGGGAGAGCCAAGCTCAGTCAAGTCTCTTCTCAGGACTGGGATGCTGCCCACAGGGCCTGAACATCTCTGTGATTCTTGCTATAGGCTCAACACCTATTTAAACCAAATTAATAATCTCGCTGTTGTTCGTGTTGCCGATCCCACTTGAAGGCTTAGGCTGCTGGATCAAATTCTAAGAAACATGTTTGCGCAGCTGAGTCGTGTCCTGCACACTTTTCTGATGATTTCAGTACTATACTTGGGGACCAGCTCTGAGCAGCTGATAATGACCTCTGTCACTGGAATAGTGGGTGGTGTTCTCTAGATTTTTTAAACATCTGTGTAGATGAGCCTTCCAGGTTTGCTCAGGTACAGTTGGTTGTTTGCTACTCTAAGGTGCCTGGCTCTTGAAGGACTAGAAAGGAATGCAGTAGAGGTAGGGGTTGGGGGAGAGCTAGTTGAAGAGGTGTCTCAGGCAGAGGCCCCCAGATTGTCAAGTTCCTGTTTCATATCAGTACCCCAGAACCAGGATAAACTACAGAACCTTACCTTATCTCCCGCTGGGTGGCCTGCCACAGCCAGCCACACCACCACTCTTTTGCACATGCTGTTTCTCTACTGAGAATGCCTTCTCTTATACATTTGCACACTTACATGCTTTTTTAAGAATATCTCAACTGTACACCTCTTCCCCTAAGCCTTCTCAGGCACTGCAGGAGTTAAGTGCCACTTATTCCATGTCTTTATAACAGTTTACTTCCATTTTAACATTAATGCCCACTGTACTTTAGTCTTGTCAATTCTACCCCCCCATGTGACAAATTCGTTCTATATAAATGATAATATACAGTACATCTGTATGGTTATTATTATTATTACCTGCATTCCTTTCTCCCTGAGGTCAGGAGCTATGATTTCCTACTTTTCTACCTGTCATACCCTATATGACCCCAGCCTCTGCTGTTTAGTAGAACTTTGAGGAAGTTACAAATCCTATTAAATGTTAATGGCATAATTTATGGTCTTTGTTTAGCAATGAAGTGTTTGCTCCTGGAGTCCCAGGGAAGCTCTCCCCCTGCTCCCTACATCCTGTGTTCTGGAACTCCCCACCAATACTTGTCCCTAGGGGAGGCAGCTGCCACCTTTGCTGGGACTTTGCCTGTCACCCTGAACCCTGCTATCCAAGATTTCCACATTATCTGTTCAGTTTATCACCATGGCTAATTAGAGGCACCATTTAAAAGCTAGCTTAATTGGAAAACTGCAAAGTAATTTAGATATGATAACATTATCTCCAAAAGGGAAACATTAACTCATTTTAGGCCATAATTTTATTTTATTTATTTTTAATTAGTTTATTTTTTATTTTTTAACTTTACTATATTGTATTTGTTTTGCCATACATTGACATGAATCCACCATGGGTGTACATGTTTTCCCCTTCCAGAACCCCCCTTCCACCTCCCTCCCCATCCCATCCCTCCGGGTCATCCCGTGCACCAGCCCCGAGCACCCTGTATCATGCATTGAACCTGGACTGGCAATTCGTTTCACATATGATAATTTACATGCTTCCACTAGGCCATAATTTTAATAGAAGATACAGAATTGCAAAATAAGGCTATTGTGTTTTTTTATTTTTATTTATTTTTTTGGCTGTACCGTGTGCAAAACTTTCCTGACCAGGGATCGAACCTATGCCTCTTGCAGTGGAAGCACAGAGTCTTAATTATTGGACCACCAGGGAAGTCCGAGGCTGTCTTTTTTTTTTTTAATAATTTTATTTATTTATTTTTATTTTTGGCTATGCTGGGTCTTGGTTGGTGCACAGGCTTTTCTCTAGCTGTGGCAAGTGGACGCGACTCTCAAGTTGTAGTTTAAGGGCATCTCATCACGCTGGCTTCTCTTGTTGCAGAGCCTGGGTGCTCCAGCTCCAGGGCTTCAGTAGCTGCAGCTCCTGGGCTTTAGAGCACAGGCTCAAGAGTTGCGTCAAACGGGCTTAGTTGCCTCTCAGCACATGGGATCTTCCAGGATCAGGGATTGAAGCCATGTCTTCTGCATCAGCAGGCAGATTCTTTACCAATGAGCCACCAGGGAAGCTCCCAAGGCTGTTGTTTTATATATCACAAGAACTTTTCCTTTTGAATTTAGCTTTGCTTCTTGATCCCAAGACTGCTTTATGGATGCAACATGCTCCATGGAAAAAATGGCCTCAGGGAAGGGTAGCCTTCTCTTTCTGCATCCTTCCCCAAATGACCAGGTAAGAGTATCCCATGTTCAGTCACCCACCCCTGCCACATGTTGTGTGATTTCTGGCCCAGGGCTACAACCTCAAAAGCTTCACTTGCTTCCTCCATAAAGTTCAGTTCTGTTCAGTCACTCAGTCTTGTCCAATTCTTTGCAACCCCATAGACTGCAGCACACCAGGCTTCCCCGTCCATCACCAACTCCTGGAGAGAGTTGCTTCCAGTTCAGTCACTCAATTGTGTCTGACTCTCTGTGACCCTGTGGACTATACAAGTCCATGGAATTCTCCAGGTCAGAATACTGGAATGGGTAGTCTTTCCCTTCTCCAGAGGATCTTCCTGACCCAGGGATCGAACCCAGGTCTCCCGCATTGCAGGTGGATTCTTTACCAGCTGAGCCACAAAGGAAACCCTCCTCCATAAAGAGGGGACAGTAGTAGTGCCTGCTGGGTCTGGGCCAGGATAAGAAAATATGGTTGCTGAGCACAAAGCACAAAGCGGGGCACACATCTGGGAACGCCCATCCTTCCCCCTTCCTGAGGGAGGAGACCATGCCTTCTTGCTCCCCCTGAGAGCCTCTCAGACCCTCCAGAGGATAGACAGTGTGTGGTTCTGCACTCCACCCTCCGCCCCCTGGGAGGGAGTCCTCTTCCAAGTCTCTGGATTGCTGCCGGAGGCAACATGGCCAACTTGTGTAAACGTGTGTGTGACTTGGGAGGCGGCCCAGAGGATACCCAACCCAGCTCAGGGAAGGGCCCTGCCAGTCAGCGCCTCCTAGAACTCCAACCTTCTTCCTTCTTCCCTCTCGGCAACCCCAGCCTCCAGTGCTTCAAGTCTGAACAGTTCTTCTCTTCCCCACTTCCTTCTCTCTTGCCCACCGTTTCCCCCAATCCCTCCTCCTTTCTCCTGCATGCCCACTCCTTCAATAGTCTTGCATGAGGTGGTGTGGCCAGGCTATGTGATGCCTCTGAGTCTCTGCCCAAGCTGGGTCCCCTTTTGGACTCTTCCCAGCTTCTTCATGTGGCCAACTCCCAGTTATCCTTCAGGTCTCAGCTCAGCATTGCCCCTTCTGGGAAGCCTTCTGGACATCCCCTCTCCTCACCACGTTCCTTACCCTAGAGGATTTCTCACTCCTGCCTCTTTGTCACCTCTGATGTGCCACTGCTTCCCCCTGGTGGGTGGCACTCTGTACTTGTGGAACAGATGAATATGTGAATGAATGAATGAACAAATACTTGGACTATTTGCATATTTACCATTGTGAACCATGTGCTTCTCTGACCCTTGTACCCTCCAAACTGGCTTATTGTGCAGTCATACCTGCTTTTGTCTGCCCAAGTCACATATAAATGCCATCCTGGCAGCTCTCTGGCTAACACAGCACTGTCAGAAGAACTTTCCATGATGATCTGCACTGTCCAATATGGCAGCCACCAGCAGCACGTGTCTACAGTTCAGTTCAGTTCAGTCGCTCAGTCGTGTCTGACTCTTTGTGACCCCATGGACTGCCCCCCTGTCCTTCACCAACTCCCGGAGTTTACTCAAACTCATCTTCATTGAGTCGGTGATGCCATCCAACCATCTCATCCTCTGTCATCCCCTTCTCCTACCTTCAATCTTTCCCAGCATCAGGGTCTTTTCCAATGAGTCGGTTCTTCACATCAAGTGGCCAAAGTATGGGAGTTTCAGCTTCAGCATCAGTCCTTGCAGTGAATATCCAGGACTGATCACCTTTAGGATGGACTGGTTGGATCTCCTTGCAGGCCAAGGGACTGTCAAGAGTCTTCTCAACACCACAGTTCAAAAGCATCAATTCTTTGGTGCTCAGCTTTCTTTATAGTCCAACTCTCACATCCATACGTGACTACTGGAAAACCCATAGCTTTGACTAGATGGACATTTGTGGGCAAAGTAATGTCTCTGCTTTTTAATATGCTGTCTAGGTTGGTCATAACTTTCCTTCCAAGGAGTAAGCATCTTTTAATTTCATGGCTGTAGTCACCATCTGCAGTGATTTTGGAGCCCCCCAAAATAAAATCTGTCTAGAGCCCTTGGGATGTGGCTGAGGAATTTAATTACATTGCAATTAATTTATATTTAAATAGCCACATGCTACTAGCAGCTACTGTGTTTGACAAGACAGCAAAACTCCCACATAAACGTCTTCCTGGACATGGCCTCTTGACTTAGGACACCATCGCCTACAGCATAAAGCCCCATTCTTCCTACCTTAAGCCCTAAATGAACCCTGTTCATTTCCACTCTGTCTTCCCTTCCAGATGGAGCGGAAATTGAAACAGTGGTTGCAAGTACAGCTCTGGAGCCAGGTTGCCTGAGTTCAAAAGGACTGGGAAAGTTACTTAGCTCCTCTGTGCCTCATTCTCCTTATCTGTAACATGGAGCTAAACCCCTGACCTAGGGTTGTTGTGAGGAGGACATGAGTTTTTATGTTCAAAAGGCTTAGAAGAAAGCCTAGTACACAGGAAGCTCTCAATAAATGGCACTTATAGTTGTCAGTATCTCTTACTATGTCCCTGGCAGGGTCATCCCTGCTTCCTCACCATCCACCTGCTAGAATTGCCCAGGTCTGCCAGTCCTGGGTTCAGCCTTAACGGAGACTGGTATCTTCGGCTTCCCGTCTCTTGAAGCTCTCACCTTAAGGGGGATTTTGCTGCCACGGAAGAAGTTCTGGCTATCTTGATAGATCTCGGGGAGAGGGTGAATGACGGGCCCTGAGACCACATGGAGAGAGAGAGAGGGCCAGGCCCAGCCCTCCTGGTGTCCCAGTCAGCTGCCAGTGGATACCCAGCCACGCCAGGAACCACACACAGTGAAAGCAGAGGACTGACCCACAGGGCACTGCAGGGCTACAGAGCTGAGCCCGCTGAACCCACAGCCATGATCAAAAGGGCTGTAGCTTGAAGTCACTAAGTCGTTTTTTCATTTAATAGTGTTTTTTAATTTAATTTTTATTTTATATTGGGGTAGAGTTGATTGACAATATTGTATAAGTTTCAAGTGTGCAGCAAAGTGATTCAGTTATACACATACATACATCCATTCTTTTTCAGACTCTTTTCCCATTTAGGTTAGCACAGAATATTGAGTAGAGTTCTCTGTGTTGATGTTCTATTTTGTATATAGTAGTATGTATATATTAATCCCAGAGTCCTAATTTTCCCCTCTCCCACCTTTTCCCTTTGGTAATCGTAAGTTTGCTCCCTATGTCTGTAAGTTTGTTTCTGGTTTGTAGATAGGTTCATTTGTTCCATATTTTAGATTCCACTTATAAGTGGTATCATATGGTATATGTCATTCTCTGTCTGACTTACTTCACTTAGTATGATAATATCTAGGTCCATCCATGTTGCTGCAAATGGAATGATTTCGTCCTTTTTTATGGATGAGTAATATTCTGTTGTGTATGTGTACCACATCTCCTTTATCCTTTCACCTGTTGATGCACATTTATGTTGCTTCCATGTCTTGGCTACTGTAAATAGTGCTGCAATGCAATAGGGGTCCGTGTATCTTTTCGAATTATAGTTTTCTCTGGATGTATGCCCAGGAGTGGGATTGCTGGATCATATGGTAGTTCTATTTTTAGTTTTTGAGGAACCTCTGTACTGCTCTGCATAGTGGCTGCACCAGTTTATATCCCCCCAACAGTGCAGGAGGAGGGGTCCCTTTTCTCCACACTCTCTCCAGCATTTGTTTTATGCAGACTTTTTAACAATGGCCATTCTGACTGGTGTGAGGTGGTACCTCATTATAGTTTGATTTGGATTTCTCTAACCCACTCCAGTATTCTTGCTTGGAGAATCCCATGGACAGAGAAGCCTGATGGGCTACAATCCGTAGGATTGCAAAGAATCAAACATGACTGAGCAACTGACACACACACACACACAATAATTAGCGATGTTGAGCATCTTTTTCTGTGTTTTTTGGCCATCTGTATGTTGAAGACACTGAGTCTTAGAGTGGTTTGTTACACATCAATAAATGACTAAAACTCTTATGTACGAAGAGCTGCTTCCCTTCATATTCCCCTTGCCCTGTTCGCTTAGGCACTGGCCAGTTTTTGTCCCATTTTAAGGCATTTTATAAATTGTGAAACACCTACTTTTGCTCTCATATCTACTCCTCAACCAACAGCTTCAAAAAGTGGGCAGCATTACCGGGTACCAGGCAAGAACATGCACTGATTAGCTATTGACCTTGATCAAATTCCTCCACATCTCTGAGGTTGTAAAAATAAGATTACTAATGAGTCCCTCGAAGAGATTAAGTAAAAGATGGCTAGTAAGACACTTAGTACACTTCTTGGTGGGTGTCAAGCATCCAGTGAGTGGTGTTTATCAGAGGCCGGAGGACAGGCCAGGATTCAGCTCCTACTTGTCCACTCTTCGTATTAGCAAAGACATAGAAAGCAGGGGTCAGGCTTTAATGGTTCCAGAGTGAGGCCAGAGCTTTTTGGGAAATAGCAGCTGCTGCTTGTTATCTCTGTTTGTAAAGAGGAAGGCTGGAGGTTTGACGTGAAGACAACCCTGTGAACCACTGCACCATCTCTACCTGCCTTAGGAGATGCATGTCCTGTGGGATATGCAGACTCAGCCCCCAGACCGAAAGAACATCATGAGAGCCTGAGAAGGCAGGGACTGACTCTCATTAATCCCTCCTGAATCCTCAGAACTTGGCATGCAGTCAGTGTAAGTTCCAAGAAGGCACAGAATAGTTTTCCTGTTTGGCTCACTGCTGCATTTTGAGCGCATAGTTGGTGCTAAGGAAATGTGAATTTGAGGAGGCATGAACACTGTACTGCCTGCAGCCGACACTGTGGGTTGCCTATTACAAGCCATTCCCTCATTTTTCCTTGCTGATGGAATCCTGGTATGATTTAGGTGGCAACATGCTCCTCAGGGGTGACTTTTGATGGATTTAAGGAACTCGGGGCACTGCTGTTCCTCGTCACCAGGAACTGGACTAGGGGAGATCATGTGACACTGTTCAACCAATGAGACTAAGAAAAATCTGCTCAGGTCATTATGGAAAAGAATTTTCTCTAGCACAAAAAGAGAGTCAAGTGTAAAAAAAAAAAAGCCTGCTATGTCCCCATCTTATCTACTTACTTTTGTAGTTATTCTGCAAGAACATGATTCCTGGAGGGAAGGCAGTTGTTCATAAGCAAAACTGAGCAAGCCCAAGAGTGAAAACCACCCCCTTGAGGAAGGCAGTGTGGGAGGTAGGAGCCTGGCAAGATGACCCAGGTGAGCTTCCAAGCCCTGGAGCCCCCCAGGTGACTTGATGTCTGAGATAAGTGCACGTCTTTGATGTGTCAGCAGATATTCTGTTACTTTCAGCCAACACATCCTGTATTAACTTGTTATGCCTTCATGATATTGTGATGGGCTCAACTGTGCCCCTCCCCGATTCATATGTTGAAGTCCTAACCCCTAGCCCCTCAGAATGTGACAGCGCTGGAGGTGGGGCCTTTGAGAGGTGATTAATGTAAAGTGAGGCCATTGGAGTGGGCCCTCATCCAAACTGACCGGTGTCCTTTGAGGAGGAAAAGTGGATGCACAAGACACTGGGGGGGTGCACACATCCAGAGGGATGACCGCGTGAGGACACACCAAGAAGACCGTCTACGAGCCAGGAAGACGGCTCGGAAGAAATCAGCCCTGCCGACACCTGGACTGTGGAGTTCCCAGCCTCCAGAACAGTGAGAAAATTACCTTCTGTGCTACCTTGTGATGGCAGCTCTAGATAATGAATATGGAGATCTAGTGTAACCATCAAGTTATTATCACCGTTGTAAAAAATCCTTTGTTTCACCATAACAATGCCCTGAGGAACAGTTGGAACCTGAATGAAGAGAGCTCGATGGGGTTCTTCAGTGTTCTGTATATAATAAGGCTAACATATCAACCCAAGACTGGCCCTCATGGGGTCCTCCACCCATTACTGGTTCAGTAGAAACCTAGCAAACATCCCTCACTCATCGGAGCTGTGTGCAATTGTCAACAGTGTATTTTGAAGTCAGACTTCCTGGTTTTGCTTCAATCTCTTAGCAGTTGTGTGATCCAAGGCAACCTGGTTGTCTTCCCTGAGTTTTCTCATCCCCCAAACACTGCTAAGAACACTCATGTCACGGGATTATATAAGGCCAGAGCAAGCCAGTACATGCAGAGTGCTTCACCAAGTGCTTGGCTCAGAAGATAGTCTCCATGGATGGGGGCCATTGCTTTTCTGAATATACAAAATGGACAAGGAGAACATGGTCATGTTTTCACTTTATAGCTTCAGTCTGATCCTCTCAACAAACCCCATGACTCAGGCATTGCCAACCCTTTTGGCAGAATAAAGTGAAATTCAGAGGGGTCGTGTGACGAGTTACCATTTTTAAATCATAGAGCCCAGGTCTTCTGATCCCCATAAGCCCTGAGCTCTTTACTTCTGCACCAGAGCTGCCGCCTGTGGCAGTGTAATTTTCTCCCAAATGCTCAGTGCATGCCAGACATTCTCCTTTAATCCTCACAGGAACTCAGCGTTCACAACCTAGGAATAAATAACTCTGACATGGATACACATGTTTAAACCAGACAGCAGAATAAACTGGCAAGTTATTGTGGGACTGAATGGAAAACGTGGGTCAAACAGAACTGCCTTCGGAGACAGTGGGGAAGAAAGGACCCCCACATTGACTGGGGGACAGAGGCGTTTGCTAGACTCTTGACTCTGAATAACCTTGAGATTTTGATATCACTATACCTCAATTTACAGATAAGAAAATGGAGGCTCTGATAGGGTACATAACATAACCCAGACTCAGAAAAGGGAAGAACATGAATCTAGCATCACTGGAAACGCATAGCATCTTTCCTTGGTCCAGAGTTTCTTAGCACCTGCTGCACAAGTGAGAATCTTCTGGAGAAGTTGCAAGACTCCTGAGGGCTTGACTGCACCTTCAGAGACTCTGGGTGGGCCTGGAATGGGGCCCAGCATGGGCACTGCTGAAGCTCCCAACCAGGTGATTGGAACGTGTTGCCACGGTGGAGCAAAACCAGGCCAGGCTGAGCTCTGTGATGAGAGGGAACAGTTGGTTCTTTCTTGAAGCAACATAAGTGAAGGTGAGGTCAGTAACTCATCACCCAACATTCACAGCAACGTGAGTATGGATTTCCGGTGATAGCATCACCTCAAGATTCAGAAATGCAGAGGAATCTTCAATACTATTCCTTACAGTTCCTGAGTAAAGTTTTTGGTTCCCAGTATTTATTTAAAAGGATACATGAGATTTGTTTAAAAGGATACATGAAACATTTTATGTTTACTTCTTCAAAAAATGAAATATAATTAAGTTGCTCTTTACATATGATTTTTTTTTCTTGCTGGGAGGTGGGGGGTGATGAGGAGACTCAGGGACCTTTAGTCAAAATAAAACAAAACAGCTTTCCCTAAATGATCTTGCCAGGTTTTTTTTTTTCATTTTTATTGTACTGTAGTTGATTTGGGGCTTCCCTGGTGGCTCAGTGATAAAGAACACACCTACTAATGCAGGAGATGTGGGTTTGATCCCTGGGTCAGGAGGATCCCCTGGAGAAGGAAATGGCAACACACTCCAGTATTCTTGCCTGGGAAATCCTGTGGACAGAGGAGTCTGGCGGCCTACAGTCCATGGGCTCGAAAAAGAACTGGACACACATAATGACTAAAGCAATAGCATAGTTGATTTACTAAAGCAGTAGCATAACATGTGTTATGTTAATTTCAGGTGTACAGCAACATGAATCAGTTATACACACACAATGTAGCCACTCTTTTTTTAGATTCTTTCCCATATAGGCCATTATAGAGTATTGAGTAGAGTTCCCTGTGCTATACAGAAGGTCCTTGTTAGTTATCTATTTTATATACGTTAGTGTGTATGTATCAATCCCAATCTTCCAATTTCTCCTTCCCCCCATCCCACCAGTTTAAACTCATCAAGAAAGTTGTTTGGTTTTTTTTTTTTTTTCGGTGCAGGAAGCAATCCCAGGCCCTCCAAGAAGGGACAGCACGAGGAGAAGCCAGGGCCATCTGAAGGGAAGGAGACGTCAAGGAAGCTGCCGGAAGGGAAGACAAGGAGGGGCCGAGAGCAGTCCCTGAACGCGGAGGAGTGTCTGTTCACTGTTAGCATCGCTCTCGCCCAGAGCCCCGCACAATGGAAATAATATTTGGCAGAAATAAGAAGGAGCAACTGGAGCCTGTGAGGGCCAGAGTAATAGGTGAGTGTTTTGTATAAACCACGGGCGCTTATATATTTTGATGTATATATTTTTTTCCTGCTTATAAAAGTAATGCTTATTGTAAATCATTTTTGGAAAATCTGGAAAACCGTAAATAGAGGAGACATGATCCATATTCTAGGCATATTCCCTGTGAAAATCTCGGTGTGCTTTTATACATTATAACTCAGTTTTCAAGGGGAGTCAGTGGTTCTCACTACTTCCAGGAGAAAAGTCCCAGGACTACTGCTATTGGCTCATAGCCAGTGGGATTATTCTGCAAACTGTGCTCCATCTCCACGGTGTGGTATTTGTAAAAGTGGGTACATCCTAAATTAATTTCAAAATGATATGAGAAGCATGTGCGAGCACCCATTCCTGTGCATGCGTGGTGTGTGTGGGGGGGCACCACAGAGCCTGATGAACTTTCCTCAAAGGTGCAGTTTCAGGGTGTGAGCATTGC
This sequence comes from Okapia johnstoni, assembly GCA_024291935.2. NCBI lineage: Eukaryota > Metazoa > Chordata > Mammalia > Artiodactyla > Giraffidae > Okapia > Okapia johnstoni. Next base: position 71,886,342 of record CM044310.1, read on the forward strand.
AGAGCAGATGAGACAGCTCCAGGGTGGGAGCTGCCACAGAAACCCTCCTTTCATAGCTTTCTCCTCCTCCTCTGCATGGTGCCTTTCCTGGAACCATCTTGTTTAGACTCTACAGGGCAGAGAGTGGTCTGCACTCCGGGTCCCAGGAGCTGTGCTGAGAACAGGGAAGGGGGTCAGCTCAGCCACACCACTGTTTTGGACAGATGGGCAGTTTTCACAAGGACAAGACAGCAGGGCCCTCTGAGAGACAAGTCACGTTGGAGCTTTACAGCAGACGAATTGCCTTGAAAGGCTTTTGGAAGAAAGAAATAGCGTCTATGTATATTTTTTCTGATTACAGAGGTAATGTGCAATCTATATGTGTATGTATATTACACAAATATAAAACTTGAAAGTGCAAATGAGAACCCAGAAGGAAATAAAAATCAGCTGTATTTCTTCTGTCTCTTAAAGACTGTTAATATTTGAGTCTATTTTCTTTAAGTTTTTGAAAGAAACATAAATATAGATAGTATATGCATGTGTGCTGTGTCGCTTCAGTTGTGTCTGACCCTTTGCAACCATACGGACTGTAGTCCACCAGGCTCCTCTGTCCATGGGACTCCCCAGGCAAGAACACTACAGTGGGTTGCCATGCCCTCCTCCAGGGGATCTTCCCAACCCAGGGATGGAACTCGTGTCTCTTAATGTCTCCTGCATTGACAGGTGGGTTCTTTCCCACTAGCACCACCTGGGAAGCCCCACTTGAAAGTAGGATGATGCCTGTTCATCTCGGTATCCTCAGCACCCGCACAATGCCAGGCACATTCTTTCTGGAAGTGAACAGATGCAGTGAGTGGTACAGGGGCTGTATGGCCACTTCTTTGAGCTTTTTGGTTTAGGTGCAGAGCTGAAAACTAAACATTCTTTCTCTCATCAGGCAAGATTCCAGCCTGGCTGCAGGGAACCCTGCTCCGCAATGGGCCTGGGATGCACATGGTGGGCGAGACCAGATACAACCACTGGTTCGATGGCCTGGCCTTGCTCCACAGCTTCACAATCAGAGATGGTAAGAGTACTGAATGGTTTGCCGTGGGTGCTGTAACAAATGACCACAGACGGAGTAGCTTAAAGCAACACACAAGTTTTAATTCTCTTCTGGTTTAGTTGCTAAATCATGTCTGACTCTTTTGTGATCCCATGCATGGTAACCCACTAGGCTCCTCTGTCCATGAGATTTTCCAGGCAAGAATACTGGAGTGGGTTGCCATTTCTTCTTCCAGGGGATCTTCCTGACCCAGGGATCCAACCCGCATCTCCTGTGGCTCCTGCATTGCAGGTGGAGCCTTTACCACTGCACCACCTGCGAAGCCCCTAAAAGTTTCTAGTGGGTTTCAGACTAAAACTTTACTCTCAGAGGTAAGCAGCTGTTTTCTATTCTTTCCTGAGATGGTCAGTCAGGTTGCCAGTGTTGGTGCAGCACAGGCTGGCCTGGTCTCTCCTCTCCTCTAGAGCTCTCAATGGCTCGCCAGTGTCTAACAGTGGAAATATAAACAAAAACATTAAGTACTTCTATACACAATTTAAGAGGGCATGCATAAGGCAATCAGGGCCCTCTGATTTGCAGGTAACATAAAGCCAGTACTTCTCAAAAGGTGGTCTGTGGGTTCCTGCATCAGAATCTCCCGGGATGCTCATTTAAGCTGTGAATCCTGAGACCCTGCCCAGAGCTCGAAGGGTAAGGATAGAGCGTCTATGTTCCCAGATGACCCCGAGCACACTGGTGGTGTGGGCCTCAGGGCTCCGTGATCTTTAAAACCAGGTGGTTCTACTGCACAGTTAGCACAAAGAACAGAAATAGTGCCAAACCGGGGAGAAGAGAACTGGAGTAAGAAAGCAAAAGACAGAAAAATGACTCATAAACCTTAGCAGAGGCCACTAGAAGATAATGCTTTCAAACATTAACAAAGATTTCAGTAATAAAGGCCAAGTGGAGATGGGGAAGAGTATACAGGAGCGCTTTTTTCAAGTCTAAAATTCTTTCAAAATTAAAATTTTTTATAAAGCAGGTATGGAGATGAGTCAACCCAGGTCCCCCTTAGCGACAGATTTGATTGTTTTCCAATAAGAAACAAAGTCATCATCCCATGAGGATTCGAACACGTGAATTCCAAGAGTCAGAGTCACAGAGATTTGTTTTTTTTAATTATAGTTGATTTACAATGCTGTGTTAATTTCAGGGGTACAGCAAAGTGAATCAGTTATACATATACATGTATCCACTCCTGTTTTTTTATTTTTTATTTTTTGGAGAAGGAAATGGTAACCCACTCCAGTATTCTTGCCAGGAGAATCCCATGGACAGAGGAGCCTGCTGGCATGCTGCAGTCCATGGGGTCGAAGAAGATTCGGACACAACTGAGTAACAGAACAACTCTTTTTTTAGATTCTTTTCCCATATAGGCTATAACAGAGTATTGACTAGAGTTCCCTGTGCTATACAGTAAGTCCTTATTAGTTATCTACTTTATATATAATAGTGTATATATGTCAATCCCTGGGCAAGAATTTTCTGAGATGCAGTCTCTCCTTCAAGCCCATCATTGTGACAGTGGATATGTGATGGGTATTTCTCTGATGGGAATGAGCTGTCAGTGTGTCTTGGGCCCCACTTTTTGACATATTATAATTGTACCAACCATGGAAGCCTAGGTGATACTACAGCAAGGAATGTGAAAAGTCAACATAATGTCATGTGCTAATTAATGGCAAAAAACCCCACCAAAGTCTAGAGGTTTCAAATTATCCACCAAAATGAAGGTCCCAGGTCTAAGTATTCACAGCCCTGAAGACCTGGTGGGATCCCCACGGGTCCCCCAGACTCATCTCATTCCTGCTGCTCTCAAACACCTAACTGGTTCTTCCTCCGGTGCTGACTCGGCCCTTTCTGAAGTGGGGTGGTGCTCCCCAACCCCAGGTCTTGACTTACAGACTCTCTGGGGAGACTGACTGGGAACACCTCACTCTCTTTCCTAGCCCCACCTCCCCAATTCGTGGTTCAATTCCACTCATCCTTCAAGGGCTTTGAAAAGCTGTGGCAAAGGAATCAGAGTGATGCAGCCAGGAGCCAAGGGAAACAGGCAGCTCCTAGACTCTCCCCAAGAGCTCCAGGAGGAACCAGTCCTGCTGACACTTTGATTTTTGCCCTGAAAAACCCACATCAGACCTGTCTTTCAAAACAGATAACGAATTTGTGTTTTGTGAAGCCACTACATTTATGACAATTTGTTACAGCAGCCACAAGAAGTTAATGCAGGTCTAGAACCATCTGGTATATTTTCAAGTTGGTCTTGGCAGACTGGTCAAGAGTCCATGCTCTTCTGGAACGAGTGAGATTCCCTCCAGTGTCATCAACACATGTACTGACCTCTCCTGTGTGCAGAATGGGTATAAGGGTGCTCCCTGGTTGCAAACAGAGTACAGTAGAAGTCAACACAATATTGTAAAGCAATTATCCTCCAGTTAAAAATTTTTTAAAGATTTGAAAAATAATTTTAGTGAGACCAAAAACACTTCTGTACCATTAATAATTAAAATAAAACCATGTTTATTTCAATTAAAAAATGTTACTCTAGGGGCTAAATTGTTAACGTAAGGTTCCTAGAACTGAGCTGGGCCCTCGGGAATGCCAGCCTGAGTATGGGGCCTTCTGGATCATCCTCCAAACCTGGACCTTACCTGGAGGGATTCCAACAAGGTGGAAAGCATGGTCAATGGCCTAGGCCGGCAGGTCTCTGGGCGATGCTGGACAAGGCGATGGAACATTTCTGAGCCTCAGTGCCCTCATACGTAGATGGAGCTGGGACTAGGAATACTTATCTTGTCGTATTGTTGTGAGTCAACTTTGCTGAAATGTATGTGAGAGTTCACACCAGCGCTTGTTGTATCCAGCACACACATTAAAGGGACGGTCTCAGTAAGCCACCCCCCGACCCCGACTCTGTCACATCCCTGGAATGGCTGAAATAAGTTCAAATAAGTTTCAGATAAGCCTGGGATGATTCTGCTGCTTCTCTTTTAGGCGAAGTCTGCTACAGGAGCAAATACCTGAGAAGTGATACCTACACTGCCAATATCGAAGCAAACAGGATTGTGGTGTCAGAATTCGGAACAATGGCCTATCCAGACCCCTGCAAAAACATATTTTCCAAGTAACTGTCCGTTTTGTGTCTAGTCCTGCTTTCCGATATCCCTGGCAGTAGAGACAACCAGCGTTTGCTCCTCTGACGGTGTGTTTAGGGTGGATGGAAAACTTGCCGTGATGGCCTTTGACCATGTAGGCTACATACTTTTGGATCATTGATAGCAGGCGAGGCAAAGAGCATCTGGCAGATTGTCAGATGTTCTCCCACATGGCTGGTAGGAGAGCACTTTGAAATCACCTATCAAAATTACAAACACACATTCCCTTCAGTCCAGAGAGGTGCTTGCTTGTGTCTGAAATGACAAATGTACAAGGTTATTCATGGCTGAATAATTTGTTATGATGAGGAACTGAAAATAACTCAGGTCATCATTAAGAGTAGAGTGTTAAATAAATCACAGTAACACTATACAGGAAAACACCAGGCAGATATAAAAAGCACTGAGGATGCTCTCTATGTACTGAATGGAAGATTTCCAAGATATACTGCTAAGTGGGGAAAAAGGAAAAAAAAGCAAAGTGTATAAAGAGCATATAATATGCTATAATTTGTGCTATAAGGCAGGGGGATATCTAGGTTTGTTTTTGAATGTGCAGAAAGCCTGGGAGAAGGCATGGGCGAGATGGGGAACCAATGGGAGGAAGGATGGGGGAGATTTTCAGTTGTATACATTTAAAATCATCTAGGTTGTGATGCATATGAATGCCTTACACGTTTTGAATTGTTGGCCAGGGAATCAGGCCAGCGGTCATCATCTCCTTTCTGATAGTCTTTAGACATAGAAGGGCTGTGAAATGTCTTAGGGGTGGACTGTCCTGGAGAGGGAAGCTGGTTCCTGCTTCTCCAGAGCTGACATCATCTCTCCAGTCCCAGCTTCCAGCGCTGGGGGTCCGGCACACAGTAGGCTGGGAACACCCATTACAGAACGGGGAGCAGCGGGAGGGAAGGAATTGAAAACTGCAGCTTGTGCGGCATCCTTGCTGTTACACTGATTGCCAGTAGGGGGAGCACTCACCAGTACACGGGGCCAAGACTTCATGCTTTTGAGTTTGCCTTCTAATCAAACGATCAGTTCTTAACTCAGTTTACTTTCCTTTTTCAAAGAAACGAATTTCTTGGACAAAGTTGAGGTAACGAGGGTGGACTCTCATTCCTGCTCAAAGCAGAGATCAACTGCTTTTCTAGTTTCGGGGGAGCCATTATGGGTATGTGTATGATTTTTATAGAGCTTCTTAAACTACTTGAGAACAGTCCACCAGCTCTTGATGGCTCTGGTCAGGGAGACCTTTGGATTTGGGGAGCTGGGGAGGGCTCAGTGGGCAGCCTTGCTGTCCCAGCTGACTCCCTTCTTAGCTGATTGGATGTGGTGGCGTTTTGGGTTAACTCGATCTCTGGACTGTCAGATTCCTCAAGTGACCAGTTGTGACCCAGCACTTTCCCTCCCTTAGTTGAAGTAGAGTGTTTTAAGTGGTAGGCAAACTAAAGGCATCTGGAGTAGAACCTTCCAGCCGAGTGGACACAGTGGTTGACCCGCTGACTTGCTTTCCTCCCCAGAGCTTTCTCCTACCTGTCCCACACCATCCCTGATTTCACAGACAACTGTCTGATCAACATCATGAGGTGTGGAGAAGACTTCTACGCGACCACAGAGACCAATTACATCAGGAAAATCAACCCCCAGACCCTGGAAACCCTGGAGAAGGTATCAGTGAATCTATAAGCAGCCTCAGTGCCTGACTTGAGGAATGGACCCTCTGACTTAAGGAATGGAGCCCCCCTCTGATCCCCTCGTCTCGGGCATCTTAGCACTAGATTCTAAGCTTCCTGATGGCAGGACTCTGTCCTGCCATCTCTGTGTCTGTATTCGTTCCTAGCACTCCCATGACAAAGGAACACAAACTAGGTGGCTTAGGTCAACAGAAGTGTATTCCCTCACGGTTCTGAAGGCCAGAAGTCTGAAATCAGGTGCTGGCAGGCCCTGTTCTCTCTGAAGCTTCTAGGGGAGGAAACTTCTTTGCCTCTTCCTGCTTCTGGTGGTCGCCCCTTGGTTTACAGTTGCCTCGTTCCAATCTCTTGTAAAGATACAAATCAACCCACCCTATTCCAGAATGACCTCATTTTAACCCTATTTCCAAAATATAAACACGAGCGGTTAGGACTTACTTCACCTGGCCTTTTTGGAAGATCCAGTTCGACCTCTAACAGTGTCGACAGTCCTCGGCACTGAGTGGCCCCTCAATGGAAATTTGAATGAATCAGTACTGGGCTGTCCAGGACTCCCAGCAGCCCTGAAGAGGGAGGCATTAGGTAAGAGCACGGGTGCAAAAATCAGTGCAGATACCTTTCCCGGGCAGAAGCAAGTCTACATTTTCGTGAAGATCAATAGACCCACTTTCAATTTTCTCCAGCTGGCTGTTCCAAGCCTTGATGTCTTTGCAATACATCTTAACGATCTGTTAGAGGGAGTGCTTTTCTTAGCTGTGAAATCACATCCAGCTCCTCTGAAGCTAGGCAGCATAGGTCCAACTGATGAGTGCTTTCCACAAAGCTGCAGAGAAGAATCACTAGATGAGAAAGAGGTAGCACCTGACGTTTGGCCAAAGGTTGTGCTGTTCTCAGGGAGGAAGAGCAGACAGCTGGTTCCCTGGCCACCCCATTGTTCTATGGTTGTGGCCTGTTTGGAGTTGGGATCATTACTGAGGTTGTTAGTCAATGTTTCCCTTTGACCAAATGCTTTTTGTAACCTCTCCGTTCCCAGAATAACCCTATGAGAGAGGCCTGAGGATTTATGCCTCTGTGGGATACAAAAGGGGAGAATTTCAATGACTTCACCAGGGCCAGGATTAGCACTCAGGCTGCCTCTCTGCCCACGTCGTTCCTTGGAGCTCTCTGCGGTGAGGCATCGGGTTTCCACACTGAGGCCACCCAGCAGGGCCAGAAAGGGGCAACTGTCAGAGAACACAGATGTAGCTCACCAAGCCCCCTGAAGCCTATGGGGGCTGTGGGAGCCCCCACGAGGTTACATCAGGTCACAAGAGGAACCATCTCCTTTAAAGGCAATGTCTGCCTTATTTTCAGACTGGGAGACGTGCAAAAATAGCTGTCATCTCCCTGAACCTGGAGTCAGTCAGCTCTTGGCGGGACTTCACCCTCTCCCCTTTTTAAAAGCAGCTGACTGTCATGTTTTGCAGGTTGATTATCGTAAATACGTGGCTGTAAATCTGGCAACATCACATCCTCACTACGATGCTGCTGGAAATGTTCTCAACGTTGGCACATCCATCGTGGACAAGGGGAAGACAAAATATGTGATCTTTAAGATCCCTGCCACAGTCCCAGGTGGGTCATTCTGGGGCTGTGATGAGGCATGAACACCAAGGGTGGCTCTTTGGGAAGAGTGCTGGCTTTGGTTGATAGCACAACACTCAACCTGACACTTGCCCACATCGATGACTCAGAGGACCATGGACTCACTTTTCTCCTTTAGGAGAAAAGGGATGATGCTATGCTTCCTTTTGGAAGAAGTGAATCCCTTTGCTGTTCCAACCTCCTTTTCCTTCGATTCCTGTTCATTAATTCATTAATTTACCCATTAATCATATATTTATCAATCTAGCCACTGATGTCGTCATCCATCCATCCATAATTTTTCAGTTTTCTGACAAACCTGCATCTGTCAAGGCTGTGCTGCTCTCTCTCATCCCAGCCCCAGAAGCCAGGCTCCCCGGGTTGTTCAGGGAGCTCAGGCCTGCTGGCATCCACTCCAGATTCCGCCCTGTTCCCTGGGCCTTCTAGACAGTCTTCACTCAGGCCCGGGAGCCTGGCATGGCGCCCAGGCCGATTGTGATTGCCCGTTCCTGCAGGGGAGAAGGGCGGGACTCCTAGCCCTTATTTGTGCAGGACCCTCTCGGCAACCACACCCAGGAGACCAGGCCTCCGAGGGTGGCTGCGCAGGCTCCAGGGACAGTGTAGGACTGCAAGGGTGCTCAGCTAGACCTTCTGGTTTAGGAAGACCGGTTTCCATCGGAGATCTCTCCTGGCCCCTCCCTTACCATTCTGTAGAGCACCCCCTGTCCAGCAAATTCCAGGCTCCACTGGCAGACGGGAGTTCCTGGGTCACACAGTACAGTGAGTGCTCTTGTTAAATGGAACCCCCGTTAATTAAGCCAATAAAGGGATACAGGGTCTGGCTCAGGATCCTAGAATGTCACACCTGAGGGTAGGCTAGCGTTGAGTTTGCCACCTCATGTTCCTGAGGACCGGGAGCCGCAGGGGATCAAGTGACATCCTCACGGCTCACAGCAGGTACCCTCCGCACCTGCTCCAGGCTGGTGCTTCACCAGGATTCACACCTGCCTCCTGCCTCCCAGGCCAGGGTGCCTTTCCTTCCCGTTTGCTTTGTGTTCCATTTGTTTAGTGAAGAAAAGAACTACCCCACAACCTGACAGCCTCCCTCCCACCAGCCAGCTGTTTACAGGGTACACAGGTGGCCACAAGAAAAGTGGGGACGCTTGCATGTAACTCATTATAACCCAGCCCCAGGCCTGGGTGGGAAGGCCTTTTGGCCAGCGGGTGACTCATCCTTGCAGAGGAATAAGAAAACCAAGCAGTCCTGAGCACCTTCGTGCTGGGTGCCAGGCAAGGTGCTCAGACTCCTGCAGTACTTCCTTCAGTTCCCTCCCTTCCCTCTAAGAGTTGTCCCTCCAAAGAACAGAGGAAGTGGCCAGGCTGAGGGGACTGTGTCTTTTTGGCTTAACCCTGTACCTTTGGCTGTCCCACTAAGCCTCAGTTTCCCATCTGTAAAATGGGAATCATACAGCCGACCTTGACTGTCACAGTCTGTCACATCAACATAGGCACTTGGGCTTACTCCTAGGTGTTTCAGAACAGGCAATGCCAAGAGAAACTCATAGAAACCCTGTGAAATGCATGTCAGACAATGGTCCTCAGCAACATGTCAAAGCTGCCCAGAGGCCCAGTGGTCCGGAGGCCTTGAGCTTGGGGAGGCAGCGGTTTCAGATACTAAATCAGACCCCCCGGGGCGGGGAAGGTCTGGTCCCTGCATCAGCCAGGCAGCAGCCCTTCACCTGATTTGCTGTCGACTCTCACTCGAAGGTTCTTCTCAGCAGCGGGGCGGGCTGAGAGGCTGGGCTGTAGGAGGCAGTGGCCCCGTGTCCTTGGCGGGGGCAGTCAGGTCCCACGCTGCTCCTGAGGCTGGCTTCTCTCCAGGGGGCAGAAAGAAGGGCCGGAGCCCCCTGAAGGACACAGAGGTCTTCTGCTCCATCGCCGCCCGCTCCCTCCTCTCCCCGAGCTATTACCACAGCTTCGGAGTCACCGAGAACTACATCGTTTTCCTCGAGCAGCCTTTCAAGTTGGACATCCTCAAGATGGCCACGGCCTACATTCGGGGCGTGAGCTGGGCTTCCTGCCTGGCCTTCCACAGGGAGGACAAGGTAAGGCCCGGCAGGGGACCCCCCCCCGGGGACCCCCCCCCCCCCCCTGCCGCAGCACCAGGACAGCCAGAGCCAGCCGGAGCTCAGCAGGCAGGGGCGGGCCAGTCAGCACAGGGAGGAAGTGAGCTCCCAGACAGTGTCCCCAGAGGCACCAGCCAGCCTTCCAGAGACTTCTGAGGCTGGGTGGTGCCGGAGTCCTGCTCCAGCTGGTCAGGGTTCCCTAAGGATGGACGGCGTCAGCGATACGAATGAGAAGACACAGCGAGTCGTGGTGTTTCCAAGTGTCTTCTGACTTTATTGTTTTTAAGACAGCTTTCATATTTTTAGTGGTACATAGAAACAAATGTAAAGTATAGAGTCATACCAGATCAGTTTAATGGTCAGCAGTGTTGACCCTCACCGACATCGTTTGCATATCTTAGTTCATTTTGTTTACATCATCTTCCGGCCTGGGGGCCTGCTAACATCTTGTGACTCTCCTATTGATAAGGGTTGATCAGTCAGAACGCTTTTGTATCAGGCACAGCAGGAAAGAATTCATCAATAGAAAGTTTCAAGGTAAAACCTGTTTTCGGTAATTTACTTTATGCCTTGTGCTTAACAGAAAAGAATGTGGTCCCATAAGGTCATAGAAGAGCAAGCTGAAGGTCAGCTCTAAGTAAGAATCATCAGCTAATTCAACAATTTTCTTATTATTTGCATTAAAGCTAAACTTTTATTTATATAAATCTTTAACTATTATGCTCTCATTATATAGGCTAAATACATTAAGAGTAAAAACATAGTGAGTAAATATAGACTAAGTAACAGTTTCATAAAGCAATATTTCTTATATTTCCTAACAAGCCTTTTTTCCTGCGAAGGGGCTCTGTGCCCATTGGTTCTGTTTTCTGTCATGTAGGCACAGGCTAAACTCAATGTTAGCAAAAGGAATTTAGATGTATATCTGATAATTTTATTTAGGGTGCTACCGTTCAGGGGCCTTGCCGATTTGAGGCTTCAGAACAGAAAGACAGATATCTTTAAGGTGAGCGCTGAGGCAGCCTTCCGAGAATCCCCGAGGGCTGAGAAGCCGTGCTCAAATCAGTCCTCTTTCTCATGACTCTGTCATGGGTGGGATCCCGCGAGCCGGCTCCCGTCAGGGTGGTCCTTCACAGGGGTCCCGAGTTAAGGCAAGGGGGTCAGCATCATCTGTCCAAACAGCGCAGAAAGCAGCGGCTAAGCCCCCCCTCCTCCCCATCCAGCCCCGCCAAGAGCCCCTCCATCGTCCATTCAGCACCCTTGTGCTCCCCTTTCCATGTGCCATGAGCATCCTCGGGCACCCATACAGAGATGTCTTTGTGGCCACCCCCTCTTTAATGCCTGCAATCTCAAGGAGGAGAGGGAGCAAAGCAGCTCCGTGAGGTCCCTCCCCTGCCCAGAATCTTCTGCTAGTTCCCCGTCTTCCCCAGAATCAGACCCACAGGCCTCTCTCACCAGCCTGGAAAGGCCCTCATCACGCCCTCAGCCCAGCCTCTGGCTCCCTCCTACACCTCAGACCTGCAGCACACATTCCTGCCTTGGGGCCTCTGCACTTTCTGCACTTTCCCTTCCCCTGGAACACTCTTCCCCAGCTGGTTCCCTCCCCTGATGAATCCAGGTCTGGCTCTAAGCCCCACCTCAACATCCCGGAGGCCCCCCTGTCTGTCACAGACCCCTCCCCACTACCAGGCTTTCTCCACCTCCCACCTCATTTCCTCAGTCGTGCCCGGCCATCATCCTTCACATGTTGTACATTTGGTCACTGACCCTTGGCCTTACCCCCACTGGACTATAAACTGCATGAAAGTGGGGGGGGGTTCTCTCTAGTTCCCCCCAAAATGTGTCAGTGTTTGTGGCATGAATGAGCTGGGCAAGGGGGCCTTCAGGGGGCCAGCAGAAGTGGGTTTGCTCTGGAGGACCAGGAGCATCAGGGCCCTGTAGGCATCCAGGCTGCAGGGATCCCCCAGGGATCTCTGGCCCCAGAGAGTCCCGCAGTGAGAGCCCCCGAGCCCTGGCAGGGCTTTGAATGCATTTGGAGAGTTTTGTGAGCAGTCCCTGCGGCTGACCCCAGGATTGGGTTTATGGGAAAGAAGTGCCTGTCATTTCACCCTGTGTTCATCTCCCAAACCCACTGTCCCTCCTCCTCTGCAACACTCAGCCCTCATTACCCCCACTTAACTTCAGAGCTTGATTTTGGGGAAAGAGAGAAAGGGACGATGAGCCAGAGGAGGTGGCTGGAGCTGCCCCTCCCTCCTTTCAGAGGAGGATGATCAGGCCAGAGCTGCCAAAACAAAGAAAACACCCCTTCACCCTTGGATTAAACAACTGGGGCTGCATATACGGCTAACTGCCACCCAGAGCGATACCGCCTCTGACACCAGAGGTGTGTGCACAGGCCTACTGAGCTGGCATCAGCTTGACTAGACCAGTCACTCGGCACCACAGCCCTCCAGGGCAGCCCGTTGCTGGGACAAGCTGCAGTGGGCCGGGGTCAGGGGAGGAGACCTGGGACGGGGCTTCAGGGCCTCTGGTCATGGGTGGGACCTGAGGAAGCTGAGAGGACTGGCCCTGACTGGTCCTCCCCAACTTGGCCATTGCCAGGGAGCTGGCCACTTGCTGCCCACCTGGATCTCAGCCGAGTGAAGGTCAGGGAGATGGTGCACTTTCAGGGCCCTCCCTGAAAGGTCCGGTCTTCCAGGTGAGGCCGAGACCCCATGTGGCAAAGCTTCCCTCCTCCCTATCGCCTCTGGTGAGGTTTGCCCCCTGGAGTGGGACAAAGAGGCTCAGAAAGGGGCAGGGTTGCTTAAGGGTCCCGAGCAGATGAATGGTTGGCTGGCCCTTGTCCCCCACCCAGTGCTGCAGTGTAGGGCCACGGAGGGAGAGCTGAGCCCTGGGCTGCATCTCCTTTCAGACTCACATTCACATCATCGACCGAAGGACGCGGAAGCCCGTGCTGACCAAGTATTACACGGACCCCATGGTGGTGTTTCATCACGTCAACGCCTACGAAGAGGATGGCTGCCTCCTGTTCGACGTCATCGCCTACAAGGACAGCAGCCTCTACCAGCTCTTCTACTTGGCCAAACTGAACAAGGACTTTGAGGAGAACTCCAGGCTCACCTCCATGCCCACCCTCAAGAGATTCGCACTGCCCCTCCACGTGGACAAGGTAACAGCTTGAGTTCTGGAGGAGGTGAGCCCACTCAGGAAGTGGCTTTGGTCCTGATTTCATTGACATTGAAATTCAAAATGTGGTGTTCTTAGAGAAAGGCAGAAAATGCTTTCATTATTTTCCCAAATATTGAACATATTCATGGTAGAAATTTTAGAAAATATACATTAAGTGAAAAGGAAAAAAATCACCATAAGCCCATTGCAAATATATTTGTATTGCTTCCCAAGTCTCTCTTTCTCTCTCCGTAGATAGACAGACAGGCAAATAGACAGGAAGATACACAAACATATTAACATATAATGTTATATATGCATATAACATACGCATATTGTATATATACATCAAAGCTGTTAAAAAGTATGTACAGTATGATTTTCTTTTCTAAAATTAACATATAGCATATAAATATGTATTTCTTAATTTTAGAGAAAAACTGCGCTGTGCATAATTTTTAACAGCTTTAATGAAATATAACTCACGTACCATACTATTCACCCATTTTCACTCATTTAAAGTGTACAGTTCAATGGCATTTAGTATATTCACAGAGTTGCTCTACAATCAATTTTAAAATATTTTCATTTCCCCCAAAAGAAACTTTGTACCCGTTAACCATCAGCCTCCCCCGTTCCTTCCACCCCCAGGTAACCACTGCCCTACTTTCTATCTCTGTAGATTTGCCTATTCGAGAGGTTTCATATAATTGGAGTCATGCAGGAAGCAGTCTTCTGTGGCTGGCTCCTCTCACTTCGCATGATTTCAGAGTTCTTCAGTACTGGGGCATGCATCAGTGCCTCTTTTTTTCACGACTGAATATGTACATTCTATTTTTTGTACTGCTTTTCTCTCCTACTTATAATCTAAACATCTTTCCATGACATTAAATATTCTTCTGTGACATCATTTTAAATATTTGCCTGACAGTCCGCAGTGGGGATTCATCTCCAGTTGCTTACCCATTTCCCTGATGTTGAACAGTCCTGTTCTTACATTCAAAATGACCACTGGGCCAAACATGGCCCTCAATTAGGGTGCTGCTGCCTAGGCTCTGGGCTTGTTTTAAAGGCTACAGAGGCTTCTGGCTCCAGAACTCCCTTAGTTCATGACTTAATTAATTTAAATGAAACCCAACTGAGTTCAATTCAATTTTGACGGTGCATCTGTACTGAACACACTCTATGTACCAGGTACGTTGCTAAGCATTTTATTTTCTTTACCTCACTTAATGATCAAAACCTATGGGAGAGATCCTCACATTAGCCTCATTTTACAGAAGAAGAAACTGAGGCTCAGAGAGGTTAAGGAATGTGCCCAAGGTCACACAGCCTGGTAGCAAAGCCAAGACTGGCTCTGAGCCCCTCCTTGGAGCTGGTAAAAAAGGGTATAACTATGCAGATCTCCTGAGCTGACCTAACTCCTGGAAAGATCCCCAGAGGGTCACCTTGACCCCTCACAGGGCCCCCTTGCAGGCCTAGGGAACAGAAGACACTCCTACATGCCCAGGGAGGCTTCCCCCACCCCCCTGACCCCTCCCAGCCAGAGTCCCTGGGACCTGGATTTGAGCCCAGCTTTGTCAGACCACATAGCTGGGTCCTTTCTCCTCTCCAGCATTTCCCCCATCTGCAGTCACTTGTGTATCTTTGTCATGATGTTCACTGTATTTCCTACCACTTCTGTTAACATTTACAAAATCATGTTTTCATTTAAATCAACTCACTCTTTCCCTAACTCATTTGGAAGGGAACCTATCACGACCCAGGGCAAAGCCAGCGTTGCGTGCTGCCAAAGGAGGAAGCGATGAGCATGAAGTGCTGTGATGAAGCACAGGTCCTGAGCGCTGGCCTGACGCTGTTGCTCTTGCCAAGACCCGATCTCTTTCTTAAAGAGGACACTGGGAAAGTATTCAATGTTAAAGGTATAGTGGAACCTAACTGAGACACTCTCCTTGACCTGGCTGGGAAGATTGGAAGAGAAGGGATTAACTTTCTCCTGGTGTGATTCAGGGCTAACAGTGAACAGCCGTGCCCCACAGAATCTCCACCTGACCCCTGGCCTCTGTGCCCCCCACTCTGGGAAGTTCCACAGTGCAGCGCTTGGAGCGTTTCCTGGCTCCAGGGTGCAACGGTGGGGCAGTGGGGTGGGGGGCTGTCACCCAGAGGGCGAGTCCCGAGGCCCGACCCCTCCCCCAGCCTCACAGACCTCAGCCTGGGGTGATGCACAGAGGAAGCACTCTCCCAATGCCTGCACTGCGGGATTCTGTCACCTCTTAACAAGCTTGAGAAACAATCTGCTTCCTTGGAACCAAGCTAAGAAGTTTAGCCTGTACAGTTTAAACAGGCTCTGCGTGAACCATCTGCAAAGAAAAGTGAGCGCTGGGAAGGGTAGCGCTGGCCACGCTTTTTAATTGCTGTTTATTGTCCCTTAAAAAATGTCTTCTTGCTTCGCTGCATGTGGACAGGGGAAGGTCGAGCAGGCAGACACGGCCTGTGTGTTCAGAGCCAGCAGCTCCGATTCCATCCGTCCACAAGTATGTTACGGAGGGGCCTTGGGGGCGGGTGATGCCACCTTTTCTCAAATACCCTTCATTCCGAGGCCTGTGCATGTCGCTGTCCCTCTGCCGTCCTCTTTCCATGAGTCCTCCACTCTCGTCCTGGCCGCAGGTCAGCCTGGCCTGGGGGCTCCGGGACCACCAGTCCAGTGAAGGCAGAACCTCCAGGGGAGGGGTCAGGGGTGAGCACGGCTCCCAGGCACCCCCCACCCCCACCCCAGGATCCTAATTCCTGCTCATCCTTCAGGTCTGGCGTCCTGACTCCCTCAGTGGGTTTGTATATTCCAGTGGCACCTACAGCTCTTTGCTCACATTGATCTCAGGAGTAATGAGCTTGTTGGGTCACCTCTTCCTGTGAAAGCCCCCAGGGGGCCCGGACTCTTGGTCTTATCAGCCATTTATCATCCCCTGCACCCATCACAGGGTCTGGCTCTCAGCGGGTTCTCTCGAAGCCCTTAGATATTTTGAATGAATGAATGAGAAAGGTGATGCAAGGTCTCTCAAAGGATGCAAGGCCTTCCTTTAGCATTTGGAACACTTCCCAAGTGGAAAGCAACTTCTACGTAGAATGGGCTAGAGTGAATGAAGTGTGTTCAGAAGTCTGAGGCCTCCCAGCTGCCCCAGATTCTCTGGCATTTGGGCCAGCTGGGGTCAGAGGAAGGAGGGGCCCATTGGCACCCTTGGCCTGTTTGTTAGGGTGGCATGGGGGTTGTCTAAGGCAGGGCTGGGCCCCCAGGAGCCTGGGTGGTGTGGCCCATCTGTGCCAGCTGCCCTGCCCTCACCCTGCAGGGCTCCATGCGCTGCTTCCAGAATCGGGTTGGGGTGGCATCTTCGACCTCGAAGGGGTGGCTCCAACTCCTGGCTCAGTGGATTTGGTTTATCTTGTGTCCAAATAGTAAGAGAAACCACCGTTCCTCGAGGGCTCCCCCTGCGCTGGGCCCTGTGTTAGATGCCTTTTCTTCTTTTAGATCCAGGCCAGAGGGGCCCCTGTTCTGGCTTTTCTCCAGTGGCCCTTCTCCACAGGGTGAGGAACCCACGGGGCTACAGGGTGCCCACCCAGAAGGGCACCCTCGCGACCCCGGCCATAACCTGGGATCCCTGAGTTCCTTGCCCAGATGTCCCACACCTGCCTCCAGCGCCTGCCTCTGCCCTCCTGAGGGCAGACAGTGCTGCTGGTGTGTCAGCCTCAGGCCCAGGAGGGAGGCAGGGGAGGCCGAGGCTTCCATGCAGCAGGAAGAAAAGGAGGTGGGGAGCCTGGGCCCAGAGGCCAGCCTTCCTTCTCCCCTGCACCCCATTCCAGAAGGCCAAGGAGTCCTGGAATTGCCAATCCACACGCGTCCTTCCAGACCCAGCACTGCCTGACGAAGCAGTGTTCTCTGTCCAACGCAGTCAGTCGCCGCTGGACTGGGTGACTGGGCTATGGAAATCCAGCCAGTGAAGCCAGGGGATGGAGTTTTAAATTTACTGAATTTAAATTTGAATAGCCACCTGTGGCTGGGGGTGGTTGCCTCACCCAGACCACACAGTTCCACAACATGTTGAAGCTCTGTGTATAAAGGAAGGGAAGATAAAGTGGTATTTGACTTAACCATTCAATATATGTGGACATAGGGTTGGCAGGCCTCTGCATTCATCCTGGGTCCTGCAAATGTGCGTGCGTGCTGAGTCACTTCAATCATGTCCAACTCTGTGTGACCCCATGGACTGTGGCCCACCAGGCTTCTCTATCCATGGGGGTTCTCCAGGCAAGAACACTGGAGTGGGTTGCCATGCCCCCCTCAAATGAGTGGGGCTGTGTAATGGTCTGCATGCTCCTCACCGAATCTGCATGAGAGTGCTTGAAGTTATTTGTCATCCCCATGACAACAGATGAGAGAGAAAGTAACCTGCCCAATGTCGCAGAATCATCGTAGGATTTGAGCTAGGATTTGCATGCCTGTCTGTCTCATTCCAGCTTACTAACTACAGTGGGTTTGGCCCTGGACCAGATGTTTTCATAACCATTATTTAATTTAATCCTAACCACGGTGCTCAGACACTGTTCGAAGAAACCTTCGCTTGCTCTCACCATCCATCCAGAAGTTACGGATTGCCCCCAGTTTTACAAACAAGGAAGCAGGCTCCAGTTCACGTAGTCTTGGGGAGGCCTACTCGAGCTCAATCACAAAGAAACCTATAGAGTCAGATTTCACACCCAGGACTGCCAAATTTCAAAGCCAGTGTTTTTTTGGGATGACGGAGATTAACTGCTTCTCCTGGGAGGTCCCTTGCGTTGAAGAAGTTCAAAGCCAGTCTGCAGGATTTTATTGAATTCTGGCTGGAGAGCGATTTCTTCCCAAAGTCAAGCACACTGGCCGCAGAAAGCAGCTGAGTCATGCTTGTTACTGCTATGTGTGGAAAAATTCACGGTCCATGCCTCAACCAGTCTGACCAGTTTCATGCTGGAGCTAGAAAACATGTCTACAGACCGCCTCCCTGAGAATCAAGCCCGGGACATGCACAAGAGGCCCGTGGCTGCTGCCTCGTGACTACAAGGCAACGGGCAGGACTTCTCACCGTCTGTGAGGCTGTGTGCACAGGCGGAGGCGAACAAGAGCTGCTCCCAACAAGACACCCGATGTGCCAGGCGCTGGATGACTGTTTCACACCCTTTGTCTGGTTCTTCTGATTCTTACACC
This sequence comes from Okapia johnstoni, assembly GCA_024291935.2. Taxonomy (NCBI): domain Eukaryota; kingdom Metazoa; phylum Chordata; class Mammalia; order Artiodactyla; family Giraffidae; genus Okapia; species Okapia johnstoni. Next base: position 71,904,401 of record CM044310.1, read on the forward strand.
TGCAAAGCACATGTTCTGCCTCTCGAGAGTTGAAGGAAAAGCTCATTAAGGCATACATTCATGCATTCCTTTAGCAGTTACTTCCTAGGAGCTGCCTGTGTGCCATGCACAGAGTGAAATGTGGTCACTGTCTTCACAGGGAAGACAGCATCAAAGAAGGAACCAGGTCCATAAAGGAGATAATTACAGCGTGGGACAGACACCTTGGAGACACTGCAGACTGAGCTGTCAGGGAAAGGGATGTTGAAGCTGAGACCTATGGGAGGGGAATGGACCAGCCTCAGGGCCTTTGCACCTGCTTTGCCTGCTGCCTGCCGTGCTTCTGTTTCTGAGCTGAAGAACCACAGTGTGGAGGTCTGGGCTCAGCTTCTGCTCCCCTAGCGTGACCTTGGGCAAGCCACTTTCCTACCCTGGGCCTCAGTTTCCTCCTCTGTTAACTGGGATTGCACTAAACACATCTCAAAATTCAGCTTCTAAGATGCAGTAAATGTCCTGCCTTCCTAGCAAAAAGCTGCTGTTGTTGAGTAGTCACTAAGTTATGTCCGACTCTTTTGTGACCCCATGGACTTAAGCTCACCAGGCTCTTCTGTCCATGGGATTTTTCCAGGCAAGAATACTGGAGTAGGTTGCCATTTATAGGTTTATTTTAATTATAAAAACTTGTTTGGGGACATTTGGAAAGCCGAGAAAAGTTTAAATGAGAAGTCAGGCATGACAGTAATTCTCCTCCTGGAATTCCAGATGCCAGTGGTCTTGCTCCTCATCCCCCTCCCAAGTGCCCAACCTGAACTCACCCGCCAGGGGTAGCAGCAATAATAATAATAATATAATAATACAATTATGTGATCAACAGCAGTTAACATTTATTTAGCACCTACTGTTAACCTGGCCTTCTTGTAAGCCAACAGCATGGATTATTTTATTTAGTTTGCATGATAACTCGGAGATGCATATGCTATTTATACAATGCTTGTGCTACACCTCATTATACAGGTGGGGAAACTGAACTTCAGAGATGTCAAGTAACTTGTTCAAGGTACCACGGCAAGTGTGTGGGGACACAGGGAGTAACTGCTGCTCGATAGACATTTAGTTAATTGTGTTACGTCTCTCTTCCGGGTTAAAGTATTGAACAAAGTCTTGACTGTCACTTAAGACCAAGAGATGTCCTTCATAGACATTTTTTTCTCCCAAGTAATTTTATCTCATGTTTGTTTTTCTTTCCTGCTTGTTTGTTTTTCTCCTATTTTTTCATAGGAGAAAGTACTGAAAATCTAGAAAAATATAGAAAAAGAAATTAAAGTCTCCATAACCCACTGAATGCTATATTGTTACTATTTGGCATATTTCTCCCAGGCTCTTTTCAATGTAATTTCTTTTCTTTTTTAACATGGTTGAGCTCAGACTGTGTCCCAGTTTTCTCTGCTGCTTTTTCACTCGGTGTTCTATCGTGAGCGTTTTCCATGTTACTATGAACTCTTTATAAACACCTTTTTAATAACTGATGCAGCCTTTTACAGATGCATCATGCAATACTTAAAAAGCGAGAACTTATAAGAACTTATAAGTACAGCCATTTCACTTATAAGCACATCCATTTCACCTGTGAGGGATCAGGCAACCCAGAGCAGAAAAAAAGTTCCAGGGTTTCAGAGCCCCCTTCCACAACCCACCAGCTTTGCCTTCTTCGAGGAATCACCTCCAGTCCCCAATTCTCATTTTTAACTGATAACACCAATCATATAATAGCTGCTTCTGGTGGCTAGCGTGAGGCCAAAACAAGATGACAGACACTGAAGCATTCTTTTAAAAATGTGCACATAAAGCAAGTGTTTGCTCTGGACAACGTTTTAATTTATTTGGAAAAACTGATCTCTTTCAGAATGCAGAAGTGGGCTCCAATTTAATCAAACTGCCTTCTACAACAGCACGAGCCCTAAAGGAAAAAGATGCCCAAGTCTACTGTCAGCCGGAGTTGCTCTACGAAGGTAAAACGCACTTTCTCTCCTGTGTTTAGAGGAAGAGGTCAATGTCCTCGTTACATAACACCTCCTTCCAAAGCAGAGGAGCTGTGTGTGGACCAAGTAGCGAGAGGAAGACTGTGAGACATTAGGCATTTGTATTGGAGACGCTTCTCTCTCGTGTACCTTCACACCCCTCCCAGCACTAGGGTGGTCTCTGGACCCAGGAACTTTCACGGCTGGCCTTTTGAATGCTGCCATGCTTTCTTTTAAAACATTTATTTATTTTTGCATTTAAATTTTTATACAGTCTTTAAAGGTTACTTTCCATTTACAGTTATTCTAAAATATTGGCTCTCTTTCCCGTGTTGTACAATCATCCTTGAGCCTGTCTTACATCCAGTAGTTTGTACTTCCCTCTCCCCACCCCTATATCACCCCCTCCTCCCCCCTCACCGGTAACCACTAGCTTGTTCTCTATATCAAATGCTGCCGTGCATTTGTGAAAAATGCTCAAAATCGCTCATTATTAGAGAAATGGAAATCAAAACTGCAGGGAGGTATCACCTCACACAGATCAGAATGGCCATCATCATTAAAAAAAAAACAAACTATAAAAATAAATGCTGGAGAGGGTATGGAGAAAAGGGTACCCTCTTGCACAGTTGGTGGGAATGTAAACCGATACAGCCACTATGGAAAACAGCATGGAGATTTCTTTGAAAACTAGGAATAAAAGTACCATATGACCCAGCAATCCCACTACAGGGCCTACACCCTGAGGAAACCAGTTCCGATGCTGCCACGTACTGAACAGCACAGCATATGCGGATTTCTATCTGGGCACACTGAGAACACGCTGCAGAACAGGTGCTGTCGCCTCTGTTGGCCAGAGGAGAAAACTGGGCCTCAGAAAGGCTGTGCCACACCCAGAACCTAAAGCCCCTCGGAGAGAAGCCCCAGCCACGGCAGCAGGGCCTCCCAGCCCAGCGCTGCGGACACGGGTCGGGGCCGTTCCTTGTGGAGGGGCGGCACTGGGCATTGCAGGCTGCTGAGGCCTGCATTGAGTCGAGCCTGCAACCCGACTGAGAACCACTGTCCTAGAGCAGAAGCCTGTGGAGCAGGGCCTGTGCTCCTGTGCTCAGTGTTGTCGCCAGCACGAGACAGGAACCTGGCTCAGAGCAGCTGAGCTCAGTACGGAAGTGAGGAGTGAGCGGCTGGCCCAGGACACGGCTGGGGAGTGGAGGGGCAGGGCTCCAGGGCCCGGCTCCCCGAATTGCTGCCCCATGCCACTTAGAAATTTAATTTGACACAGCAGACACATGTAAATACGTATACATGGACATGGATGAAATTTGAAGGCTTTTTTGGATTACAAAAGTAATAGATATAATGAAATTTTCACATGAGAAACTTAGAATGGACAATATAAACTATGAGCCACAATAAGGAAGTTATCACCCTAGCAGCACTTCTAAACTTTTCCTCTACATTTATAACATAGTGGTGATAATTCTCTAAGCAGCCTTTTACATCTAATGTTATGATGGGGACATTTCCCCATGTTATTAAAATTCTTTGTAAATATTACTTTTTATTACACGATTTCATTAGATTTATTTAAATATTCCCCACTGATGCTTCCTCCATGCTTCAGAAGTTTCTGTTCACACCCACATACATTTGCATGCACATACTTTTTTTAAAAGAGTGTTTAAAAAGTTGTAGTGGCCTCTGATTTTAATCATGCAATTCTCTTTGATTTCTATCTTGGATAATTAAAGATGTTTATACACTTAAAAACCAAGATCTATCTTACCTTGCTCCCGAAGCTTCTAATAGAGCTGGGGTAATTATCCAAGGTTCCCTCCTCCTGCCCTTTGACCAACCTTGATCCAACTCAGGGCCTGAGTGAAGTTCAGGGATCCTGGCTTGGGAGCCATTTTTGTAGAAAGGAGGCTCAGCCTAGATGCCACGAAGGGCGGGTGATCCCAGCCCTCCTGAAGGGGGCCCTGTCAGCCATGTCATCTCTCTCCAGGCTTAGAACTGCCTCAGATCAATTATGCCCACAATGGGAAGCCATACCGCTATGTCTTTGCTGCTGGAGTCCAGTGGAGCCCCATCCCAACCAAGGTACTGGTCCCTGGCGGGTGGCAGCCTGGGATGGTCATGTCTGTCTGCAAAGCTGAGTTCTCAGGGAGGTCAGGACTGAGGTCCCCTTGGGGATGGGGGTAGGTCGGAGAGTGAGATTGGTTTGGGACAAAATACGCTGGAAGCAATGACGGAGCATCCAGGAGAGGGAGCTGCACCTAATGGGCTTCACTCAGGGAAGACGTGGTGGCCGGAGTTTATCCATTGATTTCTTTATCGGATGCATGTTTATTGAGCACCAGCTTAGGCACCCAGGAATAGCAAGTGAACAGGAGGGTCCTAGTTCCTGCCCTCAAGGAGCTCATTGTCTCAAGCAGAGAAGATAGAGCTGAAACTTGGAGGATTTATTTTGCTTTTTAAAATTTTTTTATTCAAGTATAGTGGCTCAGTGGTAAAGAATTCACCTGCCAATGTAGGAGACGAGGGTTCAATCCCTGGGTCCAGAAGATCCCCTGGAGAAAGAAATGGCAACCCACTCCAGTGTTCTTACCTGGGAAATCTCATGGACCGAGGAGCCTGGCAGGCTACAGTCTGTGGGGTCACAGAGTCGGACACGACTTAGCAACTAAACAACAACGTGGTTGATTTACAATATCATGTTAGTTTCAGGTGTTCAGCACAGCGGTTCATATTTTGGTTTTAAAACTATTTGTTGAACACTTGCTGTTTCCCAGGGACCATGCTGAGTGCTGTACAGACATCACTTTTCCTTAGTAGCTTCAGTTTTTAGTAAGAAAATGGAAACTCTTTTTTTAAAAATGCAAGCAATGCAGGGATGTACAATGAGAAAAATTAGGTTCCCACACACACATCCACATGCCCCGAGTCACTCTCCATTAATCCCACACCCTAAGGGGAAAGTGGCTTATTAGAGACAGAGAGAAGGCCAGGGACTCACGCTTGGAAAGCAATAAAGCAAGCACATTATGCTTTAAAGGTTGGGCATTGAATATGTTAGATTATCTGATATGTATAAAAATTGCAATATAGTGTCCAATACCAGATAAATCCAGGGTTCTTATTTCTTTAAGAATTCAGTGTGTATATCAGCTCTGCGGTGGCAGGAGGACCTTAGCTTAAAGTCGGAGAAGGAAGGATGCTGCTTTCCTTTCTGTTTTTGTGCTGACCAGAGGCAGGTGTCATCTGGGGCCTATGCTCGCTAGTGTCAGGTCCGCATCTGAGGGGCTCACCCCGTCTCTGGGGCCTTGACGCCTTCCTTTTCGCCGGGAATGAGCACGCTCTGCAACCATTCATTTCGCATTTCTCCCCGTTGCACACGCAGATAATAAAATACGACGTTCTCACGAAGTCCTCATTGAAGTGGGCAGAGGCGCACTGCTGGCCGGCGGAGCCCCTGTTCGTGCCCACACCGGGTGCCAAGGATGAGGATGATGGTAAGGCCTGGGAAGGGCAACTCGCTTGCTGCACTGTGCTTGTGGCCACCCTTCAAACTGAGACACTGTTCGGGGGCAGCGACCCCGCCCTCATCACACAGCTGGTGCAGCCATGCTTTGAAGTCCAGGTGGTTCTGAGTGCAAAGTGGTAGGGTGAGGAAGTCCCCAAGCCCACTCCCACTTCTGCAAGTTCAGGGGTCCCCAACACCATCCTCAGCTTCAGTAGGAGAGCCCACAGAACACATGCAAAGCTGTTACACTCGTGATGATGCGTTATCTCAGCGGGAGGGCACAGACTGAAAGAGAAAAGGCGAGTGGGACGGCATCTGGGAGAGTCCCGTGGGTGGAATCTCCGGTGGTCCTCCCTGCAGGAGTCACGGACCATGCCCACTTCCCCAACGACCCCCACGGAGCGCGGCCAACCAGGGGTGCTCCCTCAGCCTGGGGTCGGAGCCCGTGTGGGGCATGGACGCGCGGACCACGTTGACTTCTAGTCTTCCGCCCTTCTGGAGGTCGAGCTGACGTCTGTGACCCAAGTGCTTAATTGCTTCCATCGTGTCCGACTCTGTGCGTCCCCATGGACTGTCGCCCACCAGGCTCTTCTGTCCATGGGATTCTCAAGGCAGGAACACTGGAGTGGGTTGCCGTGCCCTCCTCCAGGGGATCTTCCCGACCCAGAGATCCAACCTGCATCCCTTTTGTCTCCTGCATTGGCAGGTGAGACCTTTACCACTAGCACCTCCTGGGAAGCCCTGTGGCCCAAGGCCTCCCCCTGAATCACTTTGCTAGGCCGGGTTAGATGGCATGGCCACAGGTAAACAAAGACTCTCTCATCAGACCAACAGTCCAAGGACTCGGGCGTCATCTCCCAGGGGCAGAAGGCCAGACCTCCTTTTGGGGGAGACTAACACAAAAGCCCACTTCCTTTCCACAGAGCAACACTACCCTGGCCCAGGGTGTGGAATCTTGGTTTTAAAATTCATTGCGGTGGCTGGGTCAGAACTTGTAACTCCTCTGAGCACGTAAACTTTCCAGGGAGCCCCTTGAAAAGCTCGTGGGATTCATCTCTCGTCTGGGTTTCCACCTGACCAAAAGGTCCTTTTCCTCCTTGATTTTGTCCCAGAAATGCCCTGTCCATCCCCCTGGGGATGCCAAGGAGGGTAACTAGAAGCCTGGGTGGGGCGGCCAACACCTGCGGGGGAGGGCAGGCTGCCCGCTGAGCCTGCCAGCTGCTTCCCTCGGGTGAGAAGGGAGTGGTTTTCTATCTGGGCGGTGTCTTCCTATTGACCTGCATGGCACAGCATGCCAGGCAGAGGACCCATGTCACTGTCACCTCTAAGGTGGGGGACAGTTGGTGCCACCTGCTACCGAGGCTGACCTCCCCCTGGGTTGGGCGTGTACTCCCTGCATATTCTCCTGTGGGCAGGGAGCAGCCTTGTCTTCATTCCACCAGAGGAAAGACTCGGAGAGTGAGGTCACTTACCCACAGTTGCACGCCCAGTTCATACAGGGGAGGGTTTGAGTCCAAGCTGATTTGACCTCAGCTGTGCTCAGCCACTCTGAAACCCGGGAGGCCTTGGGAAGAATCAGGAATATTTGCTGGAAGCTTATTGCTCTATTTTGTTTAGTCCTCTGTCCCTTTGAGAGTGAATATTTAGACTATTCTCATTTCACACAGGGGAAAGCTGCACACACATGAGGTGGATTGCACTTATTCAAATGCCACTTGAATGTGGCTGGTCTGAGTTTAGCCTAAGTGCAGTGTTGAAGCTGATTCACTGTAACTGGAATTTCTAAATAGTAGGAAAATAGCCATTCTTCTGTACGTGGAATAATTCACAAAGTGCTTTCATAACTGACTGTGCAAGATCCTCTCAGCAACCCCCTGAGAGTGGAGAGGATTATCCCCACTCTACAGATGAAGAGACTGAGGCTCAGAAAGGTGAGGGGACGGGCCCAGCCAAGCCTTCCCATCTCCCTGGCCTTTCCCTTAAGCTCACACAGAATATCAAATTCACTTCCCTTCTGTTTCAATTCGGTACAAAGAACAGGGAGGCAGAGCTGAGAAACTTAGCTCCCCGGCTGGACGAGGTTCAAGGCTGCACTTTTACAAAGTGTCTCTCCTTGTTTCCCCAAAGGGATTATCTTATCGGCCATTGTCTCTACTGATCCCCAGAAATCGCCTTTTCTGCTGGTTCTCGATGCCAGAACTTTTACGGAACTGGCCCGTGCGTCCGTCGACGTGGAGATGCACCTGGATATCCACGGGCTGTTCATCCCAGATGCAGGCTGGGACCTGGGGAAGCAGGCCCCTTCCCGGGAGGAGCCAGACAGGGCTGCTGCCGGCCATGCGGCCCCACGGACCTGACAGCCTGGAGGCTTTGGTCCTGGGGACCAGCTCCACCAAGCTCACGGCTGGTCCCGCCCCGGGGGAGGTGCAGGAGAGGTGGTCCTTCATTTCATTTCCCACTTATTCTTTCTGCGGTTGCTTTGAGTCAACATTCTGAAAACAGAACTTGTCGGTATCTTTTCTTTCCTTTTATTTTGGCCATGAGGACCTTGCTTGAAAGTCAATCAAATATTTATTGATTAGCTCTAGCCCTTGTAAGAAAGCCGCCTTCCTTGAGTACAAAGACCATGACCATGAATCAGAAATTGTATTGTCACATAATCATTGTCCCTAGAATGGGCACATATGGCCCATTGGAGAAGAGACACAGAAACATTTATCATTGCTCCCCCCCCGCCTCTCCATTTTCCAGTGGACCTGGTCATGAGTTCTAGCTTTCTCAACCAGCTGGCCCAGAAGGCGTGTGCTTTGTGGTCATTCCATGCAAGGCATGGCATAATATAAAATAAAACTTTAAAGCCCTTCCAGACCTTGTTTTACTTTTTACATGGCTTCTTCCTCTGAAGATCTTCTAAGGCAGAGAAACAGAGGCAAAGACAGGTGCCTCATGGTACACCCAGTGGGCCAGCAGACTGGTGTGGGGGTCCCCACTGCAGGAGGACGTGGAGGGGCTGGAGTCCAGGATTGAGTCCTGTCTTGCCCGATGCTGAGAACCAGGGCAGTGACGTGCATCAGAGCCATACAGGACAGGAGTACCCTCGGCAGTATTCCCTGGAGATTCATTCATGTTGTTTGTTTTCATCCAAGTTGTCCTCTGTTGGGTGTATTTTATTCGCTACTCTACCCTCTGCACCTAGAAAACTGCCTGGTGGATCAGGCTGTCAATTAAATATTTGTTGGATGAATGAATTCCACCAACAAAGAAATCCAACTCTGTAATATACCAACAAGAAGTGGGTATTTTTTAAAAAAAGAAATGCATATTTTATTGAAGGTCTCCCAGGAAGACAAGGAAGGTGATTCACATGGAGACCAATGATGACGCCCCAGGTTCCTCTTCCAGCCATCCTTGATCTCTCTTTCTTCCCCTGTTGCTCCCTCAAAACCTCCTTTATCATCCAAGCATTTCCATTTCAGCTCAGCTCATGGAGCCCATCAGACAAAAACCCAAACCCTGAGGATGGCAAAATAAATAAATAAAACAAGCCTTGGGGATGGCATAATGAAGACCTTCTACTCTTCTCCTCTGGGGACCTCAGCATCTCCAGTCTTGATAAGATGGATTGGGAGGAAATGTCAACCCTTGTGGCTTAAGAAACGTGTGATGGAGGCCTGCATTTGAGTGGCAGGAACAGAAAAGAGTTGACAGATGGGACAGTCACTCACCTATTCATTATTTTACTTTAAATATTTGAGAAGAGGGTGGTATTTAAAAAATGCTTCCCCACCTCTATTCTACTCAATTCTCATTGCCAAACAGTACCCAGATATGGCCATGAAAAAAGGGCGCAGTTCTGCGTGGAAGAAAAGTATGTCGTGGTTTATTTGCCTTGCTTAGGAAGACAGGTGAAATACCAGACTGAGGAGGAAGCCTGGCACACCACGTCTTTTCTTTTCAGTTTCAAAAACACCAAAGGTCAATGGTAGGACGTCCGATTTATCTCGATCCTGAATTCCCCTGTGTTTCAGACACAGGCCAAGGTAATTAGCTCAAAAGACTGCAGGAGCCAAGACACATGCGCCTTTCTTGAAGCCGAGACCGTCTGTCTTACCCTGGGAGCCTTCCTTGTTATGCTTCATGTGGGTGTAACGCGTGACCAGGAAATTCTGCAGGAAAAATCACCGGGGATTTGTTTTGATAAAGCCACGGTATTTCACAAGTGTTCTAAGGATGTGTCAGGTACATGGTAAGCCTGCAAATGTTTGAAAACTTCCAGGTTTTCTCTAATTTGATTCCACCTCAGGAATAAGCTAGATGTGTACGTGGACGTGTGCTTAGTTGCTCAGTCGTATCCAACTCTTTGCATCCCATGGACTGTAGCCCGCCAGGCTCCTCTATCCATGGGGATTCTCCATGCAAGAATACTGGAGTGGGTAGCCCATCCCTTCTCCAGGGGATCTTCCTGACCCAGGAATCTAACCGGGGTCTCCTGCATTGCAAGCAGATTATTTAGCAGCTGAGCTACCAGGGAATATCAACTCAACAAAAAATATAAGTGCATTCCAGCTCTATCCACATTACTGGCTTGTACTCATTTCCTCTGAAAGTCACCAAGCATCGGACTGACTGTTGAGATGGCTGCTGGTCCAGGTTACATGAAAACACCTTTGATCACTTCTTATGCTGTTTAGAGACAGTTTGGATGGGTTTTAAATGGCCAGGAGAAGTCTTTCTCACGGCAAATCAGGACATGCAGACAGAAAAGTTGGCACCAACTTCCTGTTCATCCGACAATGGTGAGACCCAGGGTCTCTGCTCTTCAGGTTCCTTCCAGGAGTCTGGACTCGGGGACCAGGTGCAGACACAGGGCCGCCTGCTGCAGCAGGAAGTGGACTCTCCAGGTCAAGCACCAGCAGGAGGCTGGGGTTTCCTTGCACACAACGAGCAGGGAGGGATGTGGGAGCCCTGTGTTGGGACAGGTGGGGATGAGCCAGCCTGCCTTCCTCCTGGGGACCAGGAGGGACGTGCTGAGCAGCCTTCAGGAGCACCTGGCAGGATGCTGAGGGTGCAGCTCCCGATGAGGGTGTGGAGCCAGAGGTGGGTGACTGAACAAGGAGGTGCGGAGTGAATTCCCCAGGAGAGAGCAGTGGAAAGAGAGAGAATTAAGGGGGTTTGCTTTCTGTGATTATGAAATTCATATATATATTCATTGTAGAACCCCTCGTGTTGTTAACCAAGAAATGAAAATGATACCCATAACCCCATTATCAAAAGAAAACCCCTGAACCAACAAGGACCTATTGTCCAGCACATGGAACTCTACTCAGTGTTATGTGGCATCCTGGATGGGAGAGGAGTTTGGGAGAGCATGGATACAGGTATATGTATGGCTGAGTCCCTTCCCTGTTCTCCTGAAACTACCGTAACATTGATAATCAGCTATACCCTAATATAAAATAAAAAGTTTAAAGTTAAAAAAAAAACAACCCTGAAATCCTTCTGGTGTATTTTCCCCCCATTTAAAAAAAAATTTGATGCACAGTTTAAAAATTGGCAATAGGTTTATAACCCACCAGTTTATAACCTGCTTTTTTCACTTACTATACAAGTATTTTTCCCAGATCACTAAATTCTTCTAAGGTATGCAAATTATTCCATCTTTGGGACATAGTATGATATGCACCAGCCTGCAGGTGGACATTTTGACACAAGATCTGTGACCTCATGTGTGTATTTCTAGGGTTCACCCCACATCTCTCTGTATATTCAGGTTCTTATTATTGTCTTTTTTTTTTTTTTTTGGCTAGATTAGGCTTCCCAGATGGCTCAGTGGTAAAGAATCCACCTGCCAAGGAAGGAGAAGTAGGAGATGCAGGTTTGATCCCTGGGTTGGGGATATCCCTTGGAGGAGCAAATGGCAACCCTCTCCAGTATTCTTGCCTGAGAAATCCTGTGGACAGAGGAGCTTGGCAGGCTACATGGGGGTGCAAAGAGTCGGACACAGCTGAGTGACTGAGCATGCATGCATTGGCTAGATTCCCAACTTTGGATTTCTGAGCCAAAGAGTAGGAAAACAAGGTTTGGATGTTCTTTCAAAGGCCAGAGGTTTTGATTGATTCATAGGAAACTGAGAAGCCATTCTACAGTCTAAGAGGCTCAAATGGTCACCGTGGCTAAAGGGCTGAGAAATCCAGCCTTCTCAGCAAACAGGAAAAAAAGTAGGTGCATGAGGAAAAACTGTGGTTCAGATCCTCCCTTCTTCCTTTCCTCTGTTCTTTCTTATGCTCTGTATCTTTCCACTCAGTGCAGATACTTGTTCTTCTCAGGCATACAGTCACTCATTCACTCACTCACTCATGGACTCATCCATTCATTCAGCGATGACCAGGATCACATTGGCATATAATGGTCAGCAGAACCAGTACCTCCTCAGTCCTCAGGGATCATATAGCATAGTGAAGGACACAGCACCAAGGAACAGACCAACACAACTCAATGGAATAGCAGTAAAAAAGGGACCCCCAGGGACCCCTAATAATGTCTTGGAGCCAGAGATGGCTGACGTGTGAAGAATGGTAGTAGGTAACCAGGTAAAATGGGCAAAGCAGATAAAGAAAAGGGCATGGCATCAGGAGAGAACTTGGTAAACTTGGGGTAGACATTTACCAAGAACTTCCATGGCACAGAAGAAGATGAACAGAAAAGACAAGTTTCAGCCAGAACCCCAGTTTATCCATACTCAGGTAAGAAATGGAATTGGCATTAACTAGAGAAGTCTCTGATGGTTTCTTCAAGGACAATCAAGGACTAATAGTAATTTTTTTAATAATAGCTTTTTTGAGATCTAATTCTGCTGCTGCTACTGCTGCTGCTAAGTCGCGTCAGTCGTGTCCGACTTTGTGCGACCCCATAGACGGCAGCCCACCAGGCTCCTCCATCCCTGGGATTCTCCAGGCAAGAATACTGGAGTGGGTTGCCATTTCCTTCTCCAGTGCATGAAAGTGAAAAGTGAAAGTGAAGTCGCTCAGTCGTGTCCGACTCTTCACGACCCCATGGGCTGCAGCCCACCAGGCTCCTCCGTCCATGGGGTTTCCCAAGCAAGAGTACTGGAGTGGGGTGCCATTGCCTTCTCCAGAGATCTAATTCATATACCATAAAATTCACTCCTTTACTCAATTCAGTGGCCTTTAATATATTCAATATTGTGTAACTATTACCACTGACTAATTTTAGAACATTTTCTTCACCCCTAAAAGAAATCCTATACCCATGAGCAGTCACCCCTCATTCTGCATCCCCTTCCCTACCCAGTTTTAGGCAGCCACAAACCTACTTTCTATCTCTATGGATTTGCCTAGTCTGGACATTTCATATAAAAGGAATCATACCATATGTGTGTGTTTTGATATAAATGGAATCATACCATATGGGCATGTTTTGGTAACTGACTTTTTAGCATGTTTTCAAGCTTCACCTATGTTGTTGTATGAATCAGTACTTCATTCCTTTTGTGGATAAATAATATTCCATTGTATGAACAAACCACATTTTGTTTATCTGCTCATCAGCTGAGAGACATCTGAGTTGTTTCCTGGTTTTGGCTGTCATGAATAACATGCATGTTCAAGTTATTAATGTGGACGTATGTTTGCATTTCTCTTAAGTGAGTGAAATTGTTGGATCCTAGGATGAATATGTCTAACATTTTGAGGAATTGCCAATCTGTTTTTCAAAGTGGCTGCTCCATTTTATAGTTTTAGGAGCAGCATCTGAGAGTTTCAGTGTGTCTACATCCTCCCTAATTTGTTATTGTCTGCTGTTTTTATTTTAGTCATCCTAGATACAATGAAGTGGTATCTCGTTGTGGTTTTGATTGGCACTTCCCTAATAACTAATGATGTTGAACATCTTTCCATGTGCTAATTGGCTGTTCGTGTATCTTCTTTGAGGAAATATTCACTCACATCCCTTGCTACTTTTAAACTGGGGTATCTGGAGTTTTTTTCTTTAATTATTATTGAGTTGTAAGAGTTCTTTATATATTGTAGATGTAAATCCCTCATCAAATATATGCTTTGCAATATTTTCTCTCATTCTTTGGGCAGTCTTTTCACTTTCTTGATGGCATCTTTTGAGGTACCAAAGTTTTAAAATTTCGATGAAGTCCAATTTAATCTAATTTTTCTTTTATCTCTTCTGTTTTTGGTGTTGTATCTAAGAAACCATTATTTAATCTACGGTCCCAGAGATGTATGCCTATGTGTGCTTCTGTGAATGTTACAGTTTTAGCACTTATATTTAGGTCTATGGTCCATTTTGAGTTAATTTTTGTAGACAATGTGAGCTAGGGGTCCTGCTTCATTTTTTCACATTCAGATATACGATTGTCCAAGTATAGAAGTCACCATTTAGGGTTGATAAATCTACGCAGAGAAAACAAAAGTATGTCCTTTTCCTCCACCACCCCCTAGAAGAAGGTTCCTTCAGCTAATGAGAAGAGACTGCAGGACAGCTCTCTGCTGGTGCCAGCAAGGCCTTAGTCCAGGGACGAGGAAGCCAAGACGGAAGCCTCAGTCAGTGAAGATGTAGCATCTTCCTCCCTCTTCACCTCTGGGGCCTGGCAAAGTTCCAGGAAAGTCTAGCATATGCATGTTCAATTCAGAATCACATGCCCTAGTAGGATTTTATAGCTCTTTCTTTCCTTGATGGCATCCACTGTGTTCCTGGAGGGCTGAGGGTGACTGGTGTTCCTTGAGATGCTGGCCCCCTCCAGGAGGCTGGGACCAGTGGAAGGCATGGGTTCCCTGATTTTGTCTTCAGTCTGCCATTTGGGTTGAATGGGCAGGAGGTCTCAGCCTACTTCAGAGTTCCTTAAATTATCATCGAAATTAATGTGGCAGGAACAGTGATGGCTATACTGTTTGTGCTTCTTCTCTAGTTAAGGGCAGAAATGGAGCTTTTTATACTGCTAACAACAGTATAACATCAGCTGGCATGTATTGACAGCTATAGATGCTGGTTCTCACATAATCCTTGCAGCAGCCCTGAAGTCAGTCCTGGTACCATTCTCATTTTATGGGTGAGAAACCAGTCTCAGAACACTTAAGTGATTTGCCCAAGATCACGCAGGTGGTTCCTGGGACCCCAAAGTCAAACTGCTTAACCACTACTTTTATTGTCTTAATTTCATTCACTTCATCACCCTTGGGACTTCGTATAGTGCCTGGGACAAAGTGGGTGCATAATTAAAGGACAGCGCAAGAGGTGAGAACGGGGACTCCAGCCTTACCGCCTGGGTTTTGATCCGCTCAAAACCTGATGATGCCTCAGTTTCATCATCCATAAAACAGAGACAGTAAATGTTCCTCATTCAGAGAGTTGCAACACTTAAATGAAGGTTGCCTGACACACAGCAGTTGCTCAGTAAGTTTTAGCTCTGTTGCCGATGAGCCTTAAAAACAGTTAAGAGGTTGAATCTTGGCTCCCAAACCTTATGAGTCGTAAGACCTTTGATAAGTTGTTTAAGCTCCCAGCTCCTCTGGTTCCTGCCCTGTGAAGTGGGGATGCCATTGGAACACACCTCTCAGGGCTACAGTGAGGATGAAATAATGTCCATGTAGCCCTTAGAAGAAGTGCCTGCCTCTGAGTTGTCACCATTTGATTTAACGAAGATTATGGGGGCAGTTCGGGGCAGTTCATGCAGAGGATGCTACTCGTTGCTGGTCTTCCTGTCTTAGGGAAGGGCCTTTCTCATGGTCTGGGGAGATAAGAAGGGGACCGCGTCCCAGGCACCCAGAGTGACCAGTGGCATCAGATATGACATAAGCATATCACTGGCACACCCAAGATAGCCGTCACACAGCAAGCAGTCTAATTGGGCATGACCAAGCCCGATGGATAAAGAACAGGGTCTCTGAGTTACACAGTCTCAGCTCAGATAGCAGCCATCTCCTAGGACGGATGTGATCGTTGAAAGAATGCTACGTGTCAAAGACACAGGCCAGTGCCAGGCACAGAATGAGTGACCAAGGGGTCCACGTGGCAGGGATTTTCATCAGTTTTGCTCTTCACTATGTCCTCATCTAAGATAGTGCTGTAGTAGTTTCCTGTGGCTTCTGTAACAAATCACCACAAACTTGGTGGTGTAGAACAACACAGATTGATTTTTACAGTTCTAGGGGGTCACAAGTCTAAAATGAGTCTCATGGGAGTAAGTTCTAGGTGTCAGAAGGGCAGCTTCCTTCTGAAGTCTCCAGGCAAGAGTGCCTTTTCCAGCTTCCTTGGCTTGTGGTCCTGCCTCCCACCACCTTTTTCTCTCAGCTGTCATCCTCACCTCACTTTTTCCCTTCTATAAAGTCAAATCTCCCTCTACCTCCCTTGTATAAGGACCCCCATCATTGCATTTAGGGCCCACTGGATAATCCAGGATCATCTCCCTGTTTTAAAATCCTTAACTTCCTGACATCCGAAAATTCCCTTTTGCCATCTAGCTGACAGACACAGACAGGTTTCAGGCGTTAGGACCTGGGTGTCTTTGGGGAACTTTATTCAGCCTACTGCAAGCAACTAGCTCTTAATGCACTCAGTAAATATTTGGTGAGTGACTGCGTGAATGTTAGCCACTTAACTGTTTTCATTGGCATCATCTGGGCTTCAAGATGTGTGTGGTCTCCTCACCTTCAAGTCTTCTCAAACGTCAACTTCAATACAGATTTCCTGTACATAGTTTAACATTGCAAATTGATTTCTCCATCACCCCCACACACCCGATCTGTTTATCCTGCTTAACTTTTTCCCTGTAGCACTTTTTGTGTTCTAGAATGCTATAAAATTAACTTATTTATTATGCTTATTGGTATTTGTCCATCTCCCTCACTAGAATGTAAGCTCAGAGGTTACATTCAGGGCAAAGATTTTTTTCTGTTCTAGTCTCAGATGTTTCCTGGGTGTTTAGAACAGGGCCTGGCATGTAGTGGGCGCTTAATAAACGAATGCTGAATGAACACACAAACTTAACGCCTTACCAAGTTTCCCTCAGCTGCCAGTAGAGTTCTTATCTTTCATGCTCGATCTTGACTTTCATGACAACAAAGGCACTGGGCTGTGGTGCAGCCAATCAGTTCTAGGTAACCTATGTATTATCCCTGTTCTCCACCTGCTTCTATCAACACACTGGCAGTTCTGATTTCTAAAACACAGATAACCTCAATTCTCATCGCCACCAAGACTTGCGAAAGTCTGGGAGGGAAATGGACGGTTTGACTTTGGCCATTTTTGAAGGATAAAGTTTCTGGAATCTGGATGATTGTAGAGTTGGGAGGGCGAGCTGTCCCTGGCTGACCATGCCAGGGTTTGTTACGTTGGGTTAGACTGTTTCTACTGGTCTGCTGCAGGAAATGAGTCTGTGATTTCTGCAGTGGGTCAGGTTCAGAACGGTTGCTGTAGAGGACTTGAGCGATGGCTTTGAGTCCTCTATGAGGGGGCATGGTGGAGGGGCTTCAGGGTGCCCAGGGCTTCCTGCAATTGTATGTGGGGTTTTGTGCATCTGTACGTCCATAAGGAGAGTGGAGTCCATCACGTGTACCAGCTTCTCACCAGGCAAAATGAAGGACATGTGCACTGCCCCAGCCATGCGGGTTCTATGACTCTGTCTCCAAACATGTGGGTCAGGTTAACAGGCCCTACGTGGCTCAGCAAGGAAAGGCTGCAGCTTGAAAGGCAGGCCCCCTTCTCCCCACCCCACCCCCTAACAAGTCCCCAGGCTCCTGTGTAAAAGATACTGAATCAGGCACTGGTTCAAATCTCAAGATGACCAGTCCCAATTCTGGCAAGACTCTGGGCATTTCTTAAGGCTTCAGCTTTTCTCATAGGTAGAATTGGGTTGGCTCTTCTTTCTTTAATTTTTGTGTGATTATGAAAGTGCTTCAAGAATACAAAATGCTACAGAATTGCCAAGTATTCATGTCAAAGGGAACGTGTGCCTATTTTGCTGTAGCAAGACTGGCCTGTTCTCTACTCCATCTATCCATCCATCCATCCCACATCTGTATTCTCACAATGAGCATAAAAACTACTGTGTATGTGACAAAAGATTTACATAAAACGCTAATCCTCATAAAAATCATGAGAACTGAGGTTCAGAGAGCTCAGACCACTTGCTCAAAATCACACAGCTAGAAAGTGATGGAGCAGAGCCTGAATGAAAACCCAGTTCTGTCTGATGCCAGTGGCAATGTTCAACATCACGCCCACCAGAACATTCCTAAAGAAAGGCGGGGGCACAGGTCTACCAAATAAAGCACCTTGAAACCTGTGGTTTTACCTTAAAATTCATATACATGTTAGGGTGTACTCCACAGTATTTCCCTGCTTGCTTTAATAGCAAAGAATTTCCCATCAGTCTTTAGGTACAAGTGATGCTTTGGGTGTGTATGTTGGAGGGTACCCCAGTGTAGTGTGTTAGGCACTCAGTCATGTCCGATTCTTTGCAACCCCATGGACAATAGCCCACCAGGCTCCTCTATCCATGTAATTCTCCAGGCAAGAATACCAGAGCGGGTAGCCATTCCCTTCTCTAGGGGTTCTTCCTGACCCAGGGATCAAACCTAGGTCTCCTGCATTGCAGTCAGGTTCTTTACTGTCTGAGCCACCAGGGGATCACTATCACAAACATCATTTTCCATATTTGAATCTTATCTCCTGCATTGGACTAGAAAGCTCCTGGAGGGTAATCCCTGAATCTGATTCCTCCTTTCTTCTTTCCAAGGCTTAACCCAGTCTCCAGCATGAAATAAGCAGACGGATAATGGGGTCAGCAAATACTTATGAATTCCTGCCTAACTGAGTCAGGTGCCATGGGAGATATAGACAAATATGAAGTGGTTCCTGCTCTCATGATATTTACAATTGAACCAGAGAGGCCAAGCTTCCAGAATCTGCTTGAAAAGGATCTTCCCAAGCCTCTTGGGACAGCATTTTAAAAGCTTGGTACATTTCCACTGTAATAGAGCAGTAGGCGGGATGGTAGGTAATTAAGACGGCAAACAAGAAGTTTCATTAAATAGGACAAATTTTGTGAAAAGCAACAACCTGTTCGTCTGGAAAGGCAGCACTGTGTCAGCTGAAGAGCACACCTTCAAGCCACAAAGTACAAATCACTGATGTTGAAACTGCTGTTTCCCAAGAGGGAACGTTGAAAACAGCCACCTGCTCTGGGTACTGTTTGGCCAGAAGGGTCTCAGTCCCTGATTGCTTGACCTTTGAGGGTCATGTTCAGAACTTTAGCAACACAGATAAACCCAGGTTCCTTTCTGACAAACCTGGGTAGATTGGGGCTTATTAGATACAGTTCTATTCATCAGATGGTTACCAAGGTCACTGTGTAGGTCCCGGGGACATGGAGGGAAGGGCAGGATAATGAATAGCTCAAAACCTTGCAGTGAACCGGGGAGTGAAAATCCTGGCTCCTCCACCAATCAGCTGAGGGACATGACTTTGTAAACCATGGCATGGAGATCCTAATATTTACCTTGCAGTTCCTTGTAAAGATCTGTTGGGGAAATATATGTAAAGCTCCCTCCCCAAGTGGGTCCTAGGAGAAGTGGCAATTGTAGAAAAATGAAATGACTACTTCTGATTTCAAGAAACACCCAGTCTAGTGAAAAAAGACCAATATGTTAACAGATAAATGTCATTCATGTGTTGGGTATGACTGTCTTGTTTCTTTTGCTCTTTTTTTAAAAAAGTGAACCTTTACGGAGTACTTAACTATGTGTCAGACACTGTGCTAAACAGTTGTACCTAGGTCATCTCATTTATTTGCACAAAACCCTATATAGCAGGAACCACAGTTTTTCCCAATGAGGTATCAGAGTTTTAGACAGTTTAAGTAACACACTCGGGGTTACAGAGCTGGCAAGTGACAGGAGTATTTGAACCCAGAAATCTGGCTCCAGGGACAGATTTCAAGGCACAAAGAGACAGAAAAAAGCCAGGAGAGGCTTCACAGAGGAGGTGCTGGAGCAGCGAGCAGTTTTTCAGGCATCAAAGTGGTGGAAGAGAGAGTCCAGGCATGAGGTAAGAGGTGGCAGGAGCAACAGCTAGGTCCTCTGCACAGGCAGAGGGCCTGGGATAGAGGATGGTGAGGGTGAGGAGGGAGGGGTGGGCCAAATGGTGGGACACCTCGCAAGCCAGGCACAGGGACTTGGGGGAACAACGAAGGATGAGAAAGACAGCATTGTGGGCTGTAGGGAATGGAATTTACGCCGACGTCCAAAGGGGAAACTACTCTGGGTGGTATGTCTAAATAATTAGGCCATGTCATAATTTCCAGCTAAATTACTACTTTCTAAATATTGTTTATGTGCAAGTCTAACCCTCTCCCTACTAGCCTGTAAGTTCCTTAAATGTTGACTCTAATTGCTTTTGTTCTCCCACAAATACCTGGCATATGGTAGGTGCTTAAAAATTCTGTTAAATGGAGGAGTGATTAAAAGCATGAATGAATGAGTTTCTGAGGAAGTGAATTTTAAGAAATATTCACTTAAATCAAGTGGATTTAAGAAAAACGCATGGAGCTGATGTGGGTCGTAAGCCTAACTGTGAAAGAGAAATAAAATGAAACTGCTACAAGAGAGCATAGGAGAACATCATCATTGTTTAAAGATTTTAAAACAGAACATGAGAAGCACTAGCTATAAAAGAGAAAACTGATCAACTGAACTTCATTAAAATAGAGATTGTTCATCAGAGACAAAGAGAGTGTAAAGACAAGCCACAGGGTGGGAGAAGACATTTGTGTTCCCATATAGATAATGAAAAAACTCCTGAAAATCGATGTGGAAATCTACTTTTAAAAAATAAAGCAAAAGTTAAACCAGCCCTTACAAAAGATATATCCAAGTGAACCAAGAGCGTATAAAAAGGTGCTCGACATCATTATTCATTAAGGAAATAGAAATTAAAACAAGATACCACTACACACCCACCAGAATGGGTGTAATTAAAAGACAGACACCACCAATTACCAAAGGATGCGGAGCAACTGGAACTCTTGTGCAAGACTGGTGGGGGTAAAATTTGGTACAGCCACTCTGGAAAACTGGCAGTTATCTGCTAAAGTTTAACACATGCCTTTCCTATGACCTGGCAACTGAACGAGGGCACATCCACAGGGGAAAAAGTACATATGCCAACCCAAAGACTTGAGAATGTTCATAACAGATTGATTGTAATAGCCCCAAACTGGAAACAGCCCAAGTGTCCACCAGCAGGAAAACAGATACATAAATGGTGGCATATGCACACAGTGGTACAGCTGGCTGACTATTGCTGCAAGCAACAAATGGAGGAATTTCAAAGACATCGTCCTGAGCGGAATAAGTCAAACACAAAGGTTCGAGAACAGGAAAAACCAATCAATTGTGATAGAAGTCAGAACAGTGTTTTCCGCTGGGAGGTTCTGATCAGAAGCAGGTCTGAAGGAACCTTCTGGGTTACTGGAAATGTTCTTTATCTTCATCCATCCGGTGAATTCACAGATGTATCCATATGAAACAATTCATTAGTCCATACACTTTATGTTATACCTCAATCAAGATGTGTTCCAAAGATAATAAATATATTAAAGTGTTAATTAGTTCAAACATTGTTTGTTAAAGAGATCTAACATAGTTCAGAAAATACAAGGATGAATCTAAAGGTAAAAAAATAAAATTAAAGGCATGGAGCATGAAATACAAAGGAGTAGAATGGAAAGTTTAAAGAGGAAGAAGGGAAAATGGCAGATGGAGTCAGAAAATAATTAAGTTCACTATAGTCCAGCATTAACATCAGAGAGAAACAAGAAATGAAGCTGTCAACCCGGACCCGAGAGGATGAAGCTGGTGGGGCCCTGATTGTAGAGGTGATGAGGCTGGACTTTCGACTTGAAAGTCAATTGCTGCTGCTGCTGCTGCTAAATCACTTCAGTCGTGTCTGACTCTGTGTGACCCCATAGACGGCAGCCCACCAGGCTCCGCCGTCCCTGGGATTATCCAGGCAAGAACACTGGAGTGGGTTGCCATTTCCTTCTCCAATGCATGAAAGTGAAAAGTGAAAGTGAAGTCGCTCAGTCATGTCCGACTCTTAGCGACCCCATGGACTGCAGCCCGCCAGGCTCCTCTGTCCATGGAATTTTCTAGGCAAGAGTACTGGAGTGGGTTGCCATTGCCTTCTCCAGAAAGTCAACTGCTGCTGCTAAGTCACTTCAGTCGTGTCCAACTCTGTGCGACCCCATAGACAGCAGCCCACCAGTCTCCCCCGTCCCTGGGATTCTCCAGGCAAGAACACTGGAGTGGGTTGCCATTTCCTTCTCCAATGCATGAAAGTGAAAAGTGAAAGTGAGATCGCTCAGTCGTGTCCGACCCTTAGCGACCCCATGGACTGCAGCCTACCAGGCTCCTCTGTCCATAGGATTTTCCAGGCAAGAGTACTGGAGTGGGTTGCCATTTCCTTCTCTAGAAGATAGTAATTCCTGAGCTGAGAAAGATGCCAGTATAAACCAGGATGATGATTGTGGTGATGATCGCGATAGGAAACATAACAACACTTAGCGTTTGTTGAGCTCCTACCATGTGCCAGACCCTTGTGTCAGACCTTCTCAACTGCTCTGGGAAGTTACTAAGGTTATGCCAGAGAAACTGAAGTAGTGGAGTAATGAATCCTGGAGCCTCCCAGAATAGGAGGAAGAGACCCACAGAAAGGCATAGAGGAAGTCCAGTGACTTAAAGGAATTCAGGTGACTTCACATTTAAATAAGTGTAAGGAGCAGGCAAATTACTTACATGACATCCTGCAGTGTATTGGCTAGAATCCTACAGGGAGGACAGAAATTGAGTATCTTTTACATGCTCTTGGGTATGGTAATAATATATAATACTCAAGCTAAATTTAAAAAGTACAAAGTGGAAAATGGTGTGGCTTGAAGGAGGACATGAAGGTTCTCACACAGGACTTGGTTTGAAAGAAGTAACTGAGGCAATGTCTGCCCAGAGCTGTTATATTGTGACCTTCTGAGGTTTGGAAGTTTCATGTCCTTTGAATCTCCATCTTCCTTGACCTTTCATCTTCCTCCACGTTGGCAAGGTCAGGTTAGGCGGCAAGGGATGAAAAGATCCAGGAATATTTTCTCTCTTCCTCTCTTCCATCAGTCTGTTTCTTTCAGTAAGTCTATATTTATTGTGTATCTGTTATTTCCTGTGCATTGTTTTAGAGGCTGGGGAATACAGTGATAAATAAAATGGAAGTTTCTGCCAGGCCTCATGAAGCTTAAAGTCAGAGGAGACACATAATATACAAATAAACATATGTTAGGTAGTGACTGAATGCAGTGAGAAAAAATGAAGTAGTTGAGTGAGGCATTCATTATACAGGGTGATAAGTGAAGTCCTCTCTGAGGAGTTGGCATTTGAGCTCTGATCTACGTAGAAGGAAAGAACAAGGTCTGAGAATATGAGGAAGGACATTTCCAGGCTGAGAAGAGCCAGTGCAAAGGCCCTGGGGTGGGCTTATGTGAGGCCTGTTCGGGGAACAGCAAAAGGGCTGGTTTGGTTAGTGAACATCAGGGGAGAGGAAAGTGGTGGGAAATGAGGTTGAAGAGGAAGTACAATTTGATCACACAGGGCTTCTGCTTTGGATTTTTTCCCTCAAGTTTGATAGGAAGCCTTTGGAGGGTCTTGTTTTGGGAAGTGACTGGATCTGATTAACTTATGAAGAGAAAGAACTCAGAGGGGGGCAAGAGGAAAAGCAGGCAGCACAGCTAAGAGGCTGGTGCAGGAGTCCAGGGGGAGCTGACTAGTGGCTGGACAGGGTGGTACCAACTGGGGTCAGGAGATGAGGCTGGACTCAGGACAGAGTCTGCAGGTTTTGCTGGTGAATTGGATGAAGGGCATGAGAAAAAAGGTCAAGAATGTCCAGAAATCTCTGTCTGTGTTTAAGTGAATAATGCTGCCACTTTATTTGGGGAATGATTAGGGTTTTTAAAAAATATTTTATCTACATATTTATTTGGCTGCACCAGGTCTTAAGTTTTGGCTTGCAGGATCTTTTTGAATTGTGTCATGTGGGATCCCATTCCCCGACCAGGGATCAAAACCTGTTTTGGGAGCACAGAGTCTCGGCCACTGGACCACCAGGGAAGTCCGGGAATGAGTGGGTTTAAAGAGTAAAATCAGGAGCTTATTTTCAACCGGAGATGTTAGCCTGCTATTGCATAGACTAGGTTGGAGTTCAGTGAGGGACTGTGGTAAACAACTGAAGTAGCCCCTTGTGGATAGAAAGACCCCAGGTCTCCCCACTTATTAACATTTATTCACTCAGCCCCCATTTGCTGAGTACCTGCTGTGTCTCAGGCACTGCACCAGGTGCTAGCAACGCAGCACGGATTTGAACAGAAACAATCACTGTCTTCATCACAGCTTAATTAGTTCACTGGTTCTGAGATACTTCTCTGAATGTTGTGTAAATATGTAGAATCAACTCTCAAGAGTTATAAATACTGAGATGTTCTCTGACTCAGCAATTTGGAAGAGCTGAGATTTTCGGAAAGGAGCCATATATAGATTTGGACCAAAGACAGATTTACCTAATAAAATATCTGAAGACTGCCTTAAAATGAATCAGAAGAGACTGTCTCAACCAAATTAATGTTTACAAAGAGTCAACTTGGTGTAGTGGAAAAGCTTACAGGGCTGGAAGGCAGAAGCTCGGGGCCGGTCTGTTCTGCCCCAACTAGGTCACATGTATGACCTTAACTGAGTCCTTTACTCCTCGAGCTTCAGTTTTGACTTCAGTAAAATGAATCCACTCAAGTCAATGTTTTATAAAGAGCTTCCAAACTATTAATTCTTTTGCTTTGCATTATCTCTTTTACTGGACTTATTCCTCTTTGTAACATTTATTTAAAATAAAACCCCAAAGTGATTCTTTTCTTGGAGGTTTCACTTTTGGAAACAAAGTATTTTCTTTTTGCACGTGAAAATTGTTTTTTCATGATTGTAAAATTATACATGATAAGAAAAGCAGGAAGAGAGTAAAAAGTTTCTTGGATGACAGCATGGGAGGAAACTGTTTTCACCATCAGCACCTCTGCAACATGTATCATATAGCAGGTGCTCAATAAATATTTGTTGAGTGAATGACTACTGTTAGTACCTTGTGAAAATATCCTTTTCGGTCTTCAGACCCAAAAAAGAATCCTTCCTCTAGGCTTCTTTAGCCTCTAAAGAGGGGTCACTGATAGTCACCAGAGACTGAAACTGCTGGGACTTTTATTAAATCTCTTAGATTACATGTTTCACAACAGCTTGATGTCTGATATACATGGGATGTAGGGAAACAATAACACTAAATACACCACTCTGATGGCCATAAACAATGTCAAGGGTGGCTTGGTTTGAGCAGTATCAATAGACTGCAAGACAGTTCATGGTCTAACCAGGAGTGGCTCTGGCAGCAGTGGCCTGACAGATCTCCCACACGGGGGCCCTCTTCCTTCCCTACAGCATCAGGATGAGGCTTAGTGGGGGCACCTGAGTTCAACTCAACAATTTTATTGAGGATCTAGCACCCTTTGGATTGTTAACTCCCTCTCAGTAAACCAAGATGGTTGTAGACAGACCTCTGGAAATGAATGTAAGCCAGATCTTGCCTGCAGACACGTGCGGCATCTTTTTTTTTCTCAAATGGAATGTGTGGCTAATGTTGAAAAACTGGGACACTGCACACGTGGATCTGAATTTTCAGATCTTTTGAAAAATTACTAGATTTGGCATCACTGGCCCCTTATCTTCTAGAGCCATCAGCTGGCAGTGAAGGAAGGCCTCCCACCTGACCCGAGGGTGTGCTCTTCAGCTCCCTGTGGGACCACCTGCCCCTACTGTGTTACAGCCTGCCCCCCATGCTCCTTCACCCAACTTGCCACCTCTGATTATGTGAGGCACTCAGGGGGCACCCACTAAGCAGCGGGCACTGTGCAAGTCCCTTGAAATAGGTAAACATAACACAGCTCCTACCCTGGAGGAGCTTGCAAACCAATGTATTAACCAGTGAATTACAGTGCTGCCAGCTAAGTGCAGAACAGAAGAAGGCACGAACATGGTGGAGCACAGGGACTGTGCCCCGAGAAGCTGGCTGGAGGTCCTCTGAAGGTCACTGAGCTGGATTTTGAAGGATGAGTATGAGTGATTCAGGCAGGTGGTTGGTGGGAAACACTGCAACAGTGGGGATGGAATGGAGAACATTTATACGGTCTTCTGTCCATCTGCTGCCTGCTGCACAGGGGAACCTCTCAAGCTAGCAACTGCCTTTCCCCTGTCAGGTGTCAGGTGGGAGGCTGCCCTGATTGATGTTGGTCTGTCTACAACCCTCTGCCCAGGCCCTCCTATACCTTCCTTCTGTCAAAACATCAGAGAAGTTTCACCTCTACCAGGAAGAACCTGCCTGACTAATCCCCATTCACCTCCAGTTACTTCAACTAAGGCAACACTCCCATTCTGGGAAAACTGGTTACCTGAGGGTGATTCTGTTATTTGAGCTCTTTGTTTTGGAACCGCTGACATTTGAAGACTAGATCAGCATTCCAAGTAAGTGTTTATCAAGTACCTACATATTTGATATGAAGGCTTTCTGTCATATGTATCATTTTTAACTCCAGCAACAACGCAGTTGAGAAAGAAGACAAACACAAATAAACTAAAAACAGACTGCAATTCAGAAAACATTTATTAAATGCCCGGTATTCACAATTTTTAAAATCCCTCCATCCATCCAACATCCACTAAGCACTAACAGGACCAGGCAGTGGACTTGGCACCTGGAAAGGGAGATGCACTAAATTTACAAGCTAGCAGGCGAGAGGAACAAATAAACCCCTTACAGTAATTTTCCTGCCAGAGCAATGTTCAAAGTACAGCAACAGCTTCAAGGAAGAAGTGTTTCGACTGCTCCCAGGAATACTGGGCAGATATCATGGAGGATATAAGCTCTAGCTGCTTATCTTGTTGACTTTGTATTATGACATTTTACCACATACAAAGAAATACAGAGACTAGCACAACAAATCTCCACATATCTATGACCCAGCTTTAAAAGGAGTTAACTCATAGCCACATTTGATTCATTTATACCTCCACCTACTTCCCTCTTTCCCTTCATGTTGTTTTGTAGCCAATCCTTGATGTTTTAATCATCTTATCCATAATACTGAGCTAGGAATGTCTGGATTTTCCACTGTGCTTAGCCATTCAGTCGTGTCCAACTCTTTGCGACCCCATGGACTCGTAGCCCACCAGGCTCCTCTGTCCGTGGGAATTCTCCAGGCAAGAATACTGGAGCGGGTTGCCATGCTCTCCTCCAGGGGGATCTTCCCAACCCAGGCCTCCCGTATTGCAAGCAGGTTCTTTACCATCTGAGCCACCTGGGAAGTCCAAGAATACTGGAGTGGGTAGCCTATCCCTTCCCCAGGAGACCTTCCCGATTCAGGAATCCAACTGGGGTCTCCTGCATTGCAGGCTGTTTCTTTACCAACTGAGCTACCAGGGAAGCCCTCTAGTAACTTCCTTTTCCCAATCTCTTCTTTGGTCAGTGACTCCATCAGAGTTAAATACCCTGATTCCTGCCAGTAACCCCAAACCCCTGGATGGTTCAGGGTAAAGATGCCAGACTTTATTGGGGCCTTTGAGTTGGCCGAAGGAAAAACCTAAGCTGATCCACTGAAAACCACCCTATCCCGGCCTATCTGGAATACTGACCGTGTTCTTTGGGCCTTTGGCTCTCGTAAAACTGCTAATTCCTTAGGAGCTTGTGGAGTTCCTAACGTTTGGACAAAACGAGGGCTACATTCCACGTTCCCATGTGCCCTTAGCAGCCTTCCCAGAAATCTCTGACTGTATGGGGCTTGCTCTGCAGACAGAGCTGTCCTACATTTGCTTCCTGTCAGCACCTTGATCCTCACTGGGTGGGGAGCCTGGTCACACCTGTACAGAGCCCGCATCTGTCTGGGCTCTCTACCTTCCACTCCTCCAGCGTTTCTGTCTCTCTCTGAAAGGTACCAACATCATGCAGCTACTCAATCCAGACTCCCTCCCTCTCCTAATTCTGCCTGTTCTTTTAAAGCCATCCGCTACTGCCCACCTCCATCATCACCCTTCCGTCGAGGCCACCAACCTCTTCCCTCAAGTAAGGCAATATTTAACCATGTTTCTACTTTTGGCATCCAATCCCACCCTCCAGATCTCCACGCGGCAGCTGAGTGATCTTCGTGAAAAACCCTATCACGGTTCCTAACATCTATGGGATCAAGACCAACCTCCAGACCGTAAGCCAAAGAGGTCTCTCTTACGTCTTCAGCTTCATCTGCTGCATCTTCCTCCCGGGCCCGCAATCCAAACGCTCTTTTCGGGGCTGGCTTTCTCGGATCTCTGTGCTCTTACCTGGGAAGCGCCTTTTCTCTCGTAAATAATGAAAGCTGCACCTAGTGCGCCGTTTTACGTGCGGTTATCTCACATCAGCCTGCAACAAAACCTAAGAAATCATCTTCATCTTGCAGAAAGACAAACTGCGGATGGGCACCTTACCCACGGTCACACGGCTAGTGAGCGGAGGCGCAGAGACTCGGATTCAGATTCACTGCCCCAGAGGCCACGGACTTAAGCCTGGAGCGCCGGCGCGCGGGCACACCCCTCCAGCGATGCAGAGACCGCTCTCAGCCGCCGACCCGCGCCCAGGTAGCGCCAGTTCCGGGATCGGGGCCCTCGGGAGGGGGATGAGGCTTCTGATTGGCCACCTCCGGCGACGGAGGACAGGACAGAGAGAGAGAGAGGAGGGAGCGGGGAGTCGCGAAGAAATGACGCAACGCCGCGGCTCCTTAAAGGTGCCGGCCGCTCGCGGGGCGGACGGCGCAGGCGCGTTCCGGAGGCTCGGGCTGGATCTTCCTTCGCCGAACGCGGGGCCGAGCGGGCGGGGCGCGCGCGGGCCGAGCGGACGGGGCGCGCGCCGAGCGCAGGCGGCTCGCGGGGTCCGGCGGGGCGGCTTCCAGAGACCCTACGGGCGGGCGGAGGAGCGGGTGCCGAGATGGCCGAGGGCAGCGCCGTGTCCGACCCTCAGCACGCCACGCGCCTGCTGCGCGCGCTGAGCTCGTTCCGGGAGGAGTCCCGCTTCTGCGACGCGCACCTGGTCCTCGACGGGGAGGAGATCCCGGTGCAGAAGAACATCCTGGCGGCCGCCAGCCCGTACATCAGGTGAGGCGGGGGCCAGGCGGGGCCGCGCAGCCCCAGGCCCGGGGGCGGGGCGAGCCGGGCCAGGCGCGGAGCCCCGGGTCCCCACCTCTCGCGGCCGCCAGGGTCCGTGTGGTCAGCGCTCGGCTCGGCGTCCCGCCCGGGAGACGCCCCGGCCGGCGAGCCTCACCCTCGCCCAGGACAGCCGCCCCGGGGCCCGGCTCTGCGCCTTGGAGCGGACCCCGGACCGCATCCCCCCCCCCCCCCGCCACCGCGCCGTCCCTCGCTCCTCGGGTCCCCGCCGCCCGGCCTCCGAGGCCCCCAGACGCCGTGCTGGGCCGGACCCGGGCCCGCACCCGCGCGCAGGGCAGGGCGGCGCCCGGGGAGAGCCTGCCCCCTCGCCCGGGGCCCGGCCCGCGGATCCCGGCTCAAGTTTGCCGGCCTGTTCGCCTCCGAATCGACGCGTGGTGGGCCGGGCCCCGCGCCGCGAACGCGGCCAGGGAGAAGCCGAACACACGCCTCCCCTCCGGTGTGGGCAGAGGGAAAACCCATCGGATGTTTTTCCTTAGGATGGACGGCCCGACCCACCCCCACTCCTCCACCCCAGGCCCAGGCTCTTCGCAGAAGTGACTCTGCCACCCCTTGTGGGTCCTCCATTTAAAAAGAAGGGCAATGTGTTATAGACAGACGTTACAGTAAGCTGTCACACATTTCGAAAGACTTACTGTAATTCTCAGGATGCTGTTTTACAATCCGAGGACCATGATGAGATTTTAGCGGTTTAGAGAAGGCATTTTAAAACGAAGAGCAGCCTGTTTTGTCAGCTCAACTAACGAGGTGATTTGAAGGTGGATAGGACAGTGTTCATACAAGGGTATCACATCTTGCAGGGGCTGGTATGTTGTAGGAACTTTCTTGCAAACTGAATTGCTCTTTTAATAAAAGGGGGGGGGGGGAATGCTAAAAGTTGGAGAACTGCCCAGTAAGCTGGTTAAGTATAGACTAATAGTAGAGGATGTCACTAGAAAAAAGCAAAGTGATGTGTTCTGTATTGTCAATGCCTTGTCCTAGCAGACCTCGGCACACAAATTGCTTTTTAACCTGTGCATTAAGAGACATCTGTGCCTAGTCAGAAGCATTTCAGCTAACTTCTGGTAACTTCTCCTGGGTCTTCCTGGCTCTCTTTCTTAAAATCTATTTGCACTCTTTCTTTGTGGATTTCAAAGGTGGGCTTGGGGTGAGTTAGTGTGGGGTTTAGATTGCCCACGTGACAGCTCATGGCTGGCAGTTTAGAGCTTTTGAGCAATCAATATAAAATTGGAATCAGCAGGCTAGCATCTTCCTGTGTACAGAGAATTCCTTGTTTGAGGAAATGCTGAAGAAAACTACTTTAGATGCATTCTTGTAGTTCTGTAAGTGGCATCCAGCTGGCTTAAAAGAAAATCGTGAATCACCAAATATATGCTCTCTGTTCCCTTTGCATGCTTCATTTTTCTCCATAGCCCTTACCATGATAATATACCCTACATTTTACTCATTAACTTTGTGGTTCTTCCCCAACCACAGTGTAAGCTCCATGAGGCCAGGGACTTTGCTTTTGTTCATTTCCACATCTCTGGCATGCAGAAAGACCAGTGCCTGGTGGTCAGCAGATTGGTGGAAGCAGAGACTGCCTTCCTTTTTGCCACAGCAGGCTGGACACGAG
Source organism: Okapia johnstoni (assembly GCA_024291935.2). Taxonomy (NCBI): domain Eukaryota; kingdom Metazoa; phylum Chordata; class Mammalia; order Artiodactyla; family Giraffidae; genus Okapia; species Okapia johnstoni. Next base: position 71,934,875 of record CM044310.1, read on the forward strand.
GGGACCGGCTCTGGTGCATTTCCATCTCACACGCTCAGTTGTCCCTGATGGAGAAGAGCCCTGCACCTGCTTTCTGCTCCCAGCTTTCACTCTTTTGCGAGTTGTCAGTGGATGACTTCATCTCGGCCTCAGCTCACTAGTCTGATCAATGAGGGATAAAATGAGTCTTCATCTCATTTAATCTTGGACCAACTCTGTGCAGAAATAGGTAATTGGGCTTTAAACCCCTAGCAGGTCTGCACACAGGTCTCCAGAAGTATCACTGGCGAGGTATCACTGCTGTATCTGACAAGTTAGGAAAGATGGGGTATTTGCTTGTGACATAGTGGCATATTTGAGAATATTTAGTAATGTGAAATGTTGTTTATACTAGTAGTAATTTAGGTGTGAAATATTAGTGATCATAGTAGCAGAGCCAAAAGGGACTTCAAACCCTCTAGTCCAGTTCTGTTAACCTTCCAATTAAAACAGTGGAACCCGGTGGGCATTAGTGATTTATATTACAGTGAGGTTACTAGCACTTAGTGGTTCAACTAGGATTAGACTTCCAGGTTAGTGATACCTGGTCTCCTTGTTTACCACACGAAGTTATAGCATTACTTGCGTTTAACTGGACTTTGTGTAAACTCTATCTCTTACTGACTTTGTTTATTAAGTACTTTCACATACTGTCTCATTTTGATTTTCATTTTCAGCCATCTTGCACAGTAGGTAGGGCAGTTATTTTTGACATTTTCTAGATAAATATGAATTAGTCAGTATGTGTGTTTTTAGGGACTGATTAATTGCTGTAGGTTTATTTGGTCATTGAAGCTGTATATTTGTTCCTGGGGTTCTTTTAAAATTATCAGTCTCAAGGCTTCTTCAAAGTAATATGACTAATTTATATTACTATTTAGAAACAAACTTTAATTTTTGATACTGATTATATTGGGCTTTTATAATATCTCCATTTTGTTTGAGTGAAACTTTAAAGAGTTATAGTGAAACAAAATGAATCTGTTTGTTCTAGAACTTGATGTTTCTTACTTTCCCTTTTGAAGCGTAAACACTTAGGTCTGTGATGTCATTAATGTATGGATTGGGTGTTTGCAAATTTGGTAGGCTGAGTTTTGTTCAGTGTCTTCAGTTTGCCTGGTTTTAGTAAGTGTCATAGGTGTCATTGGAAAAGACCCTAATGCTGGGAAGGATTGGGGGAAGGAGAAGGGGGCGACAGAGGATGAGATGGTTGGATGGCATCACCGACTCGATGGACATGGGTTTGGGTAGACTCCGGGAGTTGGTGATGGACAGGGAGGCCTGGCATGCTGCGGTTCATGGGGTCACAAAGAGTCGGGACACGACTGAGCGACTGAACTGAACTGAACTGACTGATAGGTGTCTGAAGTTGTGTGTCTTAGAAACAATGTTATATATTGTTTCTGTGTCATTAGCCAAGGGAACCAATCCAACTTTGTGGCACTAGGAATTGAAGCAAATCATTTGGCATACTTTTTACTCCATAAAAAAGTCTTTTAGCCTAACTTGGTTTTAATCTTTTCCTGTGCTTTATCTTTGGTTTAGCATTTGTTTTCCCTGCTGATCGTCTTAGCACTAGAAGGACTTTCATTATAAGGAAAAAGCCAGGACAACCTACATTCAGCAACAAACCCCTAATAATCACCTGAAAGAAGGCTGGGTGCGGCATGTGTCACACAGCCGAAGATTGAGGTGCTCCAGGGAGGACAGGCAGAGACTCCCAGAGCTCATCACTCCCCACAGTTTACTGTGGGATGCTGCGTTCCCGGCATGCCCTCTGCCCAGCACTTTCTCATGATCTCTGAATGGCATTTTCCCTTTGGTTTGTTGGCAAAAAAAACCAGTCTAAACGTAGCTGACGACCTTTAAGAATGATGACATTGAATTCAGAGCTATAATGACGACCCACAGCAACCCTTTCCTTTCTCAGCAACCATGAGACTTTCTGGGAAAGGTTCCCTGAGGCTTGTAGGAAATTTCCTTTTCTCCTGAGTACTGCAAAGTTTGCTTTGCTTCATGTCTTAGGCTCTTTTCTTTCTGGCACAGTTCCCTTGATCTGGTGTGGAGTTTGCCCTCCTTTCTTTCCTTGTAGCTCTTGGGGCGTAATGTCTGTGAAAGAATTTGCAAGTGAATTGCCGTGTGGTTCTGCGGTGGTGTAATAGGGCTCTGTACAGGTTCCAGTCCCATATCCACTTTGGGGAATTTTGGGTTTTCTAGGGAATCTGTTGGAACATGAGTTTGTTTAGCTTTTAGTTCTGGAGAGTAAAGGAAAGAAAGATTCCCAAGAATTTGGACCCTGTGATAAGTTAGCCAACAGTAAGAATGGCGATTTCTGTCCCTTGTGTTTTGAGAAAAAGCTGGTCTTGTGGGTGTGGGGTGGAGACACTGGGCTTAGACTCCAGCCTGGACCGTCCTGGACAGTCCTGTGGGCCTCAGTCTGCTCGTCTGTGCAGTGAGCTGACTGGGCTCTGTGTGTCTGTGTCGTGAGGAGGCGGAGGTCTGTCTCTGTTCTTACGGCTTTATTGTACCATCTGTAGTTTTGTTGGGACTTCCCTGGTGGTCCAGTGGTTAAGATTCAGAGCTTCCACTGCAGCAGGCGCAGGTTCCATCCTTGATTGGGGAACTGAGATCCCTCATGATGTGCAATATGCCTCAAAAGATTTTTTTTTTTTTTTTTTTAAATTTTGCTGCACATTGATGTTACAGCCTTCCCTTTGCCTTGTCATGCAGGACTTGGTTGCATATTCTGCTGCATAAATCCAGCTCTGTAGAGTTCTTTTGTTACAAGCATTTATTTTATGCTGTTAATTTGGATGCGTTCCAAGGCCTAATTATTGATGAGCCTGTTTTGCCATTTAAATCTAAAATTTGACTCATCGATGATGCTGATGAAACTTCTTAACGAGACTAATATGATCTCTGTGGGAGTCCCAAGTTTCATGGTAATGTAGAAATTGTTGTCATCCTTTCCTTGGGTACTTGAAATCCGCCCTGTAGTTTCTGAGCACTGACGTCTATTAGTCTTGTCTGCTGTGTGCAGAGCAAGCTTTCAGTCCTGAAGTCTATTTTCTTTCACTTGTGCTTGAGTTCTTAGTTACCTCAAAGCAGCTCATGAATGATTATCATAAGGGTTTTGCATAGTGATTGTAACCTGTTAGGTCTCTTAGTCCTCACGGGTTCAGCTGGAAACTCCAGGTTCTGAGATGCTTACTGAGTCCTGAGCAATCTGTAAATCAACTGTACCTACTCATGCTGCACTCTGATGGTGATGGAAAATATACTGGGCTTGAGTATCTTATTAATGGATCTAGGCCGTGTTTGGCCTTGTTTGTTTCTATCCATTTACTCTAAGGCATCCCTAACAACTGCTTAAAAAGATGAAGTCTGCCCTGAACAGCTTACAGTCACATGGTTCAAACTGATCATCTCCATTTTCCTCTTCCTCCTCTCCTTCCCCTCCCCTCCTCCCCCTCCTCCCCCTCCTCTTCCTTTAGTATTTGATTAAACTCTGTTCTTAATGTGAGATTTTCCAAAACCAATATTGAAGCATGTTCTCTTTCAGAAGATCAAAGAAGGATTTTCTCAGGGCTCCTAAGAAAACCAAGAGCTTGTAAGCTGGAGCTCTAAGTTTAACATAGATTACTCATTTCAGCTGAAAGATACACATTTATTTATACAAGGCAGCAGTTGCCACTCTGAGTAGCCGTGAATGCTCTAATTCTGGACAGGTTCTCGGAAGGTTTCAAATGATGAAACAGATCAATAAAGTTCTTGTTAGACTAAGGGATCTAACATTAAGTGAAGTGTTGAATGTTTAGATTTATTGTATAGCTTTCCCGAGGCTTGTTATTTTGAGTAAAAAGTAATGTGACAGAGGTAAATCTTTAAATCTTAGCTCCACTGAATACCAGCTGGTAAGTTCTCCCTCCTTTAACTGTGCCCTCTGACTTCTGCCTCTTCTTCCAGTTGGCATTTTCTTCTGCAAGTTCTCTTCAGTGTTCTTAAAGTAATTTTTATGAGAGTTGAGCAAAGCACTTCTCCACATAGGAAGTCTGGCTTCTCAGATTTGTTGTTGTTATTCAGTTGCTAAGTGGTGTCTGACTCTTTGCCACCCATGGACTGCAGCATGCCACACTCCTTTGTCCCCCACAATCTCCTGGAGTTTATTCAAATTCATGTCCATCATGTCTGTGATGCCATCCAACCATCTCATCCTCTGCTGCCCCCCTTCTCTGTCTGCCTTCAGTCTTTCCCAGCATCCGGATCTTTTCCAATGGATCTTCGAATCAGGTGGCCAAAGTATTGGAGCTTCAGCTTCAGCAGCAAGTCCTTCCAATGAATATTCAGTGTTGATTTTCTGTAGGATTGACTGGTTTGATCTCCTTGCTGTCCAAGGATTTAGGTTTGGATAATATAGACCAAGCATCCAGATTATAAAACTACCTTATCCATCGTTTAAACTGTTAATCAGTCTGTCTCATGATATCAAAGTGAGGCTTAAAATCTATTTATAATCCATAAAGAAAACATCATTAGGACAAATAAGGAGTCGTTTTGCTTCTGAGTCCTTTGGGGAGTGGCATCATCCTTTGGAAGAACACAAGTCTATCATTTTGTATGCTCGAGCTATGATATAAATTAATAATTTGTAAGTTGGAATTCTAGGTTAAGGGTGGCGGTGCAGGGATATGAGTGTGACAAGTGGCAGGTTATGGTTGCAACCTTGAATTCTGAGTGCTTCCCATGGGTTGTCTGCCTCCTAAAACATGATAGGTCCAAAGAAGAAAGGAGATCAAAGGCTCTAGTAAAGTTGGCAACCACAGCTGTGTGGAGGGTAAAGGTAGCGTGTCCTTCTAAATGTCCTTCATCTCTCAGCTGGAGTTCTTGACCCCTGTGCTCAGAAGAGCAGAGACTGAAGTTGTCTTCCTAAGCATTTATTGCCAAAGAATATCTTCAGTGTAAAATGATAGTCTAATGTTTGCTGCTTTCAATTCTCTATGGGAATAAATTGTATTTTTTTTCCCTTCTTTTCAGAGATTTTAGGAAAATAGAATACTCAGGAAAAATAAGATCTTAAGGAAATATTTTGTTAGATAAAAGAGTTGGCCTTCAGGCAATAAAGCTTTGAGAGGCAGCACATATCAGATGGAAGTGGGGAAGACTGGTTTTTAAAAATAGACTGTTGTATTGGGATATAGACCAATACAGTGTGCTTTGTTTTTCTTTTTACTTAATGTGCTAATGGATATAGAACCTTGAATGTACATTTTTGCTCATTAAGTATTTTGTGATTCTTTTTAAAGACTATTTGGCACTTGCAATTTTTGTGTTAACATGAGTAGAAACATTGTAAAACATAGTTTTATAGTCACATTCACATTCATCAGTAACCAAGTGCCTCTGCCGCTGAATAATTCTAAATTGTCTTGTATTATTGAGCTCAAAATATTTTCAGACCTTTGTTACTTAAATTGTTCATATCAGTCAGTTCTCTAAATTGGGGGAAACCTCACATTTAAGGTGTGAGTTTGGTCTGTATCCCGTCTACCACTTTGAGCCCATTCACTGTGAGTGGCTGGCCGTGTGAGAAGGTAGGATTGGGAGGAGCAAGAAAATCCTTACAAAGCAAGGTCAGTGATCACTGTTTGCTGCTCTCTCCTTGCTAGAGCCCACTTCTGCTTCAGGGATGGGAGTTGGAGGCCAGCAGAAGCCATTGTTGTCTTGAATGTTTCATCTGTTAGTCATGGGAAGAGTTTCCCACACCCGTCCAGCTTTTCCTCCTCCTGTGCTCCAGCTGGTGTGGGAAGTTCAGACTGACCCTTGCAGATTAGAGACTTCCTGCAGGTGGTAGGTTGTTTGGTCCTTATGTTTATTTTCCTGCCTGGCTCCTTAACATGGGTGCCCACGTGAACAGAGCTGCCTTTGCCTGAAAGGGATGAGGCCTGCTGCTGGCAGACACACCAAGATTCTCGTTTCTCTCACTTCTGCAGTGGAGCAGAAGCAAAGAAGAGGCTCTGCTTCCTTACTTCCCAGTCTTTTTACCTATTGATAGGAAGGGGGGTTATGAAAATGTACATCACTGTCACAGCTGTTGATACATTCTTTAGAAATGTCATCACCCCTTAACCCGTATGCTCGTGAGCTTGTGCTCACCATTGATAAAGTCCAGTTCAAGAATTAGCATTGTCTAAAATCACTGAGATGTGCTGTGTTCATCAGAGTTCCCTATAAAGGGACCTTATATAACTAGTGTTGACTAATTAGGGATAGTCATTCGTTCAGAAAATACACCAGAGACCCGGGGTATCCTCAACAACTGGGTGCTGGGTGGAGAGCCTGCATTTCAGGGTTTATGGAACATTCGCCCTCCCAGGCCCCATTGTCTTTCTTGTGTGCTGGGTGTCATTTGACTGGATGTTCAGTGATCGCCCACAAACAGAGTCAAAACTGAGACTGAGCACATGGAGCTTGAAATCACTCGACTTATTTTTTCCACCTCGGGGGGGGGGGGCAGTAAAGGAAAGAAACATAAAACTAACAAGTGTTAAGTTATCTTTGATGTTCACTTAATTTTTCACAATATTGTGTGGTGTGGTAGTACCAGAATTTCAAGAATGGAAAAAGAAGAGATTGATTTTATTTTCAGAGGAGTTACTTCTGAAAGTCTGCTCTAAAAAGTATACTTAAATGACTCATCTAATCATTTGCTACTGTGTTGGTAACCCCCCATTCATTACATTTACAGAAACAGCTGTTTCTAAGAGAATATAGATCCTTGGTCAAAGGTTTCCGAAATGCTTGATCATTCATTAAACTTTTCTTGAGGGTTTATGCATGGTGCTGCCATGCCCTGGGCATTCAGGGCTCTGGCATCCATGGAATTCTGCCGGGGAGGCAGAAAGTGAAGAGATCTCCTTACAGAGAGATGTGAGGGGTGGACCGGGTTGGGGGAGCACCACTCTGAGGAAGAGCTGTCTAACCTGAGATCTGGAGCTGGTGTGGAGGAGGGAGATTCAGTGTGGGCAGAGCTGGGGGCCACAGGGAGAGCACAGGGAACAGAAGTGCTGTGATCCAGATTCAAGATTGGATTGGAACACCAGCCCGAGGAGATGATGTGCAGTTGGTGGAGCTGCAGGAAAGCAGATTGGGGGTAGCAGGGCCTCGTAGTCCTGAGTTCAGAGTGGCATGTACACTGCTCCCCACTGAGGTCCAGCTTCCACTGGAACATTTGCCAGAGAGCTGTATGTTGGGAGGTGGCTGGGCAGGTGGCAGATACAGGAAAGGGACCTCAGACTTTTTTTTTCCAATATAGTCTGTGTGAGATAGTTTAGATTTTATCAGAAGAGTTTAGGGCAGGCGTTGATGAGAGGCATTTTGGAGGGCGCTAGAATGGTTCATCATATGAAATCCTGGGCTGGATGAAGCACAAGCTGCAATCAAGATTGCCGGGAGAATGCGCAGTCAGATACGCATCTCAGATACACAGATGACACCACCCTTATGGCAGAAAGTGAGGAACTAAAGAGCCTCTTGATGAAAGTGAAAGAGGAGAGTGAAAAAGCTGACTTAAAACTCAGCATTCAAAAAACTAAGATCATGGCATCTGGTCCCATCACTTCATGGCAAATAGATGGGGAAACAATGGAAACAGTGACAGACTTTATTTTCTTGGACTCCAAAATCACTGCAGATGGTGACTGCAGCCATGAAATTAAAAGACACTTGCTCCTTGGAAGAAAAGCTGTGACCAACCTAAACAGCGTATGAGACATTGCTGCTGCTAAGTCGCTTCAGTCGTGTCCAACTCTGTGCGACCCCATAGACGGCAGCCCACCAGGCTCCGCTGTCCCTGGGATTCTCCAGGCAAGAACACTGGAGTGGGTTGCCATTTTCCTTCTCCAGTGCATGAAAGGGAAAAGTGAAAGTGAAGTCGCTCAGTCGTGTCTGACTCCTAGCGACCCCATGGACTGTAGCCTACCAGGCTCCTCCATCCATGGGATTTTCCAGGCAAGAGTACTGGAGTGGGGTGCCATTGCCTTCTCCGTATGAGACATTAGTTTGCTGACAAAGGTCCATCTAGTCAAAGCTTTGGTTTTTCCAGTAGTCACGTATGGATGTGAGAGTTGGACCATAAAGAAGGCTGAGTCCCAAAGAATTGATGCTTTCAAACTGTGTTGTTGGGGAAGACTCTTGAGAGTCCCTTGGACGCAAGGAGGTCAAACTAGTCAATCTTAAAGGAAATCAGTCCTGAATATTCATTGGAAGGACTGATGCTGAAGCTGAAACTCCAGTACTTTGGCCACTTGATGTGAAGAACTGACTCATTGGAAAAGAGTCTGATGTTTAGAAATATTGAAGGCAGGAGAAGGGGACGAAAGAGGGTGAGATGGTTGGATGGCATCACCGACTTGATGGACATGAGTTTGAGCAAACTTCAGGAGTTGATGATGGACAGGGAAGACTGGCATGCTACAGGTCACAAAGACTCGGACACGACTGAGCGACTGAACTGAACTGAGAATGGTTCAGACAGGAGATAGGAGTGCCCTGGGCTTGGGTTCATCAGTGGAGTTGGAGTGGCTGTAGTAGAGGGATTAGCAGTAGGACTTGGTGAGAAAAAGGGAAGAGCCAGGAGAGCCGAGGTTCACTTCTCTTTATCAGTGAACAATGCTGGTCGTCACTTACTGGGCATATGAAGGACAGCTCTCAAAGACTGTCAAGTACAGGCTCCATCCTCAGGGGTTACAGCTGAGGTGTGAAAGAACTAAGTGTGGAACTGAGGCTGTTTTAACAGTACAGATACTTCCAGCCACAGGCGTTCCAAGGAGGAGGGACCACTTGCTTGACCCTTAAGGTGTCAAGGAGGAAACAGTGGAGCCCGGCCTTGGGGATGAATCAGAGAGAGAGGGCTGGGTGGGGCAGGTGAAGAGAGGGGCAGACAGAAGGGTCCAGGTTAACACAGCTGTGAGTGCAGGGGCTCGGGTGTGTGCTCAGGATGGTGAGCACACCGCGCGGGCTGGACTAGGGGCCTGCCTGGGGTGGTAGCGCGGGTGGACGGCCAATCGGGATGGTCTTCTCCAGTGCCCAGCCAATTCGTCTCGAGTTTTACTCAGTTGTTCACCAGTGGTATTATACCAGTAATGGGAACGGGGCTGTGCTCTGAGAAGGTAAGTGGGTGGTCGTTTGTTCCCAGGACCACAGGTCAGCACCTGGGGCACCGTCCCGGCCCCCTCGTGTCAATCGTGGCCGAGGTAGAGATTAGGGGAGAAATCAACCGACTGCTACTTGGATGCGGGAATTAGGCTGAGGAAGAAGGAAGAGCTAACAGGTTTTGAGCCCAGCTGCCTGTGAAGACTGGGGAAGATTACGATCTGTCTCTGAGGTGTCCAGTTCAAGGTAACATTGCTCTAGAAATACTTTAATTAGGCTCTTTTGGTTGTTGAAAATTCTACGGGGGGTGACACATATCCGTGAACATGTGCGTTTCTCATCTCTGCCTCTCTGGACCTCCTGCTTTTTATCGGCAGAGGAATTCCTTTCCATCTTTCAGGACCCAATATCCCTTTTTTGTAATATTTTGCCCGTTCTGCCAAATAATCGCTCCCTCCTCCAGGCTTGTCTGTGGTGGATGGCGTGTACCTTCAGTGCAGCATGTGTCCGTCTTTTATTCAGTGAGGAGAAACAGAACAGACTGATGGACTTGGTGCTCTTAAAGCGTCTTTTATCTCCAGGGCCAGAGGCGCTAGATCCATTAGTAAGTCTGTAGGTCAGAGAATCGAGATGCCTGCAGTCTGAGTGCTGAAGAGGAAGTGGGAGATGAGAGTTCAGGATGCTACATCTTACTTGGAAGTGAGATGAAGTTCGGCCGTGGCGTTTTACTATATAGCTGAACGTGTATCGGGGACTGGGGGAGAGGAACAGAGTCAACCATCTTAGGACAGATTTTTAATCCAGAAGAGAGTCTTGAATTTTGTACCGCTTTAGATGGTGCAGTCAAGCTCAACAAAGTCCGTTCCTGGTGCCAAGAAACCTGGGAGCAGGGACCAAGTTCTTTCTTCAAAAGTAGTAGCTCCAGAGAGAGAGAGCTTTTGTCACAACATGACTAAAGAATTAATAGAGAAGCATTCATTGCCTTGACAACATTTTGGAAGGCATTTTCAGCTTCAGGTTGTTTAGAGAAGTTTATAACAGATTATAAATTAAGGAGGCGCCAGAAACAGAGCATTTTGAGATGCCGAAGTGAAAGTCATCGTGAGCTGTCTCGCATTTATTAAGGGGAACTGAAGGGGCAGTGGCGGGGGGTGAGGGTGGGGTTGTATTTCAGGCCGTAGTTGGTTTTTGTTTTCGTACTCCCACTATCTTTTTTTTAAAAAAGAAAAGAAGTTTCTTAAGCATCGTTTAATGCTTTGGTTTGAACTGCTTTGAAAAGATGAATACAAAGACAAGAAAATACATTCATATAAATTCTTACTTCTCCTTTGAATTTAATCAGGAGTTCCATTTTACCTTGGAAAAGGCAAACCTTCCTTCTGACTCGACATTGAGAAGAAGGAATAGAAAGGGAGGAGAAATACGGACCTACTTTTGTGATATGAAGTTTCTATAGTATTCAGCGCCATTTGTGTGAAGCAGCAGAGAAGAACTAGATCCGCCAGTTTTTAATTAGAGACTTGTGAGAGTGCCCCCAAGAGACTCTCCAGTGGTCCAGTGGTTAAGACTCCGAGCTTCCAACGCAGGGGTTGTGAGTTCGAACCCTGGTCGGGAACTAAGATCCCACGAGCCATGTGGTGCAGCCAAAAAAAAAAGAGTGTCCCCAAACCAAAGGGGTCTCCTCTTGAGATGGCCATTTCTGTGGGCTCTTAAGGTTACAGGAGGAGCCTCCTTATAGCAGCACCTGAAAAATCCTACCTGAGTGGAAAATCTGGAACTGTTTGACAGGTTGAGGCATGAATGTCTTTCTTTTATTTCTAGAAGGCCAGGGTGTGACCAGAACAAGGAATCAGGCTTGTTTCATCCTAGAAGAATTTTCTGCTTCTCGAGTTGCTGCGTCATGGTTCTGTCTTTGAACTCATCTTAAAATTTTAACATGCATTTCAAACCTTGTCTTTTAAAAGGTAAATTTTTATTGACTGCTTTACTTTGAAACATATAAGAACTGGATTTACATTTTAAGAGTCTTTTTTTTTTACGCAAAAAGTTTTATGGGAAGCCACGTCAGAGTCCAGTTATCTGTGTCTCCCTGCGTTCTGGTTCTGAACGTCGTACTCAGATATTGTCACAGTCGTAATCTTTCTGATTAAACATCTTTTCATTTGAAGTCATTTTGTATCCCTCTTATATCTCAATGTAATGCCCATAATCATTTTTAATAGTTATTTGTTATGACATCATTGCTGTTCCATATAATTTGCTTCATCATTCCCCTTTGACCTTTTAATTTTCAGTTCTTTTTTTTTTTCTCCTGAATAGTAGCACTATAAACAAGTTAGGAAAAAAAAACCTCTTGGTTCTTTTTCCTTTGTATTTTTTGTGGGTAAACCCACTTTAGGGGCTTTGTCCCAGGCATATCTATATCTGAAGATAGAACAGATTTGTGCTTGTTCTATGAGACCAGATTACTGTCCAGGAAGGCTGGATTATCATATCAAGACCCTGTCAGTATGTATCTGATTTTTTTTTTTTTTTCCTTTAGATTTATTGCCATTGCCTGGTCAGTTTTCCAGGCTGTTTCTCAAAGTTATTACTGTTTTGCATATCATTACTATTTTGTTTGGCTGAATTTTTAAATGTTATATGTTTGCTATTGTAAAAATATTTAGAGCAGAGTTTGGCAAACTTTTCTCTAAAGAGTCAGAACTATTTTAGGCTTTCCAGCCTGTATATGATCTCTGTCACATATTCTTTGTTTCTTGTTTTAACAACAATCTTTTAAAACATAAAAAAACATTTTTAGTTTAAAGAGCGTACAGAAACAGGCTGTGGGTTGTAGTGTGTCGGCCGTGATCTAGAGTATTTGATTTTTTAAAATCTGGATATGAAATTTTTCATTGTGGTTTATCATGGGATAGTGAGTATAGTTCCCTATGCTATACAGTAGGACCTGGTTGCATGCCCTTTCTACATATAAGAGCCTACATCTGCTAACCCCAGCCTCCCACTCGGCCCTCCCCCAGCCCCCTCGGCAACCACAAGTCAGTTCTCCGTGTCTCTAAGTCTGTTTCCGTTTCATAGATAGGTTCATGGGCGTCATATTTCAGATTGCACATATAACTGATACCATATGGTATTCCTTTCTCTTTTCTGGCTTAAGTGAAAACTTTCAAGTGCCTCTCCTCCTCCACCTGTCTGCTGTGTTTATCATTCTTGGCTTATCATGCTCTCGACAGCTCTTGTCCCCTTCCCCCCCAGTCTCCTTTTCTGGTTCTCTCTGTCTGCCCCAGACGTGGTGTGGCACAGGCTCTGTCCTCGCCCTGTCCTCTTCCCATGACTCTCTCATCTCCTTCTCTGTGCTGCGCCCCAAGTGTGTCTATCTGACAGCCGGCTGCTTGGTCACCCCAAGCTCAGTCCGGCCCGGCTCCCTCTGCCCCCAGACAGGTGGTGCTTCATCGACTGTGATGGCTGCTGTCCTACCAGGCTCTCCAGGAGGACCCAGGGTGGCCACCCTTTCCCTTCAGCGTCAAGTTAAAGACCTATCGTTTCATCCTCACAAGTCTCTGGAAGCGCTCTCCTCTCCGCCATCGCTGCCAGTTGTGTTCAAGCTTGCACTGTTTCTGAGCTGCAGCAGGCTCCCTGCTGGCCTGTTTGCCTCCATGCTCAGAGCGATGTTTCTAGAATGTAATAGATAATGTTCGAAACTCCAGTGTCTTTGGGGATGTGCTTGATTCAGGCGCTGGGGCAGGAAAAATAGACTGTGTGCCTGCAGTATTTGTGCCAGAAAGTAAGGAGGGGCTCAGAAGAACATAGAGGCTTTTAGGAGGAACATGGAGCTACCCTGAAAGAAGTCTTGATGGCCAAAGCTGGAGCAACTTGAGCAAGAAAATGAATAACAGTAACATTGGATTATAATCCATAGAATAAATACTGATGTATCCGAGGATGGAAAAATAAATAAATGGGGAGAAGAGACAGTTCTTTCCTATAGAAGAAGCTCAATTGATAAATGTAGAAGAAGGAATAAAAGAATCAGAAACCATCAGTTGAACACCATGTTAATAATTGTTGCCAGCAAGAGCTACCGGTGGAAACTAAAATTAGTGGGCAAGAGTTTGAGGAGAAAAAGGGTATTTGCATATTCTCGTATTCGCTTCTCCAATGTTTTTATTAATTACAAAAGGGGAAATGGTAACTTACAGTGGAGAAACCCAACAAACATCACCTAACCAAGTGGCCATGGTTAAAGTCAGCAGTAATAACACACTGACATCACGTTCTCCCTGATGTGAAGGACACGGTGGTCACTCTGGTAGTGTCCCTGCCAGAAATGCTCAACCTCAGTCTAATCATAAGAAATTCACTTCAAGTTCAGGGACATGGTACAAAATAATTGACCCAGGGCTCACCAAAGTGTCAGGTCTCGAAAGGTGAAGAAAGATTGAGGAAGAGTTGCAGGTTAGGGCCACAACAGCTAAGTGCAGTTTGGAACCCTGGGTTGGGTCCCAGAACAGAGAAAGGACATTAGGGGGAAAGCTGCTTAAATTTAAATAAACTTAATAGTATTGTGCCAGTCTTTATTTCTTAGCTTTGGTCATTGTGCTAAAGATTATGTGAATTACAAACTAAATGGAGTAACCCAGACAGAGGAAGACAAAGATCAAATGATGTGGCTTATATGTGGAATCTAAAAGATAAGGATATAAATGAACTTATTTACAAAACAGAGAGATCCACAGAAATAGAAAACAAACTTCTGGTTACCAAAGGGGAGAGAAGGGGGGATAAATTAAGAGTTTGGGATCAACGTATACCACTACTATGTATAAAATAGATAAACAATATGGACCCGCAGTATAGCATCGTATAGAACTCTATTCAGTATTTTGCAGTAACATATAAAGGAAAAGAATCTGAAAAGAATATATATGTATGTATAACTGAATCACTGCTGTACACCCAAAACTGACGAAACATTGTGAATCAATGCTACTTCAACTTTAAAAATTAAAAATAAAAACTTTTTATCTTTTGAACTTTTTATTTTGTATTGGGGCATAGCCGATTAACAGGTTGTTGACAGTTTCAGGTGAACAGCTAAGGGACTCAGCCATACATATACACGTATCCATTCTCCCCAAAACTCCTCTCCCACCCAGGCTGCCACATAACACTGAGCGGAATTCCATGTGCTCCCCAGTAGGTCCCTGTTGTTTGTCCATTTTAAACACAGCAGTGTGTACATGACCATCCCAGACTCCCTAACTATCCCTTTCCCCTGGCAGCCATAAGCTCGTTTATAAAATCTTTTTTTTTTAAAGATCATGTAAGTTTATTAACATTAGTAGATATGCTCCATGAAGGGAATACAGGAACCCTACAACTTTAAAAAAAACTTTTCAGTGAGTCTAAAATTATTTCAAGTAAAAAGGTTCCTCCATTTCCTCTCCAGGTGAAGTGCAGATTCTCTTGCATGGTCTCTCGACTTGGGTCTGTTTGATTTCTTAAAATTCATTGGAGGTTACTACATGTTTCTGTCAAGAACAGCACAGGGGTGATGCCGCGTCCTCCTGGGTGCGTGGTGTCAGGAGCCCGTGATGGTCATGTGTCCCGACATTGTTAGTGTTGGTTTGATCGCATGGCTAGAGATGGTGTCTCCTGGATTAATCTCACTCCTCCTCTCTTTGTAATTAACATGTAACTTACAGGGTGAAACTTGGAGGTTATGTAAACATTCTATTCCCCACCAACTTTCCCTCCCTAGTTTCAGCATCCCAGTACCCTGTGTAACTATCACTCCTGTATTTATTAGTCAAGTCTCCTAAATTTAAGGGGTAAAGCAGCTGGGCAGGACATCAAAGGTTTACCACGATAAGGACAGCGGAGGGAGAAACAGGCTTTCAGCAGACTGGGACAAAGCATTTATTGTAGAATAAAGTAATGGATACTTGATTCAGAGGCTTCAGATGAGGGAGTTTAAAACTCAAGACTCCTAGAAATGGCCGGCACCATTTCATTTCACTGACATTAAGCCCATGGTTAGAAGCGGGGCTGGTCAGTTTCTCAAGGGTGGGGACCACCAGCTGGTTGAGGTCCAGTTTGTAAATCCATGCCCAGTGCTGAATGCTGTGTAAAACAGAGTCACCATTTTTATGGGTTTGGTTTTGTAGTCTGCATCTTTCCCTCTGGCAGTTGCCGCATTTCTGCAGGAATAATTAATGTCCCCATGGTCGTGTGCACCCACTGTCCCGCCCTCCCTGTCCCCCAGACTCACACCCTGACTCACACTCTGCAGTTTCTTTGAGCTGTCCCTGTTTGAGGGGTGCTTCACACTTTTCCACATTCTCTTATTTCAGGAGACATCATCTTCCCTAAGATAAATTTCTCTTTTGTTCAAATCACACGACTCTGGAAGGCAGATACTTTGTGTTTTCGTATTTCTTCCAGATATTGATGTCACTGGATGTGGTTACTCAGAGCAGATCTAAATATGAAACGCTGTATTTCATCTTCCAGAGCGGATGACGTGATAAGAGCAGGAAGACGGAAAGCATTTTTGTGAATCCTTGCGGGCTCTGGGGTGGGGAGGTGGTCAGGGACGGGTGGAGACCCGGGCCTCTGCATCCTCTACAACGAATGGCTCTGCTTCGGCCTCGTTACTGGGGGCTGGGTGGGTGGGCTGATACCTGAACAGTAAGCCTTTGGTTTCCTGGAACCCTTTCCTAAGCTTTGCACTCGCCCATCGCTCTGGAGCTCCTAGTTTTCCGTGCAGTGCACCAGAGATGGTGAGGGGATGGCCCTGAAGCAGGCTGGATGGAGTGCCAGGCAGTCAGGCTTATTCACAGAGGACAGGCCCCCCCTTCAGCCAGTGTCCATGTGGGCCTCAGCACAGAGGCCGATGATTGCCTCGGGGGCCTCTGGGCGGTGGAACGTTTGAGCTTTCCGGTCTTGAATTGCTGACTGCAGCACACCCGGGTCGGATGCCGGGCGAGAGCGTCACCTTCCCCCAGTGTGGACCAACCCGCGGGCGCCGTGAGGGGAGCACCCAGCTGCGTGGCTGGGGGATGATGCCACTTCTGAACACTGGTGCTGCTTTTGTCTCGGAGCCAAATGAGCACAGTAGCTGATTACTGCAGCGCTGAAACCCACTGGCTGTGTGCTGTTATCAAGTCCCTGATATTTTCCAAATGCCCGTTCAGACACTGGATGGGGTAGAGCAGTGAACCAAACAGAGTCCCTGTTTTCAGAGGTGTAGGCATGAGACAAATACCGTCTAGTTGATAACGGTAGATTCGAGGAAGAAAAATAAAGCAGGGAGGGGAAAAGGTTATTTTCGATAACAGGGTACCTGGGCTGCTCTTTGTGGGTGTTACTGGAGCGGAGACCTACAGTCAGTGAAGGGTTAAATCTTCCTTCCCCTAATTAGGCAAGTGGGAGGCGGACAGAATATTCCAGGCAGGAGGGCATACATCAGAATAAGCTGGGAAACTTTGAAAATATACACTGTCTCAGACCTGACATCACTGGTGTAGGACCTGCTTTATCTGTAAAAGCTCTCCAGAAGATTCTGGGAAGCAGGTTGGGGAGCTGCTCTTAAAATCCATTAAAATTATGATTCATGCCAGGATCTATATGCAGGGGAAAGTTTTGATGGTAAATAAGTAAAAACCACACTCTCTGGGTGAAAAAAAAAAAAGACTTGGAGGCAGAGAGAAATGAATAGAGGAAATTAAAGGAAAAAACACAGGAAAAGAAATAACACTGGACCCACTCTTGTAATAAAGTTCGATTCTTAAGAGAGAGAAATGTGACCTTGCTCCCCATTTCTGCCTTTTTTCATGAGACCCCTTGTGCTGAGCAAACCAGTGTCCAGCTGGTGGCAGTTCCCAGATGGGTCACACAACACCATGACCTGAGCTTTCTCTGGTTTCTCTCCTCACTGCCCCCGATTTTGCAGGGCCTGTAGAAGGGGCATCGTGGGGATTAGCTGGCCCGTGTAGGTCCAGGTGCCGTGTGAGGGGGTTACTAGAGGTCGTTCTTTGCACCTGCTTCGTATCCCGCCGTGCACCCCGGGGTCTCTGTGGGCCTCCCTCTGGGACACGTGGTCGTGTGTCAGGCATCTGTGTGAGTGCGTGTCTCCCAGGTGGATGGAGTTCTCAGGGGGCAGGAGCTGGGAGATAGACGGGTTCCTGCATTCCCAACCACCAAAAAGCAGGCCTTGTCCTGAGAGGATGCCATCAGTTGATGGAAATATCGCCTGCACATATGTATTTCATGAAGTCAACTGGGACTAAAAAAAAAATTTGAAAAGTAGACTTTCTTTTTTTAGAGTAAAGTTCATAGGAAAACTGAGAGGAAGAGAGAGGTTCCATAGCCTCCTACCAGCACGTGGGCAGAGCCTTCCCCACCAGAGGGGAACCTCAGTCACGGCTGACGACCCTCCACTTCCCCATCACCACCCAGGGTCCCTGGTTCATACTAGGGTTTACCCTCGGTGTGCATTTTGTGGGTTCGGACAAAGGCATGATGATCGGTATCCACCATCATGGTATCATACTGACTGGTGTCACTGCCCTGAGATTTCTCTGCCCAAAAGGTCCATTTTTGGTATGGCTTTTAGGAGCTCATGAAGACTTGAAAGGAGAGAGGGTGTCTGTAAGACAGACTCCCCCAGGTGCAGACGTTATCAGTGGGGCCTCCGTGGGCATATGCAATGCTGAGCCCGCGCCCCTCTGCTCTTGGGAGCTGCCCGGTTTGATGGGAATCATTTGAAACGGTGTGAGTAATGCCTGTGAATTGCCCTCCTGGAGTTTCTGTGAAGCCTGACTCCCTGAGCATTGCATTCTCTTGTATCCTGTCTGAGTAGGTTTCTTTGCTCTTATTGGAGACAAGCCTTTGCAGCTGAGGGGAAGAAAAGTCACTTAGACGTCTTCTGTGTCACTGTCACATCAAATCCCAGGATCAGTAATGTCTGTGGTGAGGAGGAGGACCAGACCTGATGATCCGGGTGCTCGTTAGGACATCTAGGCTCAACCAAACTTTCCCAGCTGTTGAAAGCCGGTTGGAAGAGGACAGTGTATAATCAGCAGAGGACTTTGCTCTGTTACTTATTTAAAAGTCATGGTCCTCTTTCATAGATGTAAAACTTTGAATAATACCAGCTTCTTTATTAGGCAATGACTTTTTTCTTATTATACCTCTTTTCAGTGTTGTCAAAGAAAGCAAAGCTGATTTTGTTTCACTTCTGTTTAATAGAACAGAAAATATGTGCTTGCCCAGAGAGTAGGTAATTGGAGGGAAAAGGAACTCACACTGCGTCACCCACGGGAGGCATGTTATAAATCCTCGGAAACAGATTGAGTTGGCTGGACTGTATCATCTAGGACTCAACAGATGCGTCTCCAGAGCGGAGTCTCCACAGTAACTCTTGGGTCTGTTTCAGCAGTTCAGCCCAGGAGTGTTCAGGGATGGGGGAGCTCTCAAGTCACCTCATTTAACCTCTTCTTTCTACAAACGAGAGAACAGGGAGAGCGAGGGGGGAGTGCCTTGCCCTGGAAACAGAAAACTGGGCAAGAACATGACAGGCATGGATATTTGTATCTGAGCACCGGAGGCCCCATCTTAGAGTACTCCCCATCATTTCTTGTTTTAAAGAGTGTTATGAAATTCTCAAAGTGATATTTTAAGACTAGTGCAGCTTCTAGGAGAGTTTGTAAATTGACGTCACATAGTAATAAAAACAAGGATATTGTGACTTCCGATGAATTCACGTATGATTCTAAACCTGGGGCAGAGACAGAAAACGAGAGAAGAGGGAGAACAGCAATATAGGTACAATCTATTATCCATAAGATAATCTACAAGATATATTGTACAACACAGGGAATATAGCCAGTATTTTATAATAACTAAATGGACTGTAACCTTTAAAAATTGTGAGTCACTATATTGTGCACCTGTAGCTTATATAACATTGTACATCCACTATACTTCAATTAAAAAAGAAAGAAATCAGAAGAGTTGATTTACCTACTATTATATATGAACTGGACTTCCCTGGTGGCTCAGTGGTAAAGAATCTACCCGCCAGTGCAGGAGACCTGGGTTCAATCCCTGGATTGGGAAGATCCCCTGGAGAAGGAAATGGCAACTCACTCCAGTATTCTTGCCTGGAGAATCCCATGGACAGAGGAGCCGGGTGGGCTACAGTCCATGGGGTCGCAAAAGAGTTGGACACGACTTAGCAGCTAGACAACAACAAATAACTAACTATAGAAACAGAACTGTCAGTCATTAGCTCTTTGGCTTAGCCTTTTCTTTTTTAAAATTCATTCATTCAGTCCAGTTCATTGAATTTTCGGTTATATGCGATATGTGGCAAGGGAGATAGAAACGATGTGCAAGGTGAGAAAGTTCTAGATTAAAAAGGGAAAGTATGGAGGAAATACGTTGGTAGATATTGGGAAAATGAGGGTACTTACTGGAGGAAACGAACGTGAAACAGTAGAACCAAAACTAGAGATTTAGTTGGGGAGATAGGGAAGTGAAGACAAGAGGAGGAATAAGACAAGTTTATAAGGTTTATCGGTGAGAAAGGATGGTGACTGTCTAAGAAACGAAAGAAGGAAGTCATTGCCAATGGCCACGGGCTGTGAAGCATGACAGTTTCACAACAGGTCTGAGTGACTCTTAGCGTCTCAGATGGGAAGGGACTAATGGCCAATGTTCACTACATTCCTGACAGACAAATGGACATCAGCCTCCTGGGACCTGCAGACTGGTGATGATCTGTGAGTTGTCACCTGGCCATGATAATATAAGTGGACAGGAAGATGGGAAATGTTGGATCTGAATTCATACTGTAATTAAAGTTTTGTGATTTGATCCTCAGACGTTTAAAGACTTCGACAGTACAATGATTCAGTTTTCATGGACTCTGAAAAGGGTCAGATTTTATAGACGTCTGAAATGAAAGGCAACGCCAAAGAATGCTCAAACTACCGCACAATTGCACTCATCTCACACGTTAGTAAAGTAATGCTCAAAATTCTCCAAGCCAGGCCAGGCTTCAGCAATACGTGAACCGTGAACTTCCAGATGTTCAAGCTGGTTTTAGAAAAGGCAGAGGAACGAGAGATCAAATTGCCAGTATCCGCTGGATCATGGAAAAAGCAAGAGAGTTCCAGAAAAACATCTATTTCTGCTTTATTGACTATGCCAAAGCCTTTGACTGTGTGGATCACAATAAACTGTGGAAAATTCTGAAAGAGATGGGAATACCAGACCATCTGACCTGTCTCTTGAGAAACCTGTATGCAGGTCAGGAAGCAACAGTTAGAACAGGACATGGAACAACAGACTGGTTCCAAATAGGAAAAGGAGTACGTCAAGGCTGTATATTGTCACCCTGCTTATTTAACTTATACGCAGAGTACATCATGAGAAATGCTGGGCTGGAAGAAACACAAGCTGGAATCAAGATTGCTGGGAGAAATATCAATAACCTCAGATATGCGGATGACACCACCCTTATGGCAGAAAGTGAAGAAGAACTAAAGAGCCTCTTGATGAAGGTGAAAGAGGAGAGTGAAAAAGTTGGCTTAAAGCTCAACGTTCAGAAAACTAAGATCATGGCATCTGGTCATCACTTCATGGGAAATAGATGGGGAAACAGTGGAAACAGTGTCAGACTTTATTTTTTTGGGCTCCAAAATCACTGCTGATGGTGACTGCAGCCAGGAAATTAAAAGACGCTTACTCCTTGGAAGGAAGGTTACGGCCAACCTAGATAGCATATTTAAAAGCAGAGACATTACTTTGCCAACAAAAGTCCATCTAGTCAAGGCTATGGTTTTTCCAGTGATCATGTATGGATGTGAGAGTTGGACGGTGAAGAAGGCTGATCGCCGAAGAATTGATGCTTTTGAACTGTGGTGTTGGAGAAGACTCTTGAGAGTCCCTTGGACTGCAAGGAGATCCAATCAATCCATCCTAAAAGAGATCAATCCTGGGTGTTCATTGGAAGGTCTGATGTTGAAGCTGAAACTCCAATACTTTGGCCACCTCATGCGAAGGGTTGACTCATTGGAAAAGACCCTAATGCTGGGTAGGATTGGGGGCGGGAGGAGAAGGGGATGACAGAGGATGAGATGGTTGGATGTCATCACCGACGCGATGGATATGGGTTTGGGTAGACTCTGGGAGTTGGTGATGGACAGAGAGGCCTGGCGTGCTGCAATTCATGGGGTCGCAAAGGGTCGGACACGACTGAGTGACTGAACTGAACTGGACTGAACTAAAATGGTCAATATTTAAGGAAGCGTTTTTTTTTTTCTGTCCTCTTAGTCATTGACTATACCCTGCAAGCTACTGAAAGAAAACTGTACCTTAAAAAAGATATATATATATATATATATTTATTAGCTTAATTTTCTTGCTGTGGTGCGTCTTGGTTGCTATGCCTGGGCTTTCTCTCGATGCGACAGGTGGCGTGTGGGCTCACTAGTTGTGGTCCACGGGCTTAGTTCCCTTGTGGTACGTGGGATCTTCCCTGACCAGGGATTGAACCCGTGTCCCCTGCCTTGACAGGCAAATTCTTAACCACTGAACCACCAGGGAAGTCCCAGAAAACTGTACTGTTTAAAAGTGATTCTTTTTCGTTGTGAAAACACGTGGCAGTATTTGACCCCTGAACAATGTGGGTTTGAACAGTCCAGGTCCATATATACGGATTTTTTTTTTTCAGTATTGCATGGGTTTACTAATACACAGGTTAACTGAAGAAAATCTACACGTAAGTGAACTCATGCAGTTCAAACTCATGTTGTTCAAAGGTCAGTTGTACATGATCCATGGTTGGTTGAATCTGTAGATGCAGGTGCAGGGGGCTGGACTAAGGGACTTGAGAGTCTGCAGATTGTGGTATCTCTGTGGGTCCTGGAATCATTCCCTCAAGGATACCAAGAGATGACTATATAATCATCTTTTTAAAAAAAAAAGTCCAATCACATGGTCAAAAAGTAGAAAGGGGGCACACTGATCAGCCTCTTTGTAACCTCTTTGCCCATCAGCCTGACCCCTCTCCCCCTACACTGTCCGCAGCCTATGGGCAAGCACAACCAGCTCTGGTTGGAACCACTTGAATTCTAGGTGGCGCTCCTCTTTGTGAACACATTTTGAAACTAGTGCCTTTAAATAGGTTCAAAACTGCGTCTAGTCAGGATTAAGAAGCCACATAGTAAATCTGAGCAACAAAAGTTTAAAGAATTTTTAACTACAAAAGATTAGGGAGTAATGAGGGATTGGCCACAAAGAGGAAACTCTACAAATTCAAGGCATAGCTGATGTAAGGAGCAGCTGAGATGCAGGCTTGATTTGTCAGGACAGATCTACGCGTGGCAGAGAAGCCATGCTGGTGGAATTTGCTTGAAGTCAGCCCTCTGGAATGCGCCAGAAATCTGTCCTCTGTGGTGTCAGGGAATGCTATTCACAGGGAGGAGTCTCACCAGAGACAGTTTACTGCAAAACTGCCTCCAGAAGTTCCAGGGCAAGCTGCCGGGCGCCGTGGGCAGCCGTACCCCCAGGAGCCTCACCGGCTTCGGGACCAGGGCCAGGCTGCAGACTCTCCCTGCGGTGTCTCCCCAGCACCGTCCACTGAGACGCTTCACACCCTGCCAATTCACCCTTCAGAAGGCTCAGATAGGTTTTCACAGAGCCTGCAAGAAGGGTGGACTCGATGCCGAAGAGGCGATATGGTAATAGCCAGCACGGTGACTTAGAAATACAAATACTGACGCCATCCTCAGTGAAACATTCCCTGAGGACGCGTCTGCATACAGTAGATTGTAGAGCCCAGTGTTACTGATTTCAGCGTGATTCTTACCACTTCTGCTGTCTTTCTTGATTGAGAATTGACTGAAAAATTTTTTCTTCACTTTTAATAAAAGTGTCCCTCATATAGATAAACCTAGAGTGCGGCGAGCAGAAAAGAAATGCCCTTTGTGTAAAATTATTAGTTCAGGGGAAACTACAGAGGCAGGAACAGCAGCTACGGAATATAGGGGGGAAGCAGAGTTGTCTAAATATCCTCTTTCTATCTTCAGATATGGTATATAGTCCATCAATTTCACCTGCCTAAAGGCCTCCCAAGGCCTCCTGTTGCACCAGAATGAACCGGCTTCTTTCTGTTGGTGCAGAGCTGTTATCCTAGTGTCCTCTCTTACCATGCCCTTCCCTACTTCCTGTTTTGGGTCATGTCTTTTTTGGTTCAAAATCTTCCTCTTTCTGGATGTTTTCTGGGGCAGTTTTCGGAACAGCATTCAGAGAAGGGTTGCTTGGGAGATCATTCGTTTTGAGACTTTGTATAGCTGAAAACGTCTATTCTGTCCTGATATTTGGTCGGCATTTTGACCGGTTAAACTACTCTCTCCATTGCACACCCTTCAGAGTACATCAGCCGTCTTCCACTAGAGCTGGGCAGCCTTCCTCAGCAGGGCAAGGGAGTCGTTACTGACGTGGAGCAAGGGTCTGGGAACTCACCTGTTTCCTAAGACTTAGTCCATCTGTTGTTCTGCACTTAGTTCATCCTTCACCCTCCTTGCACGGCTGCCTCATCCTACCAACTCCAAGCCTTTGGGCTGGTTCCTAAGTGTGACTTAAGTGTGTCTTCGCTTCCCTCGCTGCTAAATTAGGAGCATCTTTTAGACCTTGGGTAAAGGACCTGATCTTAAACAAGACCCAGAAAGCATTGACTGTGAAAAATTATTCTTCAAGTTGTTCATCACCTTAGGAAAAAAAAAGTATCAAGTCTGCCAAAGGTTTACCAAGAGTTTACTAAAGAAGGCCTGCACCTCTATGAGGAGGGCAGTGAGCCCAATTAAAAATGAGACTTGAACTGAACATGTATTTCATGAAAGAGGAGCCACGTGTGGCCACGGGCCTATGAAGAGATGTTCAGCACCTGGGTAGTGAGGGAAGACCGGTCACGATCACACCGGAGACCACCCTTCACTCACCTGACTGGCAGGATTAGGAAGTGGGACAGAGACCAATGTCGTAGAGTTTGCGGGTCCACACGTTCCCCTTACCCATACCAGATGAGGCCAAAAACTGCTCCAGCTACTGGGCAGAATAATTGAATATTAGCTTATACTTTAGGAGAGAATTTAGCTTAATTCTCCTCCCAGGGATACACCCAAGAGAAATTCTGTAGCATATTACAAAAGGAGACACACACAAGAATATGTAGCAGTACTGTTCAGAAAACCCAAAACCTGGAGTCACAGCCCAGGGGCCCATCAACAGGAAAGTAGCATATTATACAGCCAAAAATAAAAAGAACCTGGTGTGATACTCAGCAAGATGAATGACTCAGCCATATCATAGTAAATGAAGACAACCCCAGATGATTACAGACAGCATGAAGCACTTTTATAAAATTGAAAACTTTAAAAGGGGAACTTGAATACAAGATTTGGTTTAATAGTTGCTTTAGATGAGGAGGCAGGGGAATGAACCGATGGGGAGGATGATTTGGTTAGAAGCAGGTTGTTGTTGAGGTCCTAGGTTTTGTTTTGGGTGGTGGATGTGTGGGGTCCTTGTTACATTGTTGAAAATAACTGGATAATTAAATACAGGGAGAAATAAGCCTAAAGGGCCTGGGGCTCCCCAGGTGAAATAGAGGTCCTTACTCTCATGCCCTTGGTGCTTTGGTTGTCTGTTTCACTTGTTTTTTAAGAGGAAGCACTGAGCCCTTGAACAAATACTTTGCAGTTGAAAGTCATAGAACATGTGTTGATCCAAAGTGAACAAGCACAATGTTCTAGATGGGATTCCTATATCGATAAGTATCATATCCTTTGTAGAGTATTTAGTGCATAAATATTTCTAGCTCTTTCTGTTCTTTCATAGAAATTTTACATTTTTTTCCCTTTCTTAGGACAAAGTTAAACTATAACCCTCCAAAAGATGATGGATCAACCTATAGGATTGAACTTGAAGGGATATCGGTAATGGTTATGAGAGAGATCCTGGATTACATCTTCAGCGGGCAGGTACGGTGAGACCCAGAGAGGTGGGCTGCAGTGGGCAGGTACAGTGAGGCCCAGAGAGGGCGGGCTGCAGTGGGCAGGTATGGTGAGACCCAGAGAGGCGGGCTGCAGTGGGCAGGTATGGTGAGACCCAGAGAGGCAGGCTGCAGTGGGCAGGTACGGTGAGACCCAGAGAAGGCGGGCTGCAGTGGACAGGTACGGTGAGACCCAGAGAAGGCAGGCTGCAGTGGGCAGGTACGGTGAGACCCAGAGAGGCGGGCTGCAGTGGGCAGGTACGGTGAGACCCAGAGAGGCGGGCTGCAGCGAGCAGGTATGGTGAGACCCAGAGGCGGGCCGTGCAGGCCCTCAGGCTCAGGGTGATGGCCCCATGCATGCTGTGGCCGAGCAGCCCCGTCCCCTCCATCTTCCCTCACTGCCTGCGTGAGTCGCGTCTCCTGCTGGACATGGCACCCAACTGCCTTCTTCCAGGGTCTGCCCTTGAAAGAAAAGCAGGCTGATTTACCCAAATCCCTGGCTTTGTTTCTCCCGTCCCGAGCACCACCTTCCAGTCTGAGACATGTGCACATGGGATCCCCCCTCACTGCTGTCTTCTGGTTTTTAAACCTCCATTCCTGTCTTGCCCTGGACCCACACTCCCGGGGAATTCGTTCCGTCTCCATAGCATGGACCCGGGAGCCTCTGTGGGTGGTGGGGATTATTCTCTAGAGGTAAAGGCTTCAGGACTCAGGTGCCGGGCACCTGCGTTGTGTTCTCGATGCCGCAGTCCTGTCCCGCCTCATTGTTTCCTGCTCATTTCCCTTTACTCTCTGTACCCACTTACATTTCTGGGAATTTCATGAAACCCAAGGAAGGATGTGATCAGTGGCTAGGGATCCTTTTCTTTGCCCTCCTCTGTCCCCCGTACCCCCACTATTCATGTGGTTTAAAGTGTAGCATGAGGACTTAACGATCTGGGTTTGAATTAGGAGGATGCTGAGGTACTTTATGCCTGGTTATGCGAGAGTACGTTTTCTCCCTGCTCCTCTTGAGGGCACGTGTCCTGCTCTCTCTCTCCTTCCTTCTTCTCGGTCTGATTTTCCTTCTGTAAAGGCTCTGTCTCCTGCATAAGTATTCTGAGCGCACTGCTTACTTTTCTGTCAGTGTTCATTCTGTCCAGAATCACACTCGGTGACTGTCATCCTCTTTAAAGCTTTCTATTTCATTTCACGGTGTTACCCTTTCTCTTTTCTCTAAACACTAGGTGGTGAGTGTGTGGAAGTAAGGTTATGTGTATGATTATTTAAAATAAATGCACTTAAATCAGTTTGGGGACAGCCCTTAAAATACTGGCGATGCTCTGTAGCATCACAAAACCAGACATAGGACCCAACTCTTACCTAACTTGTAAAATCAATTCAGCGACAGTTATGACAGGTTAGAAGCCAGTTAGAGCGTATTCATGTTCAGGCTTGCATTTGAAACTTGAAATCTCACTTAGCTGTGGGACCAAACGTGTGCTTCTCGAATCCTGGTAAAATGTGTCTTGCTGCACTTTGCTGTGAAATCCCTCCGTCACGTTTCCCTGTGGAGGATAAGCACCCATACCTTGGGAGAGTGTGGACCATTTGTGATCATGGCAGTATTTTAGGGGCCTGTTTCTTTATGTTGCCTCACCGTAGCACAGAAAAACTGTGAAGGGGGTGGAGGAAGACACATCAGTCAGAAAACTGAAGAAAATTAGGGAGAAGTAAATATTCGCAATGGAACTTTGGGGGGATTTATTCCAGAAGGTAGCTTTGAGACCAAATGGTATCTTTCGCACCGAGTGTGGTGTTTGCTGTCCAGAAGGCAGCCCCTCAGGCAGTGTGGCTCTCCCTCTTTTCAGGGGGGCCACATGGTATCTTTTGTATACCATGTGGTGACAGAAGGGACCCTAATTTATTTGGAGGAAAGATTTTCATTAGTTGAAGTGCTTGCATTTATAGAAATTCCTTTCCGTTTACCATAGAATTGTGGAACTTGCCACTTGCTAATAAGCATTCCAGTCATTTAAGGTTTTCCTCCGAGTTTTAAGCATGAGCACCATGGACAGTTCACTCAGAAGGGTTGTTGGTGGTTTATGTGGGTAAAGCGAGGGAAGAACTGGGAGAAGCTGACCGGCCATGCACGGTCTGTGTCATCCCCAGACACCTCGGGACCCTCTGTCTCCTCTTGAAAGCAAAGTTGAACTGTGTGAAATCTGCCAATCCTCAGTCGTCTTTGACCTCCAAAAGTGGAGCTCTCGTGTGGTCTGGCCTGCTAGGTTAGTAGTGTGGGTTCTAGATTTATACTCTCGGGTATAAACTGTCTGTGATGGTCCTTTCAGATCCGGCTGAACGAAGACACCATCCAGGACGTGGTGCAGGCGGCGGACCTGCTGCTGCTGACAGATCTCAAGACGCTGTGCTGCGAGTTCTTGGAAGGCTGCATCGCCGCCGAGAACTGCATCGGCATCCGAGATTTCGCACTGCACTACTGCCTGCACCACGTGCATTACCTGGCCACCGAGTACCTGGAGACCCACTTCCGAGATGTCAGCAGCACCGAGGAGTTCCTCGAGCTGAGTCCTCAGAAGCTGAAGGAAGTGATTTCTCTCGAGAAGTTGAACGTTGGCAACGAGAGATACGTGTTTGAAGCGGTCATCCGATGGATAGCGCACGATACAGAAATAAGAAAGGTACGTTATAGCGCGCTCTGGCTTTGATGTTTCACTTTTCCTGTGTGTGTGTTCTTAACCCCAATCCTACACGTTTTATCTTTCTCCTCCAACTTGAAAACCTTACAGAGTTGTGATCTAAACTATGACCTGTAAAACATATTCCCATAGGCTCTCTAAAGTGGTTGGATTTTTTCAGATCCGTCTACCAAAGTGAGTGTAACTCATCATATAGCAATGAAAATATTAACACTTAAAAGTGACTTGACATCCTTTGAATGTTGTTTTTAATGGGAGATGTGTTAGAGGATATCAGGTTTGAGATCGTTAACACATTCAGGGAGGGTGCTTTAGCCTTTACATCACAGGGCTTTGAGTCTCATGTGTATGTTTTAGAGGCTAGCTCCAAAATAAATATATAACATTTCAGAGAGGCTTTCAAAATGCATAATTGCATTGTTAATTGTTCTTAGTAACCCTTGATTTACGTGTTAGTGATTAGCTTGTAATTTTTAAATTTTATAGGTCCGTAAGCTGTGTCCACTTAAAAACTACATTCTTAGTCTCAGCTCAGTTGGTACAGTTAGTGTTCTGTTTTCCATGTTGGTGGGTGGGGTAGGTTAGGAAAGAGGATAGAAGAGTTTCCATCTTACCAACACCACTGAAATAGCTTCTCTGTGACCCTCTTCTTGCCTTAAAGTGATGAGGGTGTCAAAGGTGGAGTGGCTGCTGGGACAGAAAAGGCGGTTCTTCATCCTTTGGTTAATCCCAGCTTGACGCTGTCAGGACTGCTGGCCTTTATTACTCAGGGTATACAAGAGTGTACCTTAAAATGACGATTCCAAAGCCCAGAAAAACTAGTCACCTTACACATGTAGAGTGCTGTAGTCATTTGGTTCAAATTTAATGATTGAGCATGAAAGGCATATAATTCATATTATACATGTTAGATCATTTTTAGTAGTAATTCCTGAAGAAATGATTACATAGTTGTCATGATTTTTGTTTTTGGAACTTGGGCTTTTTCAGATTTTTCTTATAATTTTAATGTTGGTACATTTTCATTATCTAGCTGACATATTGTATCCAGCTCTTCCTGTAACTAATACTCGTATAAATGGGATATAACTCATAGCACATCCAAGTTAGTGAGGTAGAGCAAATCATAGCAGCATTCTTGTAGGTTTTCCTGTTGTGGTGGGAACCCTGCAGGGTGTAATGGAAGCTTCTTGAAACTTTGCAGTGATCCAGGAAATATGAATCTGAGGTGATGATATTTTAAGTTAAACTTCTGTTTATCAAGGCCAGAGGAAGTAGAAAGGAAAGGGGCCGCTTCACACGTTCAAGCAGCACTGGCCCTTACTCCTTGCCTGTTGATCATCTGACTTGTCAACAATTGTGGTTTTCTATGAGTTGAAAAATGTGCCTTCTGAATGCGTATTCTCCCTTTCTCCTCCCCGTGCTTTCCGCCCTCCTCTGCAGGTCCACATGAAGGATGTCATGTCAGCGCTGTGGGTTTCAGGCTTGGACTCGAGCTACTTACGGGAGCAGATGCTCAACGAGCCCTTGGTCCGCGAGATCGTCAAGGAGTGCAGCAACATCCCCCTCAGCCAGCCGCAGCAGGGGGAGGCCATGCTGGCCAGCTTCAAGCCCCGTGGCTACTCGGAGTGCATCGTGACCGTGGGTGGAGAGGAGAGAGTGTAAGCGTGGCCGTGAGCTGTGGTCTAAGTAAGGGAAGAGAGATTTCTGTGTGCACAAGAGCTCAGGACAGTTCTTAGTATCTAAAGCCTAAATAGCGATCGATTTTTTTTATGTTTGAAACATTCTTGAGAACAGTAAAACTCGTCGTGGTTATTCTAAGCAGAATATAAACATGTTAACTGCTAACTGATCGTCTGCCTCCTCTTAGTTCGAGGAAGCCAACAGCAGCGATGCGATGTATGTGCCCGCTTTACGACCCCAATCGGCAGCTGTGGATCGAACTGGCCCCTCTAAGCATGCCGAGAATCAACCACGGGGTCCTCTCAGCAGGTAATGTGCCCTCATCTGCTTCACTTAAATACAAGATCAAATGAGACGTAATTTCAATGTTGTGCGGGATGACTCAGAACCTCTTAAAGATATTGCCCTTCTATGGGAACATGTTCACTGTGGCTCTAGCTTTCAAGATTGTGGTAAGAAGAGTATCTTCTGACCAGTCCTTACTGTTCCGAAGTCTTAAATACGTAGCTGTTTTTAAGACGTCAGTAGCGGAGCATTTTTATTGGATGACTTAACTGCTAGAAGAGCAGAACCGAGTGAATCTTACCACCCACTGGCCGGATGATCACATCTGAGACGCAGATTTCCTTGAGCCATGCTAGTGCCCCATCTTGGATTGTCCAGCAATCTAGAATCACAGCATGTAACACACATCCAAAGTAAGAGTGTCATGTAAGAGCAGGCATTTCATAGGAGACTTAAGAAAATATTATCTAAATTAGTTCTGGCTTAAAGTTACTTTACTATAGAAAGTATGTTTTAGTTAACTTTTGCAAGTTTGGAACATTATTGGAAGTTCTCACTACCTTGCTGGCTTCATCCCACAGGTGCCATTTCACTTCGTTCTGACTATTGTCATCAGTCTTCCTGGAAGTCTTCTTTCATAGTCTCTGTTTGCCCACTAACATTACGTTAACATTTTTAAGCTCTTCCACACTGTACTATATTGTAGATATGGTTAAAGCTGTGGAATGGAAATGAAATCGTAGGTTCCACAATTACTGACGTTTTCGTCATTAGTCAGCCAAATGGAGTGGTTTAGGCCAACAGAACGTGGGTCTGATTTCTCTGTTCTTTTTCTCAGACTTAGCTTCCTTAAATTTCCCCCCATATTGTGTATAGTTGTGCATAGTTTTCGCACATGCACACCTACCGCAAAGGTTCCTGTATCACTAACTTGCAAGTTTCCTAGAGGGGTTGTTGTTTCAGAAACCTGAAACACTGAGGAGAGGAATTTTTCCAATCTCTTTGACCGAAGTTGTAAAACGATTGAGTAGTTACTATGTGTCCAGCCTATTCCATGTTTCTTCTTTTCCTGCCTTTTTTTCAAAAAAACTTGATTGACTTCTTTTGTCATTCAATTTTTTCCCTCTCTACCAGGTTAGAAGTTATATTCTTATGTCCCTTTGAAAGTTACATTAGCATCCTCAGCCTGTATTGTTAACAAAGTCTAGAGTTAATCAGTACATTTGTACTCTATATTTTTCATGTTCTACAGTTTTACAGTATTAAAATACATGGTTATTTATAAGTAAATATTTATATATGTTTTGTTAATCTATTTTGTATATATACACCTATAGGTAGTATTCATTTAGATTTATCCACCTATTTACCAATTTCTTTGATTTTTCCCTCTTACTTCTCACACTTTCCATCTAGGATCATTTTCCTTCTCTCTGAAATTCATCCTTTTGAATTTCCTTTAACGCGGGTCTAATGATAGCAAACTCTAAGATGTGTCTAAAGATGTCATTATTTTGCCTTCATCCTTAAAGGATATGTTTGCTGGGTATAGAATTTTAGGTTGGCTTTTATTATTGTTCAGCACACTGAAGATATTTTTCTGCTGACCTCTGTTAAGTCAGTTGTCAGATATAAAACTCTGTCTTTTCTCTGGACTGTAAGATTTTTTTTTTGTCTTTTTTCCCTGTCATTTCGCTATTAGGTGAACATTTTATTTGAAATTTTACCGTATTTGGGGATTGTTGGGCATCTTGACTCTGCAGGTTGGCCTTTCATCAAATCTGGAACATTTTTATTTATTATGTCTTCAAATGTTGTCCTTGCCCATTCTGCTCTGTCCCTCTGCTTTTGGAAGTCAAATTAGATGTGGCTGGACCTTTTTCCATCCTCTGCCTTCTGCCTTCTTTTTGTTTTGTTTCCTTATCTTTTGACCTCTCCATGTTGCCATGTTTGTGATTTCTTTTGATTTATCATGCATTTAATGAATTCTCTTTGTGATGAATCTGCCATTAAATCCATCCATTGAATGTTTTATTCAATCTATTTCATCTTTTTTTCCCTCTAGAATTTTCTTTGTTTCAAACCTGCTATAACATAGTGAGCATTTTTGTTTTATCATTTCTCTTATTACTCTAATAATTGAAATTTGCAGTCTTTTTCTAGATTACTTCTTATTGTCTGTTTCTACTGCTTCATTTTTGTAGAGTCTAGTTCCTTTGTATATACCTGAGTATCTTTGGCTGGGTGCTGATCATTCTATTAAAAATTATATGTAGGAAAACTTTGATTTAAAATCTTAGAACGTTAGATTCTAGAACTTAGACAAAGGTACTGTCTTCCATAGAAGTTTTACATTTGTTTCTGCCAGTTGCCTAAAAACACTAATTTGTAATTACTGTAAATCAAATTCTAATTTTGCGATTTCCTAGATAAGCAAGGATATTTAAATTTGACTTCTCATTCTGGTTGGCCTTCATCCTGAGGGTTAGAACTTTGGAGAGGTTTTCCTGCCAGAAACCACACTCTCTGTGGGCCTGGGATTTAGATTTCTATCTTCTTCATGCCTTCAAAGCCATTAAGAGAAAGCTTGCATTTTCCCCACATTGCTAATGCCCTCAGAGCAAAATGGTTTCCATGCATGGTAACCTCTCCAGCCTACATTCCCTTCAGTTTTACCACAGTGTCTCTTTGGCTGTTTCTCCTTTAAGAAGACTATTTTATTTTAAATACGGGCTGGGGAACAGACCAGACAGATTGCGGTAACTTGGAGTCATTTGGTGACCGGGTGGGTGGTGTCCGTTTTCCTTTTAAGCCACAGGCAAGTGGGAATCTGCTCAGAGATTCTGAGTGAAGTGAAATGGTTAGAGTAACTGACAGATTAACTGTGTCATCAAGCATTGAGTGAAGTGTGACAAAGATCTCGAATCCCTTGTCATCAAAGAAGGTGCCTCCAGGTACTCTCTCTGCCCTCATGGCATTTGCATTTGCCTGGGGATGGGTATTGAAAGCTTCAACTTTCTTGTGTGTCTTCTTGGATTTTTTCAGAAGGGTTTTTGTTTGTATTCGGGGGCCAAGATGAAAACAAGCAGACCCTGAGCTCAGGAGAAAAGTATGACCCAGATGCAAATATGTGGACTGCATTGCCACCGATGAACGAGGTAAAGAAAGCATTGCTTTTTTTGGTTTGATGTTTCTTTTTAGCCCCGTTAGCACTTCTGTTTGTGTCTGCCTTTGCGTGTAATGACAGAGACAGCGGCCCTGCCAAGACCCCTGCCTGGTGTGTTTGTGCCCTCCACCCCCCCTCCTGGGAACACACTTGCTTCAGCCCTTTGCCAGGGCTTCAGCCCTTTGCCAGGTACCCGTGTGGCACGCTGCCCGCCTCCTTCTCAGCAGGGCTCCTCCATTGGCCCTCAGCTCCCCTTTCGCCTCCCTTGCTTTCTTTCTTTTCACACCACACCGCCCCTCCTCACACACTAGGCCTTTTTAAATTGTTTGCACAGACTTCTGGATGGCAGGGGCTTCTGTCCATGTGGTCAGTGCTGTGAGGGGGCGAGTGTCACGCTGCGGGCAGCCTCCCCGCCACCTCTCCAGCCATGGGCAGGCCTGTTGCTGGGGCTCTTACACAATTTCACACATCAGCTGGGAGCCACTACTACCCACTGCTGAACAAGAATCATTTTATGGAACCAGACAGTAATCGTTCTTTGTCTTGTTGTGAGCTGACATGAGCGAAAAGTAAGGATTTTGCCCGTGAATCCACCTCGCGTGAAATTCCCTTGTTCCGGGAAATTCCTGGACTTGGATTCTCTGTCTTTTGTGACAGAAGAGTGAGCTTCTAGGGAAAGCAGAACTATTTGAGAGACACGGTTCTGAGTCTGATATTTCTTTGCAGGAATGGAATGA
The DNA here is from genome assembly GCA_024291935.2 of Okapia johnstoni. Lineage (NCBI taxonomy): Eukaryota > Metazoa > Chordata > Mammalia > Artiodactyla > Giraffidae > Okapia > Okapia johnstoni. The sequence continues at coordinate 71,968,676 of CM044310.1, forward strand.
TACCTGTCATTTGTATTAAAAGTATGATTATTAGCTTTCAATAAGATAGTCGGCCTCTTGTCTACAAAGCTCTTTAATGTTTTTTCAGGCAAGACATAATTTTGGAATTGTGGAGATAGATGGCATGCTGTACATTTTAGGAGGAGAAGATGGTGAAAAAGAGCTGATTTCCATGGAATGTTACGATATTTATTCTAAAACCTGGACAAAGCAACCTGATTTGACCATGGTTAGAAAGGTGAGAACTATACCTTGTGATAACTAATTCACACATTGGATTTTAAAGTTACTATTTCTTCATTTCCCATGGATGCCTTATGATGCAATTGATAGTGTTAAAGCATGAACATTATAGAAGTCTGTTTTTGCTTCTTGCCTTCACTATTGCCAGTCACATACCAAGCTGGGGAGCTGTGTGAGAGAGTTCACGGGGGCGGTGAGCTCTGGGCAGCACTGCTATGTCTGCGGCCCACACCTGATAGTTGCTCCGTGATGGCACTAACCTAGGCAGGAACCACGTCTCCCAACCCTGTTTTCTTAATCGTTGTGCATGCTTGGGAGGAAACATTAATCCATTGATCCAGAGGTAAAGAACTGCCATTGCTTACTGAGAAGAATGAAAACAGAGGGCTCCCATTAGCTGTTCAGGGCTTGGTCTGTATTTCTGTTCCCTGGTGGAGACAGGAGTTTCATCATCAGGCCAGAACCTTGTCTAGAGCCCTGGGTGTCTGACACCTTGGTACTGGGACTCACTGGTAGTACGATCTCTCAGTGTGTGTGCCCTTCCAGCTGACTTCATTTGGGGCAGGAGTTGAGTGGCGTCTTGCTCTGTGGACTCTGCATCTTGGAATCTTCAAATAGTGGTGAAAGAAGAGAGCCTGGGAAACTCCTTTAAAAGCAAGGCTTGTGTGCTTATCTCACTCAGTGGAGGAGTGTTAGGTGGAGCTAATCCTTCCCTGAGGACAGTATGTGTATTACCCATGCTCTTCCCATTTCTGAAAGCCTCTTTTGTGATATGGGAAGGCACCAGACTCCTACCGTCAGACCCTTTTCCAAACATCTCCCAGGGTTCCAGCCAAGCTGTTGTTGACTCAGCCAACTTTTAATGATAGTGTTGCCTCCCCCACTGTTGCTCCCTTCTTCCAGATTGGCTGCTATGCAGCTATGAAAAAGAAAATCTATGCCATGGGTGGAGGATCCTATGGGAAACTCTTCGAGTCTGTGGAATGCTATGACCCCCGGACCCAGCAGTGGACCGCCATCTGTCCCCTGAAAGAGAGAAGGTGAGAGAATGAGGATGGGGACTGTGCAGAGTCCCCTTCGCCTGGCTTTTGCGTCTCCCTTCTTTTAAATGGATCTTTTATTTGACTTGCCATTTGGTTCATATAACACTAAATGAATAATCCACTCCCTGAAAAAGGAAGACTCATGTATTTGTGAAACACTGAATGTCACAGAGCTAAAACAAGCAAAAGAGAAATTAGGGAATCAAGTCATGAGATACATTGATGAATCCAATGCTTAGTATGTATGCGTTGCGTGACCTTTCAGGTTTGGAGCGGTGGCCTGTGGAGTCGCCATGGAACTGTATGTATTTGGGGGAGTCAGAAGTCGCGAGGACATCCAGGGGGGCGAGATGGTAACTTGCAAGTCGGAGTTCTACCACGATGAGTTTAAAAGGTATTTATGAATGGTTTCGTGTGGCTTCTGCAACTTTCTCTTCGTGCTTTCAAAGGCATGTCTTAGCTTCATTTAGTTTTGCTTTCAAATTACTTCACTGAACTCATCTATTTATATCTAATGCATACTGGATATTTATTTAGTGACTTCAGAAGTCTTGGTAACTCACAGGAAAGCCAGAGAAAAATGTTTCTCAAGTGTAGAGCAGACCTTGACACTTTTGATAGCTTTTAGGAGAAAGTTTAAACTCCTTAACTTAGCAGATATGGCCTTTTGTGATATGACCCGTGTCTACTCTTTCTACTACTGTTCAACCCAGGTACTTCAGTTGAGTTCCACTGGGTGACATTTTCCCCCCAAGACATGGTATCATTGTCTCAGCTGTGTGCTTTCGTACTTTTACTTTTCCCTAAAAACTTCCTTTCTCACGCTTATCCAGTTAATTTGGCTTCTTCATTAAGCTTTGACTCAGGTTAATGATCCCCACTGAGAGAAGGCCTTCTCACGGCTCCCAGTCTGAGTTAGGCTCCTCAGTCTGTGATCCCATGCTGTCTTTCTTGGATTGTGACTGTGTACTGAAGCTCCTTCAGGGCGGGTTCCAGCTCAGCTTTGGGTCCTAGCTTCTGGCCTCACCCCTGGCCTGTATCAGACACTCAATAAACGTGGTATCAGAGATTCTTAAATCATCTGACGGGCTGCCATACATGTGAGGTGGAGTGGGCAGCATCTGTCCAATCCCCGTCACTTCACTCCTCACACGTTTTATTATAACCACCAAACAGCGTTTTTCTTACAGTAATATGTTCAGATCCTACAGGGAAATTGCTGTGCTAAAGTTAATCTTGTGATAGCATTTTGATCGTGTTGCCAGAAGGGGGTGCCAGAATATAATGTTTAATTTCATGTTATTTTAGGGTAAACAATGCAGAATGCACAGTTGCCAAGATTTTAGAAATATGTATGTTATCTATTAATGTATTTTAATTTTATGATGTTTGCATAGCCTGTTTGTTTTTTTCCCTTCAGCTACTGGGGGCAGACAATCTTGTGAAAATTTACTAGACAAAGTGTGAGAGCAGTTTGAGAATGCTTGCTACTATGGTCGGGACAGGGGCAGAATTTCAAAGACTTTTCTACACCTTTCTTCCATAATGTGTTACTGTGAAGGCTGACTGTTCACGGTACAAAGTAGTATATGAATTTCCTTCCCAAATGAATCTCAAAACAGTTGCCCGAGTTCATTAACAAGCAGGGGTCAGTACATTTGGTTTCTGATAAAATATTGATATAAGCCTTTCTCATAATGACTGAATTACTGTTTGGACAGTGTGAGTTAGAGAGCTGTATCTCACTTGCTAGAGTAATCAAGGTTGCTTATGGTTTTACCATTTTCTGTTCCTGTTTTGATTGTATAGGACTTGAAGCTGGCTGTGAAGTTTTCAATCTCCCTTGATATGCTATCATCATTAGAACCTTTAGATTTCTCTCAGGTTGTCTCCTGTTTATGGAGTATTAACTAATAAGAGTATTGGGCTTCCTAGGTGGCTCAAATGGTAAAGTGTCTGCCTGCAATGCGGGAAACACGGGTTCGATCCCTGGGTCAGAAGATCCCCTGGAGAAGGAAATGGCAACCCACTCCAGTACTCTCACCTGGAAAGTTCCGTGGATGGAGGAGCCTGGTAGGCTCTAGTCCATGGGGTCGCAGAGTCGGACACGACTGAGCGACTTCACTTTCACTTTTCACTTTCAATAAGAGTATTACTTGCTTTCAGTTCGTAATTGTTAAACATGACTATTACTTCTTCATTGCTATTTAAAGTACTTCCCAATAAAATTCACTTATCTGTAGTTTGCTTATATTCAGGTTCTTCACTGTTCACAAAAAGAATGAAGAAAGCTTGATTTCTGTTGTCAATATATAGGACTCTTGTTTAGATAAAGCTAAACATAAACATACAACACTAAGTGCAATATATTACCTCATTTAACACATTTAATCTTCAAAACAGCCCTCTGAGATACAGGTGCTCTTTTCATTCCTATCTTGCATATGAGGACATCCAAACACAGAGAGGTTGAGTCATGTCCCCCAAAAGACACAGACAGCATGTGGCAGAGCTGGCATTTGAACTCGGGCGTTCTGGCCTCGGAGACCACCAGTTCAGCTACCACACAATAGTGCCTTAAAAACTTAGTCTTTCCTATGAAAACCTATAGAAGGGGGGAAACATCTATGAGTAGTTTCTCTGTTTAAAGCTCAGATGTTTCCAAGTGTGTGGTATTTGCATACTTTGGAAGCTGCTGCCAAATGAGCAACCTGCCTTAGATTGAAGACCATTTATTGTTTTTAAGTAATCTCTTGTCTTTCCTGTCTTTGTTCCCTATTTTTAGGTTAAAAGTTTCCTGGAAAAATGCCACATCTTACTATTTTCTGTGTTTCTGACTAAAAGCAAAACTGTTTGAAGGAAAGCAAAAATTGCCCTTATTTATACCAAGTCACAGTAACAACTTCATATATCCAGAAAGATATTTCTATATATATCTATTTCTGTTCTTTGCATTCCTAGTTCTAGTACTGGACTAGACTAGTACTGTCATCCTCCCAGTGGTCTATATTTTTTTAAAAGTCATCTTTGATTCTCTCTTATGCTTCACATCTCATGAGTTGCCAAATCTTATTTTTCTTTTTAAAACTCCATAGTGTTTTTCACACATACCTACCTTTATTTCTCTGCCACGAGTCCAGAGTTCACTCTGTCATATGTGCGGTGTCCTTAGCCTTCTAACCAGTCTGATACATTTCACCTACTGTGCTTTTGAAAGATTAATCTGACTTTGGTCATTTCATTCAGATGGAGATTCTTCCTAGTTACCCCTTGCTTACCAAGTAAAGACATTAGTATTTAGCCTCCTCCTTGGGGCCCTCTGTGACCTGAGGTTGAGAAAAATGTTCGGCCGTTTCCACTTTCTTCCTTTCCCGTGTTCTGGAGTGCAGCTCACTTCTTAACAACCATCCTGTGTCTTGTTGCCTCTGTGCATTTGCTCAGCCCACATGCCCTCCCCTTCTCGTTTTTAATAGATAAATCATGTTAACTATTCTCTGAAGTCAAGACCTGTCAGCTTCATCTTTTGAACTACGTATACTTGGAGGAGGGGGGGCAGTGGGCCAGAGCTGGTGCGCAGGAAGATGCTTGCTGGCCAGCAGGGCACCTCCCCGCAGGTGAGCACCTCCAGGTCCCCTGCACACTGGAGACGGCGGAGCAGACCACCGACACCAGGGAAGAAGCCCTTTCCGCCCCAAGCCTTGCAGTCCCTCCAGCGCCCTCTGTTGACAAAGCTCAGCATTGCACTTACCTTCTCAAAGAGCTCGCTGCACATCAATGTTCATTTTCTCCATTGTGTATTCTGTTTCATTGTTTTATCCTCTTGTCTATCTTATTTCCTTCCTTTTACTTGCTCTGGGTTTATTTTGATTTTCCTTTTCTATCTTCCTCAGGTAGAATATTAGATTTTTAAAATTTCTCTGCCGCACTCGCCTATCTTTCCATCATAAACCTATTTTCCTTTTTCGATTACAGAGCATCATTGTGTTAGCTGCGTCCACACCCCTGCCTGGTAGATAATCCCATCATCTGAGTCATCTCAGAGTTGGCGTCTGTTAATTGTTTAGTCCCCTGAGAAGGGGTTCTCATTTATCTGCCTCTTTTGTTGAGCACTTCTGGATTACGTCCGGGCTTTGTGAGCAGGACACTGCTGAGGACCTGAGGTCTCTTCTGGCACTCCAGAGAGTTGCTCCGAGCGTTTTGCAGGCAGTGGGAGTGGTCAGACTTGCTGAACCTCACGTGCAAGCATTTGTGGGTCCAGTGCCCCTAAGACGTGAGGTCAGCGATTGCCCATTTTCACTTTGCAGGGAGAGCTCTTAGATTTTTCCCTTTTCCTATTTATTAGAGGCAGCTCAGAGGCAGGGGCCAAACTGTATTCCCAGTCCTACAAACTGCTTGATACCAATCAGCTTTCAGATCTTAGAGGAATCGGATCTTCGCTTTATAGCAGCTCGGCCTCTGAGTTGTTCCGTGATCTTGGACAAATCATTCTGCTTCTACATTTTTTGGGATTCAAATAGGGAATGTACCACTCTGTAACAGTCTGGAGAGAGTGTGCATTGGAAAAAAACAAAGTGCTGCTCTTAGTGAAATAATTTTACATGCTCCAGTAGTGAGTAGAGGCCTGGACATTGGTGGTACAAAAGGGCTTACATACATTTCCTCTAACTGAGGTCTGCTCTGACCTAGCTATGCCTTTAGCTATGAAAGGGAATTGATCAAATTTACTTAAGTGAACATTATTATATAGCAGAGTCTAGTTTGTTTTGTTTTAAAGCATAAAAACAAGAACAAAAACTTTCTATTTGGGAATAATTTTAGACTTGTAGAAAAGTAGCAAAAATACAGTTCCCATAAGCCATTCACCCAGCTTCTCCTACTGTTAACATCTTGCATGCTGTAGTATTCACTTTGGTACAATATTATTAAGTAAACTACAGACTTTAGTCGAATTTCACCAGTTCATCCACTAATATCTCTTACCTTCTGCTCTGGGACCCAATCCAGGATCTAACATTGCTTTCAGTTGTTTATATATTGTTTTCATCTCTAATCTGTGATGGTTCCATGGTCTTTCCTCATCCTTCATGACCTTGATACCCTTGAAAGTTATTGGATGGTTTTTTACTAGGATGTCTCTCCACCTGGGTTTGTCTGATGATGTCTCGTGATGAGGCTGAGGTTGTGCGTTTGGGGTGGGGATCCCACAGAAGTGCTTCTGGGCCCTTCTCTGCCTGGTGTCAGGGGGAGAGACACTTTGTCCCTTTACTGGTGATGCTAATCTTGATGACTTGGTTAAGGTGCCATCTGTGGGGTTTCCCCACTGTAGAGTCACTGCTTCTCCCTTTGTAATTCATGAATATCTTGGAAGAGATAATTTGAGAATATGCGAATATACTATTTCTTAAATTTTCACCACTAATTGAGCACCCTTGATGGATTGGCCTCACAGTAGTTAGAACCGTGGTGTTTGCCTCCTGGTGATTTCTCTGCTTCCCTCATTCCTTCTCCCTTTGTCAGCTGGAATTCTGTAAAGAACACCTGTCCCTTCTCTCTATTTTTTTTTTTAATGGATTCAGCCATTTATTTATATCAGTATGGACTCATGGACGTTTATTTTATTCTATGAGTTGTCCATCCAGGACTGTCATTCACTGGGTTGCTGCAGTTGCTCCGGCTGTGGCCATCAGGAGCTGCGTGTTGCCTCTGTCCTTCTGACACACCTAATCCTTTTTGAAGCTCTGCCTATATGGCAGCACAAGCTGGTCCAGGCTCATCTTGTGTTTTCTGTCTCAGCTGTGGAATTAGCCACTTCTTCATGGAGCCCTGGCTCCTTTTCATGGTTATTAAATTGATTTTCAACAGAAGAGCCAAGGCAATTTAGCAGGGGAAGAAATGTCGTTTCAGCAAATGATGCTGGAACAACTAGATATCTATATGCCTAGATATAAGGATAAAACAGACTTGACTCTTATACCTCACACCATATACCAAAGGTAACTTGAAGTGTATCATAAGACCTAAATATTAACACTGAAACAATAAAATTTCCAGAAATTTTAATTTAATCTTGGACTAGGCAAAGATTTCCTAGAAGGACATAGAAAGCATGAACTATAAAAAGAAAAAAAAAAAAAAAAAGAATAAACTGGAATTCATCAAAGTTAAAAAACCTCTGTTCTCAAAAGCCCCCATTAAGATAATGAAAAGACAGTCTACATGCTGGGGAAGAGGATCTATGATACACATATCCAACAAAGGACTTGTAACTGTAAAATAAAATAGAATCTTAAAATTCAGTAAGACAGAAAACTCAGTTTGAAAAATGAACAGATCTTTGAGCAGACATTTCACCAAAGTAGATACACAAAGGGTCCAGTAAGCACACACAGATGCTCAGCGTCATTGGTCTTTGGGGAAAAGCACACCACTCATGTGGCTAAAGTGAAAAAAGACTGACGGTACCAAGAGCTGGCAGAAATGCCCAACAGCTGGAGTTTTCACATGTTGCTCATTGACATGCCAAATGACACAACACCCTGGAAAACAGTGTGGCATTTTCTTATCAAAGGAAATACACCTTTAACTGTATAACCAAGCAATTCCATAGCATAAGCCCACAGAAGAGCTTTGCCCTCTAATGTCCAAAATAGCTTCACTCACAACTTTTTGCAATTCCATGGACTGCAGCCTGTCCCGCTCCTCTGTCCATGGAATTCTCCAGGCAAGAGTACTGGAGTGGGTTGCCATTTCCTTTCTCCAGGGGATCCTCCCAACCTGGGGATCGAACCCAGGTCTCCCACATTGCAGGGAGATTCTTTACCAGGTGAACCACAAGGGAAGCCCAACACTGGAAGCTGCCCAAATGAACCTGAACGGGTCAATGGTTGACAAATTCTACTACACCGCATAGGGCAGTCCTATTTAAAACAACAAGAAATGAGAATGATGAAGCCACAGCATGGGTGAATCTCAGAAGCACTGTGCTGAGGGACAGAAGCACACAGAATAGTGCACAGTCTCTGTGATTCAATGTATGCCACCTTCTGGAACAGACACGACTCAATCTTCAATGACAGGAGGGAGATGAGCATTTCCCCAAAAGAGGGGTATAGGCAGTGCCCCCGAGTTTTGTCATCTCAGTCTGCCTGGATGTCCCGGCCATCCTCTTGGCCTCCTTCATCCTGTACCTCTGTTTTCAGGTGGATCTATCTTAATGACCAGAATTTATGCATCCCGGCCAGTTCCTCTTTCGTGTACGGAGCCGTCCCCATAGGCGCCAGTATCTACGTCATCGGAGATCTCGATACAGGTCAGCACGGTGAGAGTGATCTCATGGGAGCCGTTTCCCAGGGGCGGGGGAGAGGGGGAGGTCGGGGGTCCCGGGGTCCCCCGTCACGGTGTGTCGCCTCTGCTTGTTTTCCTGGAGTGCAGGCACCAACTACGACTACGTGCGCGAGTTCAAAAGGAGCACGGGAACCTGGCACCACACCAAGCCCCTGCTGCCTTCCGACCTGCGCCGCACGGGGTGCGCGGCCCTGCGCATCGCCAACTGCAAGCTGTTCCGCCTGCAGCTGCAGCAGGGCCTCTTCCGCATCCGCGTGCACTCGCCGTGACGCGCGGCCGCGGGTCGCGCAGCTCCTGACCTCGCGCCGGACGCCGCGCTCCGCGAGGGGACAGACGGCGGGGCCCCTTGCCCCGCGCCGGCCTCCGTGCGGTAACGCGGGTGGGTTTCTAATGCTTTGAAGCCTGGGCTTCAGCTCTTATTCCGGAGAACACGTAAACTGCTGAAAAAAAAACTACCGAAGGGGGTTAATCCGTGCCTCCCGTAGGTGTGTCCCTAGACCAACCAGGGCTAGTCAGTGTCCGAGGAAAAGGGAAATGGGAATCGTATCGTGTAAAATATGGAAGTTAAAACCCTAAGGTGCATTTTCCCCGAGGGGATCTCATGTCTGACTGACCGCTGTGTTCGAGTACCTGGCTTTGGTTGGGGAAAAAAAAAAAAATCCGTATATGCAAATCAACATATCCAAACATACCAGGATTGCTTTTCCACTGCACTTGGAAGGAGATATTATGCCTAACTGCCCGACCATTTAAGGGTTTGTGCCTAAAAATGTTAGTTTGGACTCAATGCCAGTTAGTCTCCACTTAACTACTAGTTCTCTATCCTAAAAATCTTCTTTGAACTAAATTATGATGAATCGAAACTAAGATAAAATTTCTCGTATGACATTCTATCTTAGTAATCTAAAGGGTCAGTAAATTAAGGAGTCAGGTGGCAGCTCTCCTGTGACTTTAAAGTAAGTTATAACTTCTGTGTTAATTCAGATGAAGATGCATCATGCTGTCATGTCTGGGGTTGAGAAGGATCTCCTGCAGTGCCATTCTTCCTTTCCAACTAAGCAGAACCATTTTATAAACCTGAGGACATTAGTGAGTAGGAGATTTTATAAAAGGAGGACCCGAGTCAGACAAATAATAAAGGTCTGCTATGACCAAAAAAGGAAAAAAAAAAGGTCCAGAGAAAATACATAGGGATCAAAAACTTAAAAAAAAAAATCTGCCTGAAAGCACACAGAGTCTTGTTTACTACTGTCTAGGGTTTGAAAATGTCTTAGAATGCGAATCCATGTTAAGAATCGAGCCTTTGTAGCAGAATTTTCTCAATGCCGTTCACTAGTTGTGAACTAGTTCACGAGTTTCTGACAAATTACATAACAAGTAAAGTTTGGCTGGTAGAATAAACTACCTCAACTTAATTTCATTCCGTTCATAGTAGAGCAAATTAATCCTTTCCTCCTTTCCTCTCTCGCATCTCCATGTCAACCTACACTGACCCCACTTCCCATGGGGGAAAAAGTCTGTTATTAGTGGCACTTAACCTTGTAAGATACTTTGTTTTCCATTTGAATTTTGCCACTTTCATGTGAAACCAGGGACTTCAAAGTGCTTGATGACTTTATCATTTGAAATTTATGCAATATCAGATTTCTAATCAATATAGAGGTCTTTATTTCTAATTGTTTTCTACAGCTTTTTTTTTCCCCTCCCTCTTAGTATATGGCTATAAGAAGCAGCATTTAGTCTTAATGATTAACAAATGTATAAATGTATCCTTTGGTTATAAATTTGAGAATAGGAATTTCTCTGGAAACTTCCTGCATAGAATGTTCATATGCTTTTCACATGCATATGAAACATCACTTGTGTTCTTCCTTCCACCCAGGGACAGTAGAAGGGGGACCTATGTGAAGTTTTTTTTCTTCTACTTGTTAGAAGTCAATCCAATGCTAGAAAAGGTCGCTGAGCAACCTTGCCTGTGGGGATTCTGAAGAATGCTATATGTGCACATTCACTCTGCATCCTGGCAGAAGACATGGGTCACAGAGGCACGGGGTTTTTATCTTCTCTATCAGAGGCACTAGGCCATTCACGTAGCAGATCTGACCTGTAAGTCAAAGCCAGCCTCTTTGCTTTGTACCATGTACCAGTCAGTTGTTGTCTGCACACTTTCCCCAGGATGTCTTGGATGTCTTTTATTCAAGGCAAACTACATGGCCACTCTAAAGAAAGAAAACTTTCTTTATACAATTAGATGTTAATTTTTATGGGGAATAATCTGCCGAAAGAGTGGGTTTTCTTTGGTAAAATGCCCCATACAGAACAGAACATTGGCCTTCAGAAGCCACCACTGAGGTACATTAAAGTGGTAACCAATGTCCTGTTAAAGCCATGACCGTCAGCAATTCTCTTTTCTTTAATTTCTGAAGTTTGAAGTTCTTTCCAGGCTACGCCAGGCCTCTCCAAGGAGACAGTTCATTGTTCAGGAGTGAATGAGGCCCTGTTGCAATACTATCAGTGCCTGCATGACTTGGTCAATTCATTTTATAAAAGTTTTTTTAATTATTATTATTATTATTATTTAGTTCATTGACCCTGTAGCTGCAGAAGTTAGGTAATGTTTTCTAAAAGTAAATTTGCCACATAATATGGGATGCAATAACCAACAAAAGCTGCCAAGTGCCAAACTATTTTATTATATATAAATATAAAAATATTACACTGAAGTGTCGGGATGTATTTATTATGTTCTAAAATTAATCATGACTTTCTGTAAATCACAGTTACGTCAGTATTGTGAAGTAAATTTGAACTCATTTCACGCAGGTTTGTGTTTTAACCATCCACTTACGCCTTGAAACATCCTTTCTTGGTAAATTTTTGATACTTCTTTTAACAGAAGGCACTTTTACCAGGTGTATGTTGAAATTAGCGGCTAAAGATAGATCTTAAAATTTTAAATACAATATCTTGGGGGGAAGTGCAATTTATTTTCATTATCCAAGTTGTCTCAGGTTAAAGTAAGTGAATATTGAAAGGATTTCTTCTAGGCTACAGTCTAATATAGGTTTGTTTGTTTCTTTGTTTAATACATCCAAACATAGTTTTTTTTTTTCTTCAAAGATTTAAGTGTTTAATTTAAAATGAAGTTTTTAATTTTTTTGTGATAGTGCTTATATCCTGTGAGAGAGAAATGATCGTGTGTGAGAGAGGGAGAGAGAGAGTGTGTGTGTGTGTTGTGATTTGGTAAGTCTGTTTATATAAGTTTACTTTTGGAATTGTATGTGGTGTGTGTGTGTGTGTGAGATGTGATTTGGTAAGTCTGTTTATATAAGTTTACTTTTGGAATTGTATGTGGTGTGTGTGTGTGTGTGAGATGTGATTTGGTAAGTCTGTTTATATATGTTTACTTTTGGAATTGTGTGTGTTGTGTGTGTGTGATGTGATTTGGTAAGTCTGTTTATATATGTTTACTTTTGGAATTTGTGTGTATGTGTGTGTGTGTGTGATGTGATTTGGTAAGTCTGTTTATATATGTTTACTTTTGGAATTGTATGTGGTGGTGTGTGTGTGTGTGTGAGATGTGATTTGGTAAGTCTGTTTATATATGTTTACTTTTGGAATTGTGTGTGTGTGTGTGTGTGTGTGTGTGTGATGTGATTTGGTAAGTCTGTTTATATATGTTTACTTTTGGAATTGTGTGTGTTGTGTGTGTGTGATGTGATTTGGTAAGTCTGTTTATATATGTTTACTTTTGGAATTGTCTTTCCAAACTACATATATTATTGTCTCCTGGTGCTTCAGAGAAATTCTTGAGCCTGTGGCCCTTCAGCTTATACTACTGTGTTAAACTCATGTTGAGTGAATATATTGATGTATTTGTAGTTTGTAGTAAGTTTTACTTGGCATTTGCATTTCTTTTCTTTAGCATAGTAGAAGCAGTGCCTACCAACTCATAGTTGGTATACTGTAGAAATTTGGCCTGAGAAATTTCTAAATTCATTGTTTCTTTCACTAATCCACTCTTTGATCGCCTCAGGAGTTGATAGCTAACAAACAGTAGGCTTTTTTCAAACTGTGCAGCAACCAAAAAGGAATATTTGGGGGGTGTTGGACAGTGTACTGTGTGTCTTGAAGTATTCTCTCACCTTGCACTACCACTATAGTGATGGCACTTTCTTCAGTGACGCTTTGGAAGTGCCATTTTATCCTCTATGAGCGGGGAGTTCCCTGGGCGATGCACCGGAGATACATCCTTTGTATTGACGTGGTAAAGACAGGGCTCCTTTGCTGCAGCACTGCGGTTACTCAGGGTAGCAGATTAGGGCTCTAGAGAAATGTGTTAGCTGCTTTGGTCCATTGGGTTTCTGCCTGGTGCGTTCTTACTACAGTGCGCCAGACCAGGGATCCCCCAAAATTTTCCAAGGAGCTCTAAAAACACTATAGTATTACCTTCTAGAATGTTGGCTCTCTTGACTCAAGAGGAGGCTGCCTGTGGTCAGGTGAAGACATGCAACTGTCCAGGGAAAGAATGAGGTGGCATTTCCACTGCATCAACTTTGAAGGTGCTGGAACCCCCTCACAGACCACCCAGTGGAAGGGAAGGGAAGGGTGAGGCTGCTTGGATTCAGGGGCTGCCCTTTGGGCTCTGAGAGAAGTGATTCCTCTTGGCACAGAAAAGCTTGCCCTGGGTTTAATCACCAGTGTTGATTGAGCTTCTACTCAGAATTCTGCTTGGGCTTCTGGGGAGCATCACAGCGAGGCAGGTGAAATACGGCCCTCCCTCTAGACTGTAAACTCCTCGTTGGAGGGACCCTACCTTAGTCTTCTGCTAATCCCAGTGCTCGGCACACAGTAAGTAGTCATTTATTATGACCAATGAATATAGTGTCCTTGCGATCCAAGTGACATTCTTCACAGGATTGAAAGTGACTTGCTTTTAAATGAGATTTTTAAATGAGAAGCTTTGTACACAGATGGGCCGGCCTCCTAACATAGAGCCAGAAACCTGTACAGAATAAAAAAAACAAAGTGCCTGACCTATGTTATGCACAGCCCTGTGGTCTCGTTTGTTCCATAGGATTTTTGAGACCCTATGCTCAGCACACCTAATAATGTTTATCACATTTAATTTTTGTTTTCACTGCTTTTTATATGGAATCAGAATCCATCCCAGAACATACTCTTTGACCCTGACATGTCTGTGATAGGTACAATGCTCTCTGGTGGACAGAAAGCATCCCAGTAGAGATAGCTTCGTTCCCTACTTCAGATGTGAATGGAAACCAAAAAGTGGAATCCAGTCTTTGAACTATCATTTCACTGTTCAGCCCATTAGAATATCACTTAATATTATTGGCAGGCAAGTGTTTTAATCATATAAGAATCACCTATAGTGTAACTTAAACTCCCAAACATGCCCTTTACAAGTTACACAAATATAAACTAGAAGATCTTTGGTTTTGTTGGTTAGCTGTGGGAAATTGAAGAATTTACTAAAGTCGTAAGAGCAGAGGTAATAAGTATTTGTGTTTGAGAGAGAAGCTGTTTATACTTTGAAAAGCTGAAGCTTCACTTACCCTTCGCTTTCTCACCACATTTAAGGGAAAAGATACCGTGTCTTAGAATGTCGAGGAAAGCATTTTTATAGTTTTCTAGCAATCCATGAAGTATTCTTTGTAGCTGGTTCAGAAATGATAGAAGTTTATGCTACAAGGGTAAGGAATGGGACACACTTGCTTGCATCTGAGGAGAACGTGAGCTCAGGTGAGTTGGCCCTGCCTGTTGCCAGTGAAGTCCCAGTGATAGTGAACTGATGGCTTCATCTATTCTGGTTTTTTTTTTTTTTTGGCACACCACCTAGGAAAACTTCTAAATTTTTTGTATTTTTTCAGAGGTATTTCTATCATTTTAATTGTAAACATGTCTCAACTTTGTCACATTGTGATATGTGACATGTGAGAACCTCACATGCAACTATATCTCCTCTGGTCTGATTCCTACCCTTTAGGAAAGTTAGTTCTTGCTCAGTTCTACCTTTGAAGTTCTCTAAGTGGAAGGACTTTTAAACTCCTTCCCTTTCTTATGAAATTAAATATCTAATTTGTTGTTCAGTCACTAAGTCTTGTCCTACTCTTTGGAACCCCATGGACTCCAACACATCAGGTTTTCCTGTCCTTTACTATCTCTGAATTTGCTCAAATTCATGTCCATTGAGTTGGTGATGCTGTTTAACCATCTATCTCATTCTCTTGCCCCCTTCCCCTCCTGCCCTCAATCTTCTTACCCAGCATCAGGGTCTTTTCCAATGAGTCGGCTCTTTGCATCAGGTGGCCAAAGTATTGGAACTTTAGCCTCAGTCCTTCCAATGAATATTCAGGGTTGATTTCCTTTAGGATTGACTGGTTTCATCTCCCTGCAGTCCAAGGGACTCTTTAAGAGTCTTCTCCAACACCACAGTTCAAAAGCATCAATTCTTCAGCCCTCAGTTTTCTTTATAGTCCAACTCTCACATCCATACATGACTACTTGAAAAACCGTAGCTTTGACTATATGGACCTTTGTCAGCAAAGGTGATGTCTTCAGTTTTTAATATGCTGCTTTGTCATAGCTTTCCTTCCAAGGAAAAAGTATCTTTTAATTTCTAATAACATTTAATATCTAATAACATTGCTTAATTAGCTAGCGAGACATATCTGTTACCTTTTCTTTTTCCTGTTGAGATAAAAAATAATCTTCTAAAATTGCTACTCAACTGAAATTTGGGCTAATTTTGATATTGGTGTCCCCATGGCCGAAGAAAATTGTTGCAAATTCTTAAATCACTGTGATTTGAATTAGAGAAGGTGCAGGGGATGACAGCCCTCAGAGTCTGGGTACACACTGCATCAGATAACGTGGGGAAGACTTAGCCACTTCCTGTGACCCAGGTAAATGGCCACTTCAAATAATTCAGACCCCAAGTGGCTATAGGTTCATCTTTCTGGTTGGTGAATTATATTTATTATAACTTCATTTTTAGCATTTCAGTAGAAGTTTTTAAGTACTTTATTTGTATTCCTCTCACTTATCAGTTACAAGGTGTACCTTAGAACCTTGAATTACACTTTTTCAGGTTACACGGAGGAACTTGGTTCAAAGATGACTGTACAAATAGTTTGCTTCATCATGTTTCCTGTTTAATTGGATGAGAATCACACATGCACTTATTCCCTTGTTCTTTGTGTTTATAGGAAAAACTGTTCTCAGCTACCTCATTATGTAGTGTTGTGCTTGATCCCCTGCCAATTGAGAAGAATTCAACACATTCTGTCCTTTAACAAAAGCCTGGAAGCAAGCAGTAAGCGGCCTTGAGGAATACAATTCTCTAAGGCGTAGTTTCCATTTTACTTTTAATCAGGAGGAACAATAATTCTCCTAGAGCTGCTGCAAAGTGATTACTTGAAACTCGACTTGAACTTTAAAGAATCTTTACAAGGCTATGTTTTCGTAGCATAGAAAAGTAGTATGTTTAAATACCACTGCTGTGTAAAATAGTAGGCTTCATCGCCATGGTCATTCACAGCAGATAGGAAAAGATGTCTGTCTGTAATTTGACCCAGTGTTTGGGATTCGGATGCTTGGGGTTACCGTACCTCATATTTTATAAGGTGCTAGTGGGAGCAGTTTAAGGATCTATTAGGTGTATTTTCATGAATTTGTTTCCCAAGAATCTTACCTTTGATGAAAGTATAGGGCTCCGCATGAAGTTCCTCTGTTCTTAGTTCTGATAACCTGGGGTTTTACAATGAAACTCTGAAAGTGCCGAGTTGAGTTGACCAAACAACACAGAACTGCATTATACTTAAAATCACAAGTGATCGGATTTGTCTGGTGTGTCAGTGGAATGTCCCCAACTCCCTCCTGTACAGGGTACACCTGGGCGCTGTCCTCCCCAGCCTCGGTCAGCTTACCTGGCTGGTGAGTTAGGGGCAGCTCCCAGATCCTTCCGTTCTTGTAGAAGGACCTTCCCTTCCGGGGGTGATTTCTTATTAGGAATTACCTAGGACCCCTCATGGCCAAAAAGAGTTATGCCCATTCCTAAAAACCTGGCATACTAGGAATAGCTTACATACCAGGTAAAATCTAAAGCCTTCACTGTCCCTGTGCATTAATAAGATTTAATGGTTAGGCTTGTGCTTTTCATACTAAAGGGCTTGCTCCCCTCATCAGAATTCTGGCAAAGTTCTTCTCCGGTGGATCTAGCCGTGGGCCATGCCCTCTTGGTTTCCAAGAGAGCCAAGGTTCACCCCCGGACAGCCCCAAGCTTCCTTGGTTGTAATGATTTTGAGGAAATTGTGAACATTCTCTGCACGGCGCCAGGCGAACCCAGTGCCCGTGAGCATGCGTGGGCGTCGGGGGCCCGGTGCCTGCTGGGCTTAAAGATGGCTCCCGCCGCCTCGTGCCCCTCGAAGCCCATCACCCCGGCAGCAGAGGCGAGGCGTTCACCTGCCGGAGTTCCTGTGGAGAGCCCGCGGAGTGAGGAAGGTGAGAGCGTGGCGCCTTGTGCACAGATTGGGGGTGGTTGGGACCTCGGCTGCAGTTGCCGCCGTCTCAGCCGCAGCCTCCGTCCCTCGCTCAATAGCCCGGCCTCCGAGCTTGCTTCATGCTCGCATCTGCCGCCGCATGATACACAAGCAAACGTACGTTTGCTTTTACAAGATACATATTTTCTGGATCCATGACACCGCTCTCCTGCTTCTCTAAGACCTGGAATTCAGCATAATTCTAGACAGTGGAAACACGCCAAGATATGTGTTTAGGATATTTAGAGTGGTTATAAATATCCTTTGTTTCAGGATTTGCCTGATGAAGTACTCTAATAATATTTAAAACTTTCTGGAAGTTAAATTTTTCTTTTTTCCCTAAAATATAAAAGGTAAATAGTCAGTGCTAGTCAAGTAAATGACATTTTCTAGGTCTCAGTTTGAGATCACTAGACCTAAACTACTTCTGTGAACTTGGATGTTGTCTGCAACCCAAAGACAGACAAACTTTGTGTTACGTGTGTGTGTGTGTGTGTGTGTGTGTGTGTGTGTGTAGAACTTCTATACCTTCAACTAAAGAAGGGTTATTTAACAAAGTGATATCAAAAGTGAGCTACTTAATCCTTTTATAAAGTCACTTCCTTTCCAGTTCAGATTATGGACTGCTGGACTAGTGGTAGGTGACTTATCCAGCTTGTTTTGATTTCAATAAGACATTTTATAAAGTCATTCTTGATATTTTTGTGATTGAGAAAAGGAAGTAGAAATAGGTTTCAAGGAGGTAAGAAATAGGCGCTATTGATGAGAATGGGCCCTTGTGTCCACACGGATGGGAATAATCTGGCAGTGTGCATTTTTAATGTTTTCTTTAATAATGTATAAAAATATAGATAAAAGAAGCATTGGGTGTTAGGTGCTTATTTTACAGTCTGATAACATGGATAAATATACTCTTTATGTCCAGATTCACAGAAGACAGTTCCCAGTTGAAAGGGAAAGAAAAAAACTGGGGGATGGGGTCGGAATCATTGATAACTTGAACATAAGCCAGCTGTTTCAAGTAGTGCCCTTGTCTGTGTGTAGGGGCTGGTAGTCAGACGAGGAAGGCTGTTTTGTCCACCCGCTGCACCGATGGGCCCTGGAAACCAGCATCCAGGAGAATGACAGCCAGGGTGGTGGGCGCTCTGGAAGCTCTAAGCAGCAGCTCTGGAGGCCCCAGGCTCTGGCCTGCTGGGCTTTAGAAGGAGCAGGTGTGAGTGTCCCAGAGCACTGCCTCCCGGCTCAGGCCAGGGGGCAGAAGCTATAGAGGTAGAATGTTTCTGTCACTCTTAGAACTTTCTAGAATTGCCTCATGATAAACTGGGTACCTCCTGTGGTTCTGAGCGCTTGGCTCTGAGGATTACCCCAAAGCTGCCCTCTGTAGCTGTGTCTCGCGGGTATGACGGAGTCAGCCAGGGGAGTCTCTCACGGTGTGCAGATATTGTCACAAGCTCCAGAGCTTGGAGGTTCTGTGAACAGTTTAGTTTAAAAAAAAAAAAAAAGGAGGGGGGAAATGTTTGTACTTCAGCTTTCACATTGTTTTTTGGGGAGAAGGGTCTTTGTTCCTTTAATGTGTGCTGTCTCCCATCCTCCCTGCCCACCACCCGCTCACCATCTCCTGACTGTGGCTGCTGGCCTGAGGCACAGCCAACTTGAGCAGAATCTTCATAAACAGACAAATCTCTAGAGGTTTCCCTAAAACCGTAATTGTCAACTAGACAGTGATTCTTGCTCTTTCTATACTTTTTGTTGTAAATCTCTCAGTATCTCTGCAGAGTTAAGAAAGCTAATATGTCAAAATCATATTCTTTTAAGCAGGACTTAGGTGACCTATGGCCTGGGATGCCATCGAGGGGACCGTGCAGTGGGGAGAGGTGGGTTGGCCGACCTCTTCCAGCACTTTCCAACTCCAGGAATGGGTCCCCTCACTAGTGGGTCACTTTGTCATCGCGTGGGAAACGTCTCCAGAGGACCTGCCTCCTCCTGGGCTCTGCCTATCCCTCTTCCATGAAAGCCATGCAGTGGGGGCTCCACTCCCTCTGTGTGTCCTTCACGATGCCACCTGCCCCAAAGCACAGGAACCGAGCAGAGGCTGGGCCAGGCACCCAAGTCCAGGTTGTTGGGAGGGTGCCGTCCGTGTTGTTCTCCAGATCTGTGTCTTCTGCCCATGCCCTCGGTCATCTTCACTCACTAATAATCCTTGGTTTGACCCAGTGTTGATTTACCTCCCGTATCCCATTGTGCCTACACAGGCTGCGGGCAGGATCTCCGAGGACGCAGGCCCTTCCCACAACTTCTCTCTGGGCAGTCGAAGACCTTTAGTCAAGGTAGAAGGAGGTTATTTTGGTCATGTTCTCAAATGTACCCTTAGTCACATACTTTTGCAATCGCATCTCCACCCTGCACTCTTTTCTCATCCCATAGCCTCTCCCAGCCTGATTTTCTTAGCTGCTTGAATTAAGTATCTAAGAAAAGGGCAGGGGTGGGGTGGGGGTGGGGGTGCATGGTGGCAGTGAGGGATGGGTGGGGCGGGGGCGGACTCTTCTGGTTCCCCAGACTATTAATCTAACAATATGTGTTGAAAAGGCATTCTTCTGGGAGCCCCTGACCTGGCCTTCGTGACTAGCACTTTCCACAGCCAGAGAGCCAGAGCGGTCACCCAGGCTGGGCAGCTTCCAGGGTCTGCACCATTCTGCTCCTCCCACGTGACACCCAGGGGTGAGGTGCAGGAAGCAGAGCCTCAAGTCCCCCCACCATGCTGCCCCAGGCGTGGCCAAGTGCATCTCAGCGGCTCCTTAAGCAACTAGACTAGAACAGCCTCCCTGGGGCCCGGGTTGTCCCCACCTTCCACATCTGCCCTGGAGGTTCTCAGGGCTCCTCCTTGAGCCCGGGGAAGGGGCCCCTGTGCCACAAGTTCTACCTCAGCACCCAGCCACCTGGCACCATGCAGGGCCCACCTCTTCCTTTTCTCTTATTTAGCTCTGCTTAGAAACACACTGCACTCCGAATGGTGAATAGGATTGGAAATTAGAATTACTTGTTTACAATAAGAAAGAGACCCATCTCTTTATATTTTTTTTTTTTAAGGAATTTTTGCTTCAGAAGAAACTCCAGAACATAAATGTATTCTTGTTAACCTAAGCATATGGTTATTGAATTTGACTCTATGCTTTGTAAAAAAAATTATGTAGGATCTAGTAACATGGGGCAAAAGGGTATCATCAGCTTAAAAATAAACCTTCAGTGTCGGTGGGTTTAGCATTATTTTCCTGTAGGGAACTTCAGAAGTCAAGTGCCACGTTCCACGGGGTAGCTGATTTTATGGTGGGAAATGTCTCAAGTGGCCTTCAGTTGAGAAAAGCACAGGCTCTCCTAGCAGCACTCAGTTTAAAAAAAAAAAAAAAAAAAAGCAGTATCAGTGGCTTTTTCTGCTGATGGAGTTTTCATTTTGACTCATCTGTAACATAGCTTTTGTCTGGTTCCTCATTCCTGTGCCCTTTCAAGTCTCCAGTGACATAGAAACACTTGTTTTGTTTTTAATAATACCCCTTGTGAATTGGTACGACCATGAAAAAAGAATCATGTTCTCAGCAGAACTTTTGAACTCCCATCACAGCCCCTTCTGCAGTTGCACCAACAGAGCTGGGAGTGATCAATGGATTTAACCAAAGCACTTCCCTCCTCCACCCCCTCCCTTCCATCCTCATCAGAAACTATTGCAGAAGCACCTCAAGCAGGCCCCCCGGCAGACTGTTTTCTCACTGTGTGTTCCTGGTGACAAGAGATGCTTGTCCCTATCTGTGGATGGGGTCCATCCATCACTTGTCCTAAACATGTAGATTCATGTTTTCTCTTACTGACCCCAGTCTCCCACTGTGAGAGAAGACTGCCAAGAGAATTCCTTGAAACAGGGCCACAGATTCAGTTTGACTCTCCCAGACTCAGGGCTGACCTTCACAGTGGGCCCTGGCTCGACAGAACGACCAGCAGACATACCTGTGACCAGTTCATGTTGATGTATGGCAAAAACCCATGACAATATTATAAAGTAATCCACTGATTAAAATAAAAAACAAAAAACACTCCTGTTGGCTGGTTGCCTGTGCAATACCAGCCACCATATGTGACAGTCACCCTTGTCCAGAACCAGTTTTTAGCACACTCTTGATTTGTCATTCTGATGCTTTTAATGCCACAAAGCAAAGCCCATGAATACCAAATTCCCAAAATACCATACCAAAATTCATCCTGTTTTTAATGCAGATCTTTGTTTAATGTATCTACATTTTCTGACATGGTACATATAGTAGAGTTTTTCATTTAAATCCTGCAACTTTTATTACCTGGCAAGCTTCCAAGTTGACCAGTCTACTTCGACGTGTTTTCAGATGAGGTTACATTGTGTGTGATAAGGTATCCTGATCTTTAGAGAGAGACCTACTACTGAAAAAAAACTAGAGATTTGCAATGAAACATATATAAGCTAGACAAAAGACATTCTAGAGAAAGTTCAAAGTATTTCAAGTACCGGGAAGTTGCAACTTGTAGAATTATCCTCCCCGAATTCAGTAGGCTAGCAGAGAAATTGTGCTAATGTGATTTCATTGAAACGTCACGTCTCAAACAAACATTCTGTGGTCCAAGTGTACTCGTTTGTTCCGTGGAGTAATTTTCTATTCCGTTGCTGGTATGAAATTTTAGTGAAGTTGAAGTAAATTTGAATTAGTAACCTTTCTTACGAAGTTGCTCTATGGTTTACAAGTAATCCTCATGCAGAGAGGCTGTGTTAACTTTCTTAAATTAAGTAGCACGCACTTTGTTTATCTGCTTCGGTTTATTGTGGGGTAACTACGGGGTCGCTCCGTCTCACGAGCACAGGATTTGTGCTTTGGGAGCATACTGCAATTGTGCTGTTCTCTTGTACTAAGGATCAGTGAAAGTGTTTTATCTTTTTTATGTAGTTTGTATTGACTGGATTTTATAATTGTAAGAAAACAGAAACAGAGTGTTGTATTTTGATCCGAAATTTGTCTATGGTAAAGTAATTTTGTTTTATGTATTGGAAGTTCATTTAAAACTTGAAATATTTTCTAGAAGGGTACCGAACAAATGAATTGTCTTTAAGCTGTTTAATTAACCTAATAAAACAATTTGATGGGAAAGGCATTGTAATTGGTTCTCATTTTTACAGTGGTTCCTGCTAAATTAGCATTGTCGGTACAGCTTGGCTTGACCTGGCTTCTGAATGGAGTGTGGTCTTTTTACACCGTGTCTTAAACGGTTTGAGTGTCAGAATCCTGGATCCTGGCTCACGGTGTAAGCTACACTCTCCTTGCCCACACTCCACAGTCTTTGTTGGTGTCTTCCACCCTCCATCAGGGTCAGTCTCCATTCTGTCTCCCAAAAGACAGTTTCAGATTTCCTTTCCTTGGAGGAGAGAAAGACATTAGACTTAATGAGGAACAGAGGGTCTTGACATCAAGGGTCTAGTTATAGGTTGGAGAATTCTATGACAGATAGATTTTCTGTAATTTCTTGCTGTCCTGCCTAGAGACTACAAAGCTGCAGAGATCAGGGAAACTGTCACAGGCAGATCTTCACTGAAGACATGAGGCAGAGAGACTTTCCCATTTGCTTAAAATTTTTTCCACCTCACATAATGACGAGAAGGTTCTATGGCCCAGCAGTCTGTCAGCCTTTTTATCTTTGGTGGGTGGGAAGGTTGCTGTGGAACTCTTTATTTAAACAAAGCCTTGGCCAGAAACCAGTGCCCAAGTTGGCTGGTTGCGGAAGGGTGTGGTCAGAGCCATCAGATCCTAAAGCCCGGCTGTTCGATGTCCAGGCCTCTGCCAGCAGCTCCGAGGAGTCCATGCTGTGCCCACTCACTCCTGGGAAACCTTGGCAGTCTCTGCCTTCTCAGAGCCTCTGTTTCTTGTCTGTAAAATGAGACTTAAGTCACTGGATTTCCTTGTCTGGAGGGCAAGGACGTAATTCCTCATATAAAACCCTGGACTAGATCATCCCAGGTCCCTTTTGTATCTACATTACCTGAGGTGTCAATCTGCTCACAGCCTGCCCTACAAAGGAACCCAGTTCTGGGGCAATACACCCCGGATTGCCTATTCTCGGTGGGGGGAGGAGCACTTTGCTAGTTTTGATACAGGTGAAGATGGGACATCAGGGGTTGACCGTGTCACCCTCCTTATACTGTTGCTGGTATCAGAGGGTAACATGTCTTGTTGACCAGCTGCGGACAGGGGCTGCTTCAAGCACCTCACATGTTAACTCACCTCATCCTCAGAATAGCCCATTTCACAGCAGAGAAAACTGAGGTCCAGAGATTGGCACTTGGCCAAACTCCACAGGTTCAGTGGTGGGAGGGCAGAACTGGATTCAAGGCCAGGCAGTCCAGTGGCCTCTCTCTAAAAAGGGGACAGACCTTCTTGAAAGCTGCTCATGTGTTTGCTTAATGGCCAAGGGTGGAAAATTAAATAGTTTCGTGGCCAAAGGGGTCAGTCAGGGAAGGCTTCCTGGATAGGAGGCAAATTAGGTCTGGTGATACTGCCACCATTTGTTCAGCTAGAATAGAAGCTGATGAGAGCCAAGACCAACTCTGAGTGAAGTGGGGGTGTGTGTGTGTGTGTGTCTGTGTGCACGTGTGCACATGTGTTGTTTCGTTTTAAAAGAAACCTGTAGCTTTCTAAAGAACTGAGTTCATTCATTTGTGTTCACTGCCTGTTGGGTTTTGGAGCCGCTTCTGAAATTTGGGTGTGAGCAGGGTATGCTCCTCATCGCCCCCATGAAAACAGTTCACACACACTGGGATGCTGTCGTGAAACAACAGCAACAGAGAATGGCAAGTGTTGCTGAGGGTGTAGAGCACCCGGGGCCCTCATGCACTGCTGGTGGGGAGGGACAGTGGTGCAGCCACCATGGGGAACCATTCGGTGTCTCCACCACAAGTTCAACAGGGTTACCATGTGCCCCAGCACCTCCACTTCCAGGGGCAAATAGCCACGAGAGATGAAAACGGGCTCAAACCAGTGTTCACAGCAGCACTACTCACATTAGCCCATAGGTGCAGACCACCCACCG
Source organism: Okapia johnstoni (assembly GCA_024291935.2). Taxonomy (NCBI): domain Eukaryota; kingdom Metazoa; phylum Chordata; class Mammalia; order Artiodactyla; family Giraffidae; genus Okapia; species Okapia johnstoni. The sequence goes on from CM044310.1 coordinate 71,992,962, forward strand.
GTCCACGGAGAGATGAGTGGATTCACCTGCTGTGGTCCGTCCATAAAACACGCCAAGTGAAGGGAGCCAGTCACAAAAGACCGCATATTATACCATTTATCTGAAACGTCCAGAAAAGACAGATCCCTGGAGAAACAGCAGATTCATGGTTGCCAGGGCCTAGAAGGAGGGAGCAATGGGGAGTGACTGCTTATGATGGGTTTCTTGCAGATGAAGAAAATGTTTTGGAACCAGATAGAAATGATGCTTGCGCGACATTCGGAATGTACTGAATGCCACTGAATTGTGCACTTTTAAATGGTTTGTGTTGTGTGAAGTTTCCTTCACACAAAAAAACGAGGGATCGAATATGGGGAGCAAATAAGAGAGAAGGTCACCACTACATGCTGGGTCATTGGGAAGATTGAGGAAGAGGAGAACCCACTTGCCAGCCCTGAGTGGTGTGTCCTGTAGATGCCCCCGGGGCAGGCAAGATTCAGGCTGGGGGGCTGCGTGTCTGGTGTGTGAAGAGTCAGCCATCCGTGTGTGTGTCCCCTGGTGTTTGATGTGATCCACCGACTTCTTCCTCACCATCAGGAAATTGAAAATCTGAATAGATTTTTTTCAGATTCAATGGGAACCAGTCTGCCTGTGAAACACCAGACCACTGGGTACAAAGCCAGTCACCACCACCATCCCCTCCTTGGGGTACTTGTTTATCCCCTGTGCCTGGGGGACAGAGGCCTCATCCTGGGATGTGGTGAGAGCTGAAGGGAGGGCGTGGTACCCCACCCACCCTCGCCGATGGACAGCACGACCCTGCGCTAGATACAGGGCTCTCACCTCAGCTCTGTAGGGGCTGCTGTTTATAAACAGGACGCCTGCCCCTCTGCCTGGCCTGGCCTGCTTCCCCAGCGGCAGCCTCCTCCTCCCCCTCCTAGAGCCAGGCAGGCCTGTCAGACCCCTCGCCCAGGAACCGTGGCCACTCCTAAAATGTCTGCAGGGAAAGGCAGCACCGCTCTGCTCCCGCAGGCTGGAGGCGGGGTGCTCAGAGAATTCCCAGCCTGGGGATCTTACCATAAGGGTGGGTGTATTTTTATCCAGCAGGATACACTTATCAGCTGCAGCCAGGAAAGGGGAAACTGACTTAACAATCCCAGCCCCGCCAGCTTCGCCATGGCTGCAATGGCTGTTTCCCCAGTGCCGCTGGGAGGCAGGGAGGGAGGAGGGAGAAAGAGGTTATCACCTGCCTGGGTGCTAGTGCCCCTCAGCTGCCTTCCCTCCCGTCCTCAAAACTGCCCAGAGACTTCTCGGGGGGCAGCATCCATCAGACACCTGCCATCCAGTGGCGGGACCTCTGCTGCTGGTTACCCTCACACCTAAGAGTGACCGTCCTAAGAGTGTGACCGTCACCTAACAGATAAGAAGGTCACAAGCTATTTGAGTCACATGCTGCAAGTCATGTGGCTGGTCTGAGGCCAGGCTGGGATTAGACCCAGGCCTGTTTATTAGGCTGCTTCTGACAATTGTCCTTTCGCCTTTAGGCTGTCTCTCTTTGTCATTAGACACAACACTGGAGGCTCTGCATTAACATGGTCTCCACTCTGATGGGTCCACATGGCACAGGCCTGGAGACACAGCCAGAAGAGCCAGCTGTGCTCTGGGGCCTCCCTTTGAGCATCTTCGCCCTGCAGAGAAATCACTGAGATACCTTAACTCTGTGGCCAACGGAACAATACTTCCTGGGCCCCCAGGTATATCGATGTCCTAATCCCCGAACCAGGGAATCTGTGACCTGACCTGGCAAAAGGAACATGGCACATGTGACCTGAGTTACAGATTTGAGATGGGAGATGATTGTGGATGGTCCCTGAGGGCCCGTCACAGCCAGGGTTCTTACCACAGGGAGGCTGCAGGGCCACAGAGAACATGTGACAACAGAAGCAGAGGTTGGAGTGATGCAGGGCCCCAGGCCAAGGACTGTGGCCAGCCTCTAGAAGCTCGAAGAAGGAAACGGATCCTGCCCTGGAGCCCCCAGAAGGAGGACAGTCCTGTTACACCCCGATTTGAGCCCAGTAAGACCACTCTGACATCAGAACTGTGCGGTGATAAACGTGTGTTGTGTGAAGCCATTTGGCATGTGGTGACCTGCTGCAGCAGCCCTAGGAAACTCACACAACCCCACCGTCCAGAAGTTCCCCCTGGATTGGTGGTGGAGGGGCAGCCACAGAACCCAGGTGACTAATGTTCAGCCAGAGCTGCGACCCACCCACCTCCCAGGTGTCTTTCTATCTTGGAAATGATGCATCTGCTTCCACAGTTGGCTGGACACTGCCAAGGCTTTCGTTGACCAGAGCTTGCCAGTCCTATGCCTCCAGGTCTGAGCCATTCCAGCTTCCCATCCTATACAGGCTATAGCAGCAGGCCCTGGGCCTGCACCCAAGTCACTGGTGGTCTCTCTCTTTACCCAGGCTTCCTTCAGACAGATGAGAATCTAGACAGACAGATCTTGTCTTCACCAGTGCCCTCTGCCAATAGTCCCTCTCAATTTCTATAAAAACCCATCTCCCAAATTGCAGCCCACTCCCTTCACAATAATTGACTTTCTCAGTCTTTGGGAATCTCACCATGTTACACCCCAGCTGAAAAGCCCTTTGCTGATGTTCCACTGCCTTGAGAATGAGACCTGACCATGCCATGGCCTCTGAACCACTGCAAGGGGCCCCTGCCCACTGGTACAACTTCATTCTTTGTCAGCTGACACCTCACCCTTCAGCCCCAGGGGCCCTCTGTGACCACAGGGTATTGGCACCTGCCGTGCCCCCTCCCTTCACTCATCCTGGCTTCTCATCCTTCAGGTGCAGCATCAGTGGCTCATCTTTATGGAGAACTTTTCTGCTTCTCTCCTCCAACTCTGTCAGAGGGTGGATGCCAAAAGAGTCTAAGAGCTTCCAAAGTGAAGCCTAAGTATAGAGAACCAACTGCTATTCTCTGCAAATGACAAAAAACATACACAATACAAATAACCAAGCCTGGTTGTTCTTAGTCCATCTATCATTTTTCCACAGGTAGGAGCAATGTTTCACGTTCCTCCTTAGCCCAGCCCTACTGTCAGAACCACAATAGCTGAAGGGTCCTAAGTGGCCACAGACGCTTGACCTCAGGGTTAGAAATCAATAAGGAGGGACTTCCATGGTGATCTAATGGCAAAGACTCTGAACTCCCATTGTAAGGGGCCTGGGTTCAATCCCTGGTCAGGGAACTAGATTCCACATGCCTCATGCTGCAACTAAAAAAAAAAAAAAAAAATCCTGCATGCCACAGCTGGAACCTAACATAGCAAAATAAATAAATATTTAAAGAAAGAAATCAATAAGAAGAGGTGAGAACTTTGACTCCCCATCTGAGGGAGGCAAGACTATATAACACTGGAGACTAAGCAAATGTCTGTGGGCCTTTCTGACTTTTGCCCTATTTCATCACCTGGTTTATGTCTCTCCTAGCCTGGAGTAGATTGAAAAACATGGCCATATCATTTTGCTCTCACAAAAAAGAGGGAGGGAGTTCACTTTCCCATCTCCTGAATCTGGGCTGGTCTGGAGACTCACTGCCAACAGAAGGTGGCAGAAGTGACATTGCACTGTTTCCACCCCAAATGGCCTTACAGCTCTGTCTTTGCCTCTTGAAACCCTCTGGCCACCATGTAAGGAAGCCCTCAGGCTCGACTGTTGTATAATAAGAGACAGCATGGAGAGAGAGAAGACAATAGTGAGGCCAGCTGAAACCCTCTAGTTCTGGTCCAGCCACACAGTGACACCTGAGGCTACAAATGACCTCAGGCAAGACCAGCAAAAGAACTGCCCAGCTGCCTCCCGCCTGAATTGCAGAACGGGGAGGAAGTAGATGATGGTTGTTTAAGTCATATGAATAGGAGTGTTTGTTAGGCATGAGTGCTGTGTGTGCATGCTCAGTCGTGTCCGACTCTTTGCGACCCCATGGACTGTATAGCCCGCCAGACTCCTCTGTCCATGGGATTTCCCAGGCAAGAATACTAGAGTTGGTTGTCCTTTTCTCCTCCAGGAGATCTTCCCAGCCCAGGGATCAAACCCACTTCTGTTGCTTCTCCTGTATTGGCAAGTGGATTCTTTACCACTGTGCCCCTTGCGAAGCCAGCAACAGGTAACTGATACATAGCCATTATTACAATCTTTCATCATCGATGTTTACTTACGTTTTTGTCTCCCATCTTTGCTCATCCAGCTCACCACACACACCCTGTAACCCCGGCTCCATCAGCCCATGGACCTTGTCTGTCTTGTTCCCTGTGGGTGCTCAACAAATACTTGCTCAAGGAATGAAGAAATGAATGTTTAAGTCAACAAAGATTTGTGATGCCAACCTCGCGTCACAAAACGCCAAGCTGGAGATGAAAGTGACCTGTTCCCCCAGGAGGGAACTCATAGCATCGTAGACTTGGGGCTTATCTTCCATCATATAATTTTAACCAGGAAATGTAGGGAGGTCCCTTAGACCCCTGGCTGATATTTCAGCCACATCCAATTCTGGCATGCAGAGTAGAAATGGTATGGCTTCACACTTGAGCAAATTTGGGTGTGGATTCTGGAGCATCTAACCCTTCCGATCCACAGTTGATTTTAAATGGGAACAGAGGCAGGGATCTCCCTGAAAGGCTGCTGGGAGGCTTCCCTGAGCTGCGCGTACTGCCTGTGTAGGCATATTGCTCCATGCCTAGAGGAACTCAGGAAGTGTGAGTCCCTCGACATCTTTGGGGAAATGTTGTCTTGGGGTTGGGGAGCATTTTCTGACTTGCTTCCCAAGCTTGGGGTCCGCAGCTGGGGCCAGAAGAGCAGAGATGAGGGTGCTCAGCTCAAGAGCTGCAAACAGAACCCATGCTGGTCCCTGAGTATGTTCTCTGTCCGCAGTCAGGTCCCAATTAGGAACATTTTAGGCAGCTGAGGTTGGGTGCCAGGTTCACTTTCTCTGTCTGCTGTTTGCCAGCCTCTGGCCTGCCCTCTCAGGGCCAGACCTGGGTCTGTAACCCACACGGCCCTCTCCCCGCTCAGCACAGCCAGTTGCCCCTCATCAGGTGAGGCAACCACAGTCCGCCCTCCAGGAGGGCACCCTGGCCACCTCCCAGGGCACCCCCGACACAACAGCCCGTGACTATTTACTGTAACCACCACTCAGTGCAGCCCTGCTCTGTGTCTTCAGTCATTTGAATCCTCACTGAAACCTACAAAATATTTTCAGACAAAGAAATGAAAGACCTAGAGAGTTGCAGTCATTTGTAAAAAGGTATAAAGGAGGCCAACATGTATCAACCTCCTCTACAGGAGAGGTATTTGGGTGTTTGGGGGGGGGGGGGTGTGGCTAGGACCAGAGCCATGGGCTGGAGTTCTGCAGCCTCTGCCTGCCCCCTCATCCTTACTGGACCTGAATTTCTCCTGGCACAACCCAGAGAAGCCAGAGGCCAGCAGCATGTGACTTAGAAAGAAACGGGGCGGGTCCCTTCTCAGAAATTCTGGGGACTCAGCTTAGTCCGGGCGGAACTCACACAGCCCTCGGCAGAGGCAGGGCCCGGATGACTTCATGTTTGGGTTAGGGACTTTCAGGATGGGACAAAGCTTGTCTTTATTTCAGAGCTGATGTGACCTCCCTCCTAACTGATGGGAGATAAGATCCAAACTCCTAGTGACACAGACCCACAAGGCATCTGAGCAGCCCTCCAGCACTTCCTGACACCTGCTGGGTGCCACCCATTGCTCCAGGTGCCTGGAGACTGTCCTGATACATCTCACCTTTGCCGGAACATTGGCATCAACTGGGGAGCTCTGACAAACACCTGCACTTGGCCTCCACCTGAGACCAATTATATCAGAATCGCCGGGGTGGGACCCACACTTTGGCACTTTTCTAAAGCTCCCAGGTTGATTCGCAGCCAAGGCCAACAGCGACTATATCAGTGATTAAAAGCCCATGTCTGTTGAGCATTTTTATCTTGCATCAGACTCTTAAAAGAGTTTTACATATGAAAATATTAACTGATTTACTCTTCATGTGACCTTTGGAGGTAGATACTACTGTCATTATCCCTATTTTACAGATGAGGAAACCGAGGCAGGAGTGCCTGGTGCTAGAGTAGCAGGCCCAGGGTTAAAGCCCTGATGGGGCTGATCCCTGAGCCCCTGCACTTGGACACCGCACAGTGCTGCCGGGTGAGATAAGACTGGTCTTGCGTGGATGTGGAGGAGAAAAGGATCTGGAAGTCAAAGCAGGCCACAGGCCAAATACAGATGTCACTTCAGTGGGGAATGCATGGGGGTTTTTTTGGCATGAGAAAGACCCTAGTTCAAATCCTAGGGCTGTCACGTCTGCTGCACGACCCTGGGCCAGGGTCATGCAACATTTAACATTTTGGTACCTCAAGTCGCTCCACGGGTGAACACCAAGCTGTTCTTATATGGCAAATGAAAACACCCAGCACAGGGCCTGGAAAGCAGCAGCGGCGGCGTCGAGGGTGTTCAGTGAGGGCTAATTCTGCCAATTCCACCACCCCCTGTCTAGCCCACGTGAGTCTCTGGAAAGAACCCTGAGGGGCCCCTTCAGACCACCGGCAGCCTGGGGCGCACCCCCCCCCCCCACTACACACACACACAGGGCCGAGATGGATTCGTTTTGAAAGAACGTTGTTGCAAGAGACAGTTCTTCCCCAGCCAAGACGTGAGCTCTCTTTAATCTACACGCCTGATCACACGGCTGGACGCGGCCAAGCCCTCTTCACGTCCATGCAGCGGGGGCTGACGGGAGCCCCTCAGCCCCGCCCCGGCGCCGAAGGCCCGTGAGAGCGGCGTACGCATGCGTCAGGCTCAACCGTCGCCTCGGATGCTTCTCTAGTGCGGCGCTGCCTCACGGCTGCGGGGGGGGGGGGTGGGGGGTGCGGTAAGCGGCTCCCCGAGGGAGCAGGAGCCCACGAGAGCTTTCCCACGGCCTCGGGGTGGGGGTGGGCGGGCGCGTGTGAGGGGCCGCCAGGGTGAAGGTGGGAGAGCACCGGCCCGTGGCTTAGGCATGGGGCTTTTTTTTTTTTTTTTAATTATTTACCTTTTCATTTTATTTATTTTCGGCCGCACCAAGTCTTCGTTGCTCGGCGGACTTGCTCTCTTTGCCGCGAGTGGGGCCCGCGCTCTAGTCGCGCGGCACAGGCGTCTCTTGGCCGTGTCTCCCCTTGTTGTGGGGCGGGAACTCGGTGATTGCGGCTCGCGGGCCTCAGTCGCCCCGGACACGTGGAAGCCCCTGGACCAGGGATGGAACCTCTGTCCCCTGCATCGGCAGGCTTACCTGCAACCACTGGACCTGGGCATGAGACTTAATCTTTGAGGGCCTCAGTGTTCTCCTCAGGAAAAGGGGCTTGATAACAGAAGTGCGGTTGAAGCTCCATTTATGAGATGCCTCATGGGCATATCATGGCCACTCATTGAGTGGTAGCTATGAGCAGTAGTGGTTCTATCCTTTCAAATAATATGCAGCAAATAGGATGAGTGGCTCTAGCCATTAAAATGAGTTTAATGCTGTGATATCATGAGTTACTGCAAATCCAGTATATAATATCTGATAAACAGTAAGTTATATCAGTAAATTTCCAAATCCAACAATAATATTGAATAAAATATCCATGAATAAGAATTGGTGTATCCATTCAAATAATATCTAATAAATAAGTAGGGATAATAATTATATCCACTAAAATAACTTTAATACCATTATCATGGGCTATTGTGAGTCCAGTAGCCGGTAAATAATACCCACTGAAATAAAGAGTAGCAGTGATATTCATTAAAGCAATTTTTAGAATTTATTTTATTTTTGGCTGTGCTAGCCTAGGTCTTTGTTGCTTTTCTCTAGTTGCAGAGAGCGGGGACTGCTTTCTAGTGGCAGGGTGCTGGCTTCTGAATGATGTGACTTCTCTCCTTGTGGAGCCTGGGCTCTCGCGCACAAGCTCAGTAGTTATGGCGCAGGGGCTTAGTTCCTCTGCACAAGCTTAGTTGCTCCAAGGCGTATGGGATTTTCCTGGGCCAGCGATTGAACCTGTGCCTCTTGCGTCGGCAGGTGGATTCTTTACCACTGAGCCACCAGGGAAGCCCCTCATTAAAATAATTTTAACACCGTGATTATCGTGGGCTACTGTGAATCCTAAATGAGAGATGTGATCAAAGACTTCCTGTGGGAAGGGTGGAGTCGGGGAGGGTCCCAGCCTGGCAGACGACTGTTGATGGGGACACACAAATTGAAATGAAAAGCAGGCCCTTCTGCCCTGGTCGGCTGGGGATCAGCCATATCCCCGCTGTGACTGGCTCCCCTTCCCGACTTGAGGAGAAAGGAGATACTCTCCCCACATGCGTGGCATCCGCGCTGCCACAAACACCCCAATACCCAACCCAGAAGCGGGTCTGGCCTCACAACGGCGGACGATGGAAAACGACCAGCAGAGGGCGCCCCAAACCCGCAGGGCCGACGTCTCTGCTCTTGCGGGTTGCCCAGGGAGGCGTGGGAGGAGGGGAGGTTCTTGGTTTTGGCCTCGAGCTGGGCGCGGCAGGCGTTCTACCAAAGGATCTCCGGACTGTGGACGAGGCTAAGGTGACTCGCTGGTGACGATGGAGAAGCAGGAAGGCAGGGGCGTTCTGCACCCTCTCTGGTCCCATCAGAGCTGCCCGTGACCTTGGGGGTGGTGGGAGGAAGGTCTGGTTCCTTCCTCTGCGTAGGGGAGCTGTGTCTACTCAGTCAAGAAGCTCTTGGCTGCACCCTCCCAGCTCAGCTGCCCTCCAAGAACACTCTTCCACCCACTTCTCAAGGAGGCAACTCTGCAGGGTGTCCTTCCCAGCGTGAGCAGGTTTGAGTTAGAGGCTGCGGACTGGATAGAAGATCCTGCATTCTTTGTTCCTGAATGAGGTTGGGCAGCGCCCTCCCAACCCCACCCCCACCCCCGCCCTGGTCCTTCCACCCATGCAGACAGCAGCCTTCCTTAGCACAAGTCAGTCATGAGACCTGGCCTTGCTGCCTCCGAAAGAGTCCTGGAATCTGAGAGTAGGGTCGCTGAGGGGGGATCCCACCCAGGTGACCACCACAGGAGCTTAAGCTCTCTGTGTATCAGTTTCCTTGTCTGTAAAAATGACAGAGATAATCCTAATGGACCTGCCATAGAGGCATGCTGGGAGGGTGGGTGAGCAACGCCTGGCTCAAGCATGGGTTACAAAAGGGCTACACGTGCCCACTGCCGCTGTCATCTCCCTCCTGAACAATTCAGGCCACCTTTCTACCCCACACTCTCCAGAGTACTTAGTTCACCTTCATCTCCCCCCTGCATGGCCCCCACTGTCATCTCCTGCCCCCTAAACAATCTCCCCTTGCCAGACTCCCAACCTAGTCTTGAACCCTCCCACCCACCACCTACCCTGTGGGCAAACTGACTTTCCTAAAATGCAAATCTAGTCATGTTGCTCCCTGCTCAGTATCCACCAAAGGCTCCCCATTAAATTCAGGATTAAGTTTCAATTTGTTGACATGATTTATGAGGCCTTTGGTCATCTGGCCAATGCCTGGGCTCCAACCTCATCCCTGTAAGGGACAGCCAGGGTCCATCCATGGGGGTCCAAGGCAGGTTGGAAATTGGACACTTGATAGTTTTTAAATATTTGCACACTTTCCCAAAAGGAAACTGCGTTTTTAATGAATATTAAAGGCCATCCCTCTCTCTCCTGGTGAACCCAGCAGCTTTAGATGCTGTCCTCTGAAGTGACCTGCCAGCTGACCTGGAGGTGTCTCGTTTGACATTTCCTGCCCTCATTGGTGGGTCATTCACCCTCCTTGAAGGCTGACTGTACCTCAGGTGGATTTAGTCTCAAAGTCTTGTTTGCCATAAGGAGCCTCTGCCTTGCCTCTCCAAATTGGGGCAGTGCTCAGAACCACAGTCCTTACCTAGGTCATTTGAGAACACAGATGGGTCAGCACCAGGCAGAGGTACTTTTGAAACCTCCACCTGAGGGCACTGTTTGGAGAGGATGGTACGAGGTTCTGATCCCCCATCCTGACTCATTCCCACATCACTGACTCATGCCTGAGGTCTGCATGCTCCATGGTGGGTGCCCCAGGCGGGCTGGTCTCTCCACTCAGCTTGGATGACACCATCACAAAACCAGTTCCCCGTCTGTCTCCTCCTGACTCAGGAAGTCAGACCCGATGCTTCTTTTGTAAAACTTTTTATTTTGTAATGTGCCTCTATTTCCTGAAGTTGAATTCACAGGTATGTAATTCACCTGTAAATCACCTGTAAATTCACCTGTAAATCACCTGTGTCATTTCCAAAACAGCAATACAATTCCCTCATTATAATACAAAGGAGAATTAAAAGGAAGGTTACTTGTCATAAAATCACATGAAGAGAATCAGAAGCTTGTCCTGTACCAGGATCACCAGAAAGGCAACAGCCGCAAGTGCAGACGGTCACAGGTGTGCCCTGTGGGTGAGGCCGTTGGTGACGCGGTTTTCCGAAATGGTGACCAGCTCTTGGTTACCGTCCAAATGAAACAGAACAGCCTTCCCTCGATTGACACAGTGGTTGCACTCCTGGAAAATTCAGTGACTATTACAATGGGAAAGGAAAAGAAAATTTGCATTTACATGTTAGGTGAAGTTAGATTCTAGACACAGATACTTTGAAGCCAGGTTTTCGCCTCCATGAATGCCTGATGAGACTCTGGAGTGCCATGGGGCGCGTGGGCTCGTCTCCGTGGTGGGGGCTACAGGACACGGCAGGACATCTAGCCTTCCCACCCACTGCCGCCGCCAAGTGCCAATGGCTCCCCACACACCATCTGAGGACACACGTCCCACGGAGGCAGGGGCGAGGCTGCCCCAGGAGCACGATGGGCTAGTGGGTCAAGCCATCCCCTCCCAGGTCTTGGCTTATGTTGTTTTTTCCTCCTTCTCATGGAGGGAGCATCTACTCTTCCTCCAGGAAGCTCACCTTGATGCCACCAGGCTGGGGCAGTGCCCTTTCCTGCCCTAAGGCATCACCCATCAGACTTTGAGAACCTTGCTAACTCCCACAACCAGCCCATTCTCCCAGCCACAGCAACAGCTCCCTGGATATTCTGTATGTTTTTAAATTTAATTTTTATTTTATATAATACAAATATATTTTATAAAATATATTTACATTTTATATTAATGATTTTATTTATTTATTTTTTATTTTATATTAGAGTATAGTTGATGTACGGTGTGTGTTAGTTTCAGGTGTACAGCTAAGTTATTCAGTTATACATATGCATATATCTATTCTTTTTCAGATTCTTTTCCCTTATAAGTTATTAGAGAATATTGAGTAGAGTTCCCTGTGCTGTACGGTAAGTCCTTGTTCATTACCTATTTTATTTATAATAGTGTATGTAGGTTAATCTCAAACTCCTAATTTATGCCCCCTCCCACATTTCCCCTTTGGTAACTGTTAAGTTTGTTTTTGAAGTCTGTGAGTCTGTATCTGCTTTTTGGGTAAGTGCATTTGTATCATTTTTTCCTTTAGATTCCACATATAAGTGATATCATATGATGTCTGTCTTTCTCTGTCTGGCCTTACTTCACTCAGTGTGATGATCTCTAAGTCCATCCATGTTGCTGCAGGTGACATCGCTTCACTCTTTATTACGGCTGAGTAATATTCCATTGTACACATGTACCACATCTGTATCCATTGCTCTGTTGACGGACACTGAGGTTGTTTCCCTGTCTTGGCTATTGTGAATAGTGCTGCTGTGAACACAGGGGTAAGGTTTTCTCTGAATATATGCTCAGGAGTAGGATTGCTGGATCATATGGTAGCTCTACTTTTAGTTTTCAAAGGAACCTCCATACTGCTCTCCTCAGTGGCTGTACCAATTTACATTCCCACCAACAGTGCAGGAGGGTTTCCTTTTCTCCACACCCTCTGCAGTATTTATTATTTGTAGGTTCTTGATGTACATTCTGACCTAGGTAAGGTGATACCTCATTATAGTTTTGATTTGCATTCCTCTAATAATGAGTGATGTTGAGCATCTTTTCATGTGCTTTTTGACCATCTGTGTGTCTCCTTTGGAGAAATGTCTGTTCAGATCTTCTGCCCATAATTTGATTAGGTTGTTTGTTTTTTTGATCTCGAGTTGCCTGAGCTCTTGTGTATTTTGGAGGTTAATCCCTGTTGGTTCTTTTGTCTGCGAATATTTCTCCCATTCTATAGGTTGTCTTTTTGTTTTATTTATGGTTACCTTTGCTGTGAAAATACTTTTAAGTTTAACTAGGTCCCATTTGTTTACTTTTGTTTTTATTTTTATTACTCTAGGAGGTGGATCCAAACAGTACTATGATGTTTTGATGACTAGCTTTGTAGTATAATCTGAAGTTAGGGAGCCTGATTCCTCCAGCTCCATTTTTCTTTCTCAGGATTTGGTTTGGCTGTTCTGGGTTTTTTGTGTTTCCATCGATGCAGTGGACATGAACTTGGGCAGACTTCAGGAGATGATGAGGGACAGAGAGGTCTGACGTGCTGCAGTCCATGGGGATGCAAAGAGTTGGACACGACTGAGCGACTGAACAACAACAACAAATTTAAAAACTGTTTTTGTTCTAATTCAGTGAAAAATGTGATTGGCAATTTGATAGGGATTACGTTGAATCTGTAGATTGCTTTGGGTATCTGCACCTCTCTTATTTTTTCCATACTCTGTGTCTTTGCACGTGTGGCCCCCTTTGCCTGGGAAAACCCTTCCCTAACCCTTCCTTTCATGCCTGCCACATCCCTGTTCTTCCTTCACACCTGATTCTGACCACCCTGCAGTGTCCTGGACCCTACCCATTCCTGCACAGCGGCCTGTAACTGACCAGGTGGTACCTGCTCTCTGTCCACCCGGCTGCCTGCTCCTGCAGGGCTCCTGTGCCCATGGAGAGGTTGCTGTCCTTCTCACTGCCATGGAGGCTGAAAGCAGTTCAAGGTCAGCCCCCGTACCAAGTACCCATGGCGGGCATGGATGACACAGGCCCCCGGCTGGCAGGCGGACAGGCTGGCTGGCCCCCAGCTCCTGGTGAGTGACCTGCTGTATGAAGGTGGGTGTGTCACTGCCGAAATTCCTGGGGGTTTATTGTACTGACTTTTTATGCTATACACAGATGTTTTTTGGTCACTCCTCATCAAAGCACTTTAAAATGAGGTGCCTAGCTCTTTATATGGGATCTCCTGTTCCCCCATAATTTTTAATCTTTGCTTTTAATTTTTTTTAAGTGAAGGTTTAATTTATATGCTATAAAACAAACAGCTCTTAAGGGTACAGCTCCATGACTTTTTACACATGTTCACTCTGAGAAACTACCCTTGAGAGAAACATGTAGAACTTGACCCCAAGCCCCCCAGCCCCCCTCCAAGTCGTCACCCTCCAAGGTAACTGCTGTTCTTGCCTCTACCACCACAGGAATTACACTGGGTGTCTTATGTGTGTCCGGCTTGGCTTTCACTCAACAATCATACTGTTTGTGAGACTCACCCATTGTGATGGATCACTAGTTTGTTTGTTTCCCTGAGTATGTTTTATTGTATTAATACACTCAATTGACTTTTTCCTACTCTGCTCTTGACAGAAGTTTAGGTTGTTATTTGGGACAATTATGAATAATGGTGCTGTGAATACTTCAGGGGTGGGGCACAATTTAACCCACTACCCATACCAACCGTGTGGAGGGGAGGTGAGCACCCTCCCACCCTTGTCATCCAGGCCCCCGTAGCCCTCCACAGAGTTCCTTCCTGAGACAGTCTCTGTGTGTGTAGGAATATAGATGTATCTGTATGTGTGTGTGTCATTTCGACACAAATAGTCACATTCTCTGCACGTGTCTTCATCTGGCCTTTCTTACTCAATGCATCTTAATGATGGTCTCATAACTACAGCTGCCTCATTCTTTTAAACAGCTATTTGAACTCCACTGTATGGATGTACCAGTTTTTATTTAACTGTTGCCCTCTTCATGGATATTCAGGTTGTTTCCTACCATTTGCTACTTCCACCAGTGTCATAAAGACCATCTCGGTGATGTTTCTAAGCAGTTATATGCACCTATCTGTGTGGAAAACTGCTTCTTTCTTGCTTTTGAAAAGATGATACAAGGGGATTAAAAACTAGCTTTCATTTTTTAAAATCTTCCCTTGTCCCCACCACACCCACCACTCTGCATATTCCCTTCCAGCCTGCTACTCAAGCATTTTGTCAAGTTGTAGACACATCTTTATTCCATCCTGTAAAACACAGCGTACGTTGTCCGAGTTTTCCATGTCGCTGCACAGCCCTCCATGTTACATCTCTGTGGTCCTGCGACAGTGTCCCTAGGCAAATGGGTCATGATGTATGATGCCATTACTCTCTATGGACTGTTCAGGTTTATTTTCTCTTCTAGATAATATTGCAGAGAACATTTTCTTTCCAGTAGCTTTTTAATAATAATAAAAAGAGGGATAATTTCCTTAGAATGGATTTCCAAGCATAGTATCATTCAGTCAAAGGCTATAAACAGTTTCACAGCACGAACTGCAAGCTGCCAAATTGCTTCCCAAGGAGACAGTCCTCTAGACGCCGACTCGGGTGGCAGCTGGGTCTGCCCGCCTCACCAGCCCTGAGTCAGTGTTGAGCCTTAGCCACTCTCGTCCAAAAGAGCGTGTTGTGGAGCCTCAGAGTTGCTCTGATCTGGCTGCCCTTTATTTCTCTGTGCTGCTGTGAATTCTTTGAACCCTGTCTTGGCAATTGGGCCTTGGTCTGACCACCTCTCTGATCAGATTTTCTCACCTGGAAAACGTAGGGTGACCCAACTGTCCCAGTTTTTCCAGGATGTGAGACTTTCAGTGCTGGAGTCAGGCATGTCCCAGGCAAACCCAGACAGGTTGGTCAGTCCGGTGATGGTCGGATCTTGCCAGGGTCCTGCAGAGACTTGCTGTAAGTAGGAAACCAGTTGATTGAATGCACGGGCCCCCCGGGTTCCCAGAGCTGACGGGCACACACTGAGTGCCGCTGTGTGTGATTCATGGATGGTTCAGATCCTGTGTGCCCAGGAGCTCTGCTTTTCCTGGTGCCCATATTCCCAGGACTGGGTGTTTTTAAAAAACTGGAAATAGAATAAAGTGTTGCTTTCATTGTTTCTGTGCCAGTTACTCTGCTGCGGCTGAGACACCCACAAGTCATCTGTGCTTGAGACAGTCTCTGGGGAGGCCCCGCCTCCCCTACATGGCCTAGTGTCCCCCACCTTCTTGGGCCTGCTCCCCATCTCTCACTGTAGACACCTGGCCTCTCTGAAGGTTGTTTGCTCCCTGTCATTTGTGAAGCCAGTGGGTAGGAACCCCCAGACCTGCCTCAGCCCCCAGGAGTCCCCTCAACCCCCTCCTCCATGTGTGCAGGGGTGGGGGGTGGGAGTGGGGTTCCGGCCGCTCCTGAGGTTAACCATTTTCCATACATTTGTTTCCTGTTTGAATTTCCTCCTGGGCCTTTGTGGGTTTATGGCTTTGGGATTTGCATACCTTTTCCCGCTGGAAACTGGGTTTCTCTTGTCTTGCTGGTAGATTTTTCTTGGTATATTTTTGTTCTTTTCTTTCCTCTTATCATCCTGTGAAAGATGGATCTGAATTTTTCTGTTTCTTTATAAAAAAAAAATAGAGAAAATTGCTATGTTGTTTTGTTCCTTTTGAAGTCTGTGTGTTTGCGTGCATGCACACTCACAGATGTGGGTAAGAAGCCGCCTTCTGAAGCTCACCTTGTGTGTTGCTTGTGCTGTCTGTTGGGGAGAAGGTGGGGGTGGATGCCAGAGAAGGGTGTGAATCAGGAAGCATTTCCCCAGACTCTTGGGTGTAGTTTTGCATGGGTCCCACCCTTGCCCCTCACCTAGTGGGCACTCAGCATTCATTGAATGCATGAGTCTTACCTGATTTCTCTCGATCCTTGTAAAGAAATACTCCGGATGTGACTGAAGCTCCCGTCTTCAGGGGGCCCTTTTGTATCCGGGTTTCCTCTTCCCTCCTGGAGATGTGTCTCCACTGTCTGCAATTTCTCTTCCTATGCCTGTTTTCATACTGTTGGTGTTTGTTTATGCTTGCAAAAACTAGATCTAGCATTTTGTGTATTTCCCAACTGTATGTAAATGGTGTGATGCCGTCCGTTTCACTCTGCAGCTAGTTGGTGCTGACTGGTTTTCATTTCATATAGGATTTCATCGGGTAGGTGTCCCACAATTAATGAGCCATTTTTTGGTTGGCGGCAATATGCCAGCAAATTTGGAAAACTCAGCAGTGGCCACAGGACTAGAAAAGGTCAGTTTTCATTCCAATGCCAAAGAATGTTCAAACTACCACACAATTGCACTCATCTCACACACTAGCAAAGTAATGCTCAAAATTCTCCAAGTGAGACTTCAACAGTACGTGAACGGAGAACTTCCAGATGTTCAAGCTGGATTTAGAAAAGGCAGAGGAACCAGAGATCAGATTGTCAACATCCGCTGGATCATTGAAAAAGCAAGAGAGTTCCAGAAAAACATCTACTTCTGCTTCATTGACTGCCAAAACCTTTGACTGTGTGGATCACAACAAACTGTGGAAAATTCTTCAAGAGATGGGCATACCAGACCACTTTACCTGCCTCCTGAGAACCTGTATGCAGGTCAAGAAGCAACAGTTAGAACCGGCCATGGAACAACGGACTGGTTCCAAATTGGGAAAGGAGTACATCAAGGTTGTATATTATCACCCTGCTTATTTAACTCGTATGCAGAGCACATCATGTGAAATGCTGGGCTGGATGAAGCACAAGCTGGAATCAGGATTGCAGGGAGAAGTATCAGTAACCTCAGATATGCAGATGACACCACCCTTATGGCGGAAAGTGAAGAGGAACTGAAAAGCCTCTTGATGAAAGTGAAAGAAGAGAGTGAAAAAGTTGGCTTAAAACTCAACATTCAAAAAACTAAGATCATGGCATCTGGTCCCATTACTTCATAGCAAATAGATGAGGAAACAATGGAAACAGTGAGAGACTTTATTTTTGGGGGGCTCCAAAATCACTGCAGATGATGATTGCAGCCATGAAATTAAAAGACACTTACTTGCTGCTTAGAAGAAAAGCTATGACCAACCTAGACAACATATTAAAAAGCAGAGACATTGCTTTGCTGACAAAAGTCTGTAAAGTCAAAGCTGTGGTTTTTCCAGTAGTCGTGTACGGAGTGAGAGTTGGACCATGAAGAAGACTGAGCACTGAAGAATTGATGTTTTCAAATTGTGGTTTTGGAGAAGACTCTTGAGAGTCCGTTGGACTGCAAGGATATCAAACCAGTTAATCCTAAAGAAATCACTCCTGAGTATTCATTGGGAGAACTGATGCCAAAGCTGAAACTCCAATACTTTGGCCACCTGATGCGAAGAGCTGACTCATTAGAAAAGACCCTAATTCTGGGAAAGAATGAAGGCAGGAGGAGAAGGGGATGACAGAGGATGAAATGGGTGGATGGCATCACTGACTCGATGGGCATGAATTTGAGCAAGCTCCACGAGTTGGTGATGGACAGGGAGGTGTGGGGTGCTGCAGTCCATGAAGTTGCAAAGACTCGGACACAACTGAGTGACTGAACTGAACTGAACTGTATTGGTTTCCTAGGGCTGCTGCTGCTGCTGCTAAGTCGTTTCAGTCGTGTCCACTTTGTGTGACCCCATAGACAGCAGCCCACCAGGCTCCCCCGTCCCTGGGATTCTCCAGGCAAGAACACTGGAGTGGGTTGCCATTTCCTTCTCCAATGCACAAAAGTGAAAAGTGAAAGTGAAGTCGCTCAGTCGCATCCGACTCTTAGCGACCCCACGGACTGCAGCCTACCAGGCTCCTCTGCCCATGGGATTTTCCAGGCAAGAGTACTGGAGTGGGGTGCCATTGCCTTCTCTGTTCCCAGGGCTACCATAATGAAATATCACAGGCTGGGTGGCTTAAACAACAGAGATATATTCTCTCACAGCTCTGGAGGCCAGAAGTCTCAGATGAAGATGTCGGCAAGGTTGGTTCCTCCTGAGGGCTGGTGGCGAGAATCTACTCCAGGCCCTTTCTCCCAGCTCCTGGTGGTCTTAGGCACCCCTGGCCTTGTACATGGCATTCTCCATGAATCTTCCTGCCACTTTCTGTGCTTTTCTGTCTCTATGTCCAAATTTCCCCCTTTTTATAAGGATACTATTCCTATTGGATGAGGGACCTCATTTTAACTTAATTACCTTTTTAAAGAACGATCTCTAAACACCATCACATTCTGAGGTATGGGCGTTGGGACTCCAACATATGAATCTAGGCTGGGGCACAGTTCACCCTATGACACCAGTGGAACAGTGGCTTTCCACCCTGGTTGTACCCACACAGGCTTGCCAGCAGCCCATAGACCTTCCTGCTTCTCAGGGTTCTCAGCTACTGACATTGTCAGAATTTTTCATCTTCTGCCAGTCTGATAAGGCACATGTCACTACCATATAATTTGTCCCCTCTTTTCATGTGTTACATGTCTGCTTTGGTGAATCCCCCATTCATACCTTGGCCCATTTTTTGTAGCTGGAGTTAAGAGTGTCTTCCATACTGATTTATAGGATTGTTTGTAGATCCTGGATACTACCTTGTACTGCACAGCTTTTCAGCTGGTTTCTGGCTCATCTTTACACTCATTTATGGTCTCGTTTGGTGCACAGAGGGCTTTTTTATTTTTAATCATCTCAATGTAGCCAAATGCTTCAAGCACCGAGGTTTATCTTGTTTAAGAAATCTTCCCCTATATCACCATCATGGAAATACTGTCTTATATTTTCTGTCTTAAATAATTTCAAGCTTTGTTTCTCACATTCTGGCCTTGGTCAACCTGGGATTTATTTGTGATGGATGGACAAAAAAATCTAATTTTGTTTTTCCCATTGGATTGCTGATGGCTGGACTCATCCCAGCTGGTTTCCCTGGTGGGCCGAGGCTCCAGCATCCTGACCCCTGATGTCCACATCCATGGCACACCAGGATTTTCCTCTGAAGGGCTCAGTGCTCAGAGCAGGGCCGTCTGCACATGCTCCCAGGAGGAGCCAAGCTGGAGCCCGGAGCTATCTCTGTGCCCTGCTGAAAGGGGCTGCAGAGATGGATACTAGTTTCCTGGGGTGGCCATAACAAATGACTGCAAATTCAGTGCCTTGAAATGACAGACAGGTTTTCCTCTCATAGCTCTGGAGGCCAGGACTCTGAAGTCATGGCATCAGAAGTGTTAATTCCTTCTGGAAGCTGCAAGAGAGAATCTGCCCCAGGCCGCCCTCTGAGCTTCTTGTGGCCTTTGGCGGTTCTTGGCACTCTGCGGTCTATGGATGGGTCAGTCCAGTTTCTGCTTCATCTCACATGGTCTCCTCCTCCATGTCTGTGTCAGTTTCCCCTACTCTCCTAAGCATTGTCAGTGGATTTAGGGCCCACCCTAATCTGCGAGGATGTCACCCTGAGATCCTGTATTACATTTGCCAAAACCTTTTTGAAAGTCAGGTCATATGCACAAGTTCTAAGTGGACATGGCTTTTGGGGGCCACCATTCAGCCCACTGTAGGTCTTATCTGTAGTGGGAAGGTAGTCTACTCACTGGGGCAGCAGAAGTGGTCCTTCTTCAGCAGTCGCTCTCTCACTGACGTGCACTGCCTTATGGCTCCCTTGCTGGGTGATCTGGGAGCCCGGTCTGCCGTTTTTCTTTTGTTCCTCCCCGACCCCCCAGTCCAGTGATGAGTTATCCCACTTCTGGAAATGTGTCTTAAGGAACTGACTCAATAGCATGAGAAAAAACATCTTCTTGTTGTTGCCTTGTTGATAATACTGAAAAGTTGGATGTAACCCCCAGGAGAGGAGGTAATTACTTAATTACTTCAATAACACTTGTTCGTCACCCAGACTAACTGAGAGACTTAGAAGCAGCTGGGGAAAGGAATGAGCAGGATAAGAGGGGACGGTTGCCGCCTCCCTAGTGAGGGGGATGTTCCACTTGTGATGACCCAGAGGGTCACATAATGTCAGTAAGGAAGTGGACACCCAGGGAAGTCTTGGGTGTGATAAGCTGGTCTGAATCCATGAGAGGAAGCCGTGAAGGATAAGTTTTCTCTGGTGGACCAGGCTGAGCCAGGAAGGAGGCTGCAGGAGGAGAGCAGCCTGATGAAATCTGCAGGAACCTTCTAACCTTCCTGGGACCCATGACCGGCCACCAAAATCAGAAAAACATGGCAACACGGAAGGGTGCCTGATTAGGTGAAAAATACGGCATAAAAATTGATTCAGAGAAGTGCCTAGAAAAATAGAATTGCCCTATCATCCAGAAATCCTACTTCTGGGCATCTGCCTGTAAAGAAAAACAGGGATTCAGAGAGATGTGTGTCCATCTGTGTTCATAGCAGCATTGTTCCCAATAGTTAAAAGGTGGAAAGAACCCAAATGTCCATTATCCCCAAATAAATGGATGAACCAAGTGTGGTCTATCCATGCAGTGGAATATTATTCAGCCTTAAAGAGGTAGGAAATTCTGACACACGTTACATCATGGATGAACCTCAAGGATGTTATTCTAAATGAAGTAAGCCAAACGCAAAGGACCAATACTATATAATCCCCTGATATGAGGGACCTGGAGCAGTCAGATTATTCACAGAAACATGGTTGCTGGGGCTGGTGGAAAGGGGAGGGGAGTTAGTGTTTAATTTGGGAAGTTACAAAGTTCTGTACATGGATGGTGGTGATGGTTGTGTCACAATGACAAACACAACACTGTGGAGCTTTGTGCATGTAACAGGTGGTTAAGATGGAATACATCATGTGTATTTCACCACAGTTTTTTTAGGGAAAGGATGCCTAGTATAGTAGCTGACTGGCTGGGGGGAGGGGGCGTTCAAATCCCAGCCACGCCTCTTTGTGCCTTCTTTTGTCCATCTGGCTTTACTTCTCTGCTCAGAAGCCGTGTGGCGGTGAGGGTCTTCTGCCCCGTGGGAGGCTCCGGGCAGCAGGGGCAGGCGGCAGACCTTCACCAAGTCACATCATCAAATACGGGCATGGATTTCCTCTCAGTTATTAGGTCTGTGACCTTGCACAAGCTGCCTCTCCTTTCTGAGTTTGTTTCCTTGTCGGTAGGAACAGGGACAGTCACATGACTGATGATAAAGCATGAGTGTCCTCTGAATGGCCCAGGCGGGAGTGCTTAGCTGAGCAGGCCCTCCACAGGGGTGAGTTCCTTTTCCGGAGTTCCACGTCAGAAAGAGACGCCTGTGGACAACACTGACGGGATTCGTGTTGCCCACGATGGACTCAGGCAGTATATATCCAGGTATTTTAAGTCATGTACTATCCTTTTATATACCCAGAAGGTCTGGCAGGATATTCACCAAGGTGTGAAGAACGGGTAATAGGATGGCAAGTGGGAATTTTTTTCCTTAATCTCAATTCTAAACTTCAGTTTGGTTTTCTCAGATGCAAAATAAGAATTTTTTTTTCTTTTTAATGCTTTATTATGGGAATGTTCAAGCCTTCACCAAAGAAGAAGAAATAGTTTAGTGAACTCCACTACCCAAGAATCAAGAGTTAGCAATAAATTGCCAATTTTGTTTCATCTCTGCCTTCCCACCTCTTCTCCTGCTGGTTATTTTAAAGCAAATCCCAAACAAAGAGATTTTTTTAAAAAAAATCACCACAATACCATTATTACACCTAAATATTTTTTTTGTGCTTAATTTTTTGGTTGTACCACACAGAATGCAAGACTTTAGTTCCCCAACCAAGACAGGAAACCACGCTCCTTACAGTAGAAGCTCAGAGTCTTAACCACTGGACTGCCGGGGAAGTCCCTAGGTAATTTAAGAAATTGATTTTTAAAAAAATTTTAGGTGTAGGGACTTTGGGGGTCCAGATTAGGGCTCCATGCTTCCCTTGCAGGGGGTGCAGTTTCCATCCCTCGTCAGGAACCTGAGATCCCACATGCTGTGTGGCATGGCCAAAAATTTTTTAAAAAAATAAGAAAATTAAAAAAAATTATCTAATATCTAATCAGTGTATAATCATCCTTGATTGTCCTGTGAACGCTTTTTAAATTTGATTTGCTTGAATCAGGATCCACAAGATCCACATATTACACTTTCTTGATGTATCCATTTCCCCAGAGTTTTAACTGGACAGTTTTTAAATGTCCAGTGAAGGCAAAAGGATTTTACAGTGAGCACGTGCATGACTCCCACATTCAACCACTGACGTGTTACTGCCTCGTGCTCACCCATCTCCCTGTCTCTCTGTAGTCAGTAGTACTTTTAAGTCTTTTAACCTAAACACTATCCTTGCTCTCATGTTTTTTCCTTGCCATTTATCTGTTGAAGAAATTGTATCATTTATCCTGTAGAATTTCTCATTTGAACATTAGATGCGCTAATGTGTGCTTAGTGCTTAAAATGTGGTAGGTACCTAATTAATATTCATTAATAATTGTTTTGTTCTTTATCTGTATCTTCTGGTTTTTCCCAATGAAAATACATCCTTTTTATAAAAAAAAAAAAAGTTTTAAAAACGTCCCTTGGCTGCTAGACTTTTCAAAGCTACATTGGTTTGTAGCCACAAGAGGGGGTCTATCTTCACTTTGTTTGCTGGGGTCACCCTATCCTCTCGGCCCTGAGGAGGACCGCCAGAACTGGGCAGTGGAAGATGGCAGAATGAGGGAATGTGGAGGTGGGAAACAGAGCCGGTGGGGCTCAAGGGAAATGCCCCTGGAGGGGGGCAGTCTGGGGTCCAGCCAGCTGGATTGGCCCCTTCCCCTGGGCTGAGGGCAGCGACACCAAGAGGGAGGCCCAGAGGAAAGGCTGCAAAGTGTGAAAAGCTGCAGAAATCTCCGGAGAGCGTGGAAGCAACAGTACACATTATTAGGATGGAGAGGGAGCACACAGCTTGGTTTCGAGGGGCTGGGGCAGATGGAAAAGAGGAAGATGAGCCTCTTTGGGGACCTGACTCCACAAACTCCGACACCAGGCAGACAGATGAGAAATACACAGGAACCGGCATCCTCCATGAGCCGCTGGAGAAGAAAAGCAGGAGACTGGCGATAGGGAGCTCTAGGAGGAGGGGTCAGGAGCTCCAAGCCAGGATTTGCACCCCCCACACACATCACCTGTGTGGTACTGGGTCATGCTCCCTCCCTTCCCTGAACCTCAGTTTCCCCCACCTGCAAAATAGGAGGGGTGAACCAGAAGGCCCCTAGGGGTTTCTTCTCGCTCAGGCAAGGCCAGTATCCCATCTCACTGACTGCTCCCTGGGGGTGAAGGTGGGGGTCACAGCTGCTGGGATCTGGATGTGTTGGTGACTCCTTTGGCACTTTTCCTTTCAAGAAGGTAAACACCAAGTCCAGGCTCAAAACTGTGAGTCACCAAGTCAAAGTACCAAGTGAGCTCAGGCTGTAGTGCACACCATCCTGGATTCCATTCCTCACCCTGCCCTTCCTGGCCTGTGATCTGTGGTGGCATTCCACAAAGGACTGGTGATGCCCGTCAAGGCTAAGGAAACGGGCCCAGCCGGCTTTTCCTGAACCCAGATCCCAGAATTCTGAAAAGCAGTTAATCCTTGGAGTAGATTTGGCTAATTCACCTCCAAGGAAAACCTGCTGAATGTTTTTAGCCAAACCAAACAGAAAAGTGAATAAATATAGAAATAAACCACTTGCCTGAATCCCTGGCCCAGGACCCAGCCACCTGTCAACCACCACCATTGTGAAACCACAAGGCCAGAGGTCACACTAGCCAACTTGCATGTGTGGGTCATTGTCATCCATGCTAATGAAATTCATTAGCCTATTGTGAGCTAGGTCTAGTGCTATGCAGGTCTAGTCCTCTGAAATTGCCTGATGACACTGGTGTGGATGGTGGAGAAGCTCAGACCATGGAGCCTGAACACAGGCTCCCTAAGTGCCTCACCCAGAGTTGAGTCATGCCCCATCCAAGGTGCCCCAGTGGGTCCTCCTGAATCACAGCAGCTTCCTGGGAACTACTCCCATGTGAGCTTGAGGACAGGAGGGCAGACTTATGTCCATGCCCATTCCAGGGAAAACAGGATGAGCAGTGCCCTCTGGGGCTGCAGAAGCCAGGAGTGAGGCTAGGGCAGAACGGAGTAGCACTTAATATGGTCCGCTTTGGGCTTTGTGATGGGTCAAATTGTGCCCCTCAAAAAAGATGGCCAAGGAGGGATTCCCTGATGGTGTCCAGTGGTTAGGACTCTACACTTGCACTGCCAGGGGCCCGGGTTCGATCCCTGGTTGGGGATCTGAGATGCCACATGCCACACTCACAGCCAAAAAAAAAAGAAGAAAGAAAGGAAAAAAACAAACAAACATGTCCAAGTCCTAGCCCCCAGTACCTCCAAATAAAGACTGTCACTGTATTTGGAAATAGGGTCGTTGCAGATGTAGTAAGTTGAAATGCGGTCATGCTGGAGTAGGGAGAGCCCCTTATCCAGTAAGACTGTGTCCTTATAAATAAAAAGGGGAAGTTGGGGGCACAGGCACATGTAGGCAGGATTGAAGTTCTCCTTGAACTTGAAGGAGAGCTTGGGGAGATGCCACTGTGTGCAAGCCAGAGATGGCCAGCAAGCCGTCAGAAGTGAGACAGGTGCAGAACAGACACTTTCCTTGGCCCTCAGACGACAGCAGCCCTGCTGAGCCTCCAGAGCTGTGAGAGATGTCTCCTCTCTGTAAGCCGCCCAGTTCACGGTGCTCTGTGACAGCACCCTCGGACAGGGGTTTGGGTGGCGACGGGCCAGAATCTTGGGTTAGTGGCCTCCTCTCTGGGAGACCTGGGGCAGGTTACTTTCCTTCTTTGAGTCTGGGGCGTAGAACCCAAGACTCAAGGGGCCTGTCTGGATAAAGCCTAGCCAGGTCCCTTGGATGTGTTACCTGGACATGAGGTGGTGGGAAACTAGAAGCGGTGCCCCCTTAGCCCTGGAGACTGGACTGAGTTGGCCGTTTTGGGCCCAATGCCAGACACACAGCAGAGGCAGCCAGAGTCCCATGAGGCACTGGAACAGAATTCCTGAGAGATCAGGACAAAAGACGGAGGAGAGAGGAGGCTTTGTGCAGACCCTGCCTCGACTCCTGTTCCTCCTGGGGCCTGGCTGTTCCGTGCTGGCTGGGTTCTGACGTGTATGTCCTTTCCGAAGACTCTCCTTCCTTGAGGTGTCACAGAACAGTATGCTAGCTCATCTCTTTGCCTGTCTTTTGAAGTGCTTTGAAAACTGTAAAGTGGAGAACATGTTTTCTCAGCAACAGCCACCTTATTGAACACCTGTTGCATGCAGGTAAAGAAGCTGTAAGTCCTGCCCTAGGTGGTCCAGGCCAGGAAGGTGTCACAGGGCGGCGTGGAGAGGCAGTGACAATGCTGTCATGCCTGTCCACCCCCCCCGCCCCCGCCCAGTTCAGAATGAAACAGGATGGCCGGCAGAGTTCCAGTGTTTTCCACTGTCGACTATAAGAGGTTTTGTGAGACGTCAGAGATGGCATTCATCCCCTTCCTCGTCTTTTTTTCTCTTTTTGAGAAACGTGGGCTAACAGCAAAATTATGACAAGCATAACTGGGGCTAAAACAGGCAGCGTTGGGAATTCCCTGGCAGTCCAGTAGTTAGAAGCCCAGGCCCTCGCTGCCAGGGGCCCGGGTCGGGGAACTAAGATCTTGCATGACATGAAGCATGACCCAGAAAAATAAAATAGGCAGGGACTTCACTGGAGGTCCAGAGACTAAGACTCCACACTCTCAGTGCCAAGGGCCCGGGCTTGATCCCTGGTCAGGGAACTAGATCCCACGTGCCACAACTAAGAGTTCACACGCTGCAACTAAATATCCCGCGTCCTGTAAGATTCTGCACTCAACAGCGAAGATCTGAGTGCCACAACTAAGACCCGACACAGACAGATGAGTAAGTAAATAAATATTTAAAACAAACAAGATAGGCAACATGGCAGGGTGGCTAAGAGAGGGAGTCTAGTACTAAATTGACCAGGTTCAAGTGTGACCTTGGGCAAGTTAATGAACCTCCCTACTCGTCAACTTCCTCATCCATACAATGGATACAATAAACCCCACTGCAATTTCATGAGGATTAATTTAAAGGAGTCAACACAGGCAAAGTGCTTACACCAGTGGCTGGCACATAGTAAGACATATGTAGGTATTTGCTATTGTTAATAAAATAAATGCACAGGGTTGGGGAACACAATGAAAGAAGTGGTTATTATTTGGGATAAGACATTTCTTAGGGAACTGTCCAGCTCACAATGACCCACCTGACCATCCTTCTCACCTCTAAGGAGTGGTCGCCAGCAGCCATATTTGGACAGCTTAGCTCAGACACTGGCTGGGGTGGGCATCTGGGCCACCTGAGCAACGAAATCTCTTCCCTTAGAACTGGGCCAAAGAAAGAACTCCCAGTAACTATATGTAACGTTGTATATATAATTTTTCAAGTCTCCTGTAAATGTGTTATCATGTTTTCATAATTTAAAAGATAGAAAGAGCTCATAGATTGTTGATCTCGGCGGGTCTCTCGAGGGGTCCCCTTCTGTCAGGCTGAAGCGACACAGCAGAGAAAGTCTGGATGCGGGGACTGAAGATGCAGAGAGAAGCAGGCACACAGAGCCGAGAGAAAGCCCCTGGTTTCTGGCCGTTTCTGAGACCTGCCTACCTTTATGCCTTCGGGGGTCCCGTGAGACACCCTTGATTCCTTCTAAGCCATTTCCACTCATTTTGAAGCTACTCTGATTGGTCTCTTGTGCAGCTGGGGGCTTGGCGAACACCTCGATGCTGCAGCCTGCCCTCCCCTTGTTTCTCTGAATCTGTGAGGGTCTGCTCACCAGAGCTACAAGAAAACGTCCACTCTTCTCCCTTCAGCCCAGGCCGACTGCAGTTTCAGTTTCATGCTGTGGCTGAAGAAAGAAGGAACCAGGAGTTGAGCAACCTGGCTTCCCTACCATGCAGTGGGCACTTCTTCCTAAACCTTGTTCTGAGCACTTTACATGCATTGTCTCATTTGCTCGATTGTGACTATCAGATTGGATCTCTGTTTCATGGATGAAGAGATTGAGGCTTTTGAGAAGTTAAGAGGCTCAGGTAGTTTCACCCAGCTAAGTCAGGTGGACAGCTGGGATCCAAATCCAAAGTTTGTGCTTTCAGCCTCCTTCCCATCCCTCCTAGAGCCCCTGGATTCCATCCTCCTGTTCTGCTGCTCTGGGATCCTGGACAGACCCTTGATCATGTCTCAGCTGGTGAAAGGGGGTGTGGCTAGGTTTTGGAAGAGCCACACATACTCCGCACATATTAACACGCCCCCCCCATACTTCCTTTCCTTGCTTCTTAGCAACTGACTCAGAGCGGATGGAGGGGAAAGAAGTGAGGTCACATTTAAATTGGTCAATTTGAGCAGCTCACCGCAAAGGCTGGTGTGGGAGAGAGATGCAATTAATCTGAAAAACACAGTGGTTTTTATTTTTAAAAATATGATCCGTGGCCTTCAAACCTCTGTGCGGCTGTACCAGGCATCCATTTCCACGCGTCAGCAGCAGCCTGGCATTCGGGCTTTTCATAAAGTCCCTGTGAATTTTTAAAAAAATGAATGGCATTTGTCTTCTTTTTTCAAAAGTAAAACAAATCAATACATGTTCATTGTAGAAAATTTGGGCTTGGGGGGTGGGAAGAGAGCAGAAAGAGGACAACAGTATTTACCCGTAAGTGTTGCAGCCGTGTAATGGATAGATTAGTCAGCCACGAAAGGAACAGACCACAATACATGCACCAACACAGATGGATCGCCAAAAGTGTTATGGTGCGTCAGAGGTCAGACCCACAGGAGGATGTATCTTTTGACTCTATTTATATGAAGTTCAAGAAGGGGTGAAACTATCTATAGTGACATAAGGCAGATGGGGGGATGTCTAGGCCAGCAGGTGGGTGGCTGAGATCAACAGTAGAGGAGCAGAAGAAGCTTTGTTTGGGTTGAGAGAATGTTCTATATTGGTGTCTTGATTGGGGTGGTGGTTACCTGGGTGTAGACCTTCATCAACACTTATCAACCTATTCTTTTTAAATGGGTGACTTTTATTTCATGTAAATTGTATTTTGATAATGTTGATTTCAAAAGGCAAAAGAATGACGTATAATCCCACCCACTGCAGAGATAACTGCTATTAAGGTTTTGGTAAATCAATTGACTGATTGTGTGTAACAAAGATTCGTTTTCGATAAATGTTCAATCCTCTGTAATACTTTTTTTTTAATTAACCTCAGGGACTTCCCTAGTGGTCCAGTGGTTAAGACTTCACCTTCCAATGAATCACGTACAGGTTTGATTCCTGGTTGGGGAGCTGGGATCTCATGTACCTTAGGGACAAAAAAACCAAAACATAAAAAAGAGAAGCAATATTGCCCCTCCAGATCCCCCAAACCAGAGAAGTAGGGGGCGTGGCAGGTCATCACTCAGTTACCCAGTATCACAGGCTGCTAAATAGGAAATGGGGCTCCCATGCCCCCTCCCTCCCTCCCCACCCTTAAGCGTAGAAAATGGGCTGACTTCACATCAGCTCAGAAGCGGGAGGGGGATGTTCCCTGACTTCAGGATGAAAACATGACTCCTCTCCTTATACCAGGAGAATAAGCACATTATTTGATCAGTACATTAAATACCATCAGTACAGAGTGTGTGTTCTGTTATGCTGGTGTCTCATGCCTGTTAAAAATGAGGCTCAGGAATACTCTCCTGGATGATGTAATTTTGAGACAGAGTTTTTCAGTCGGAGCTTTGGGAGTGTTCCCCCAAAGCAGCAGTTCCATGGGGCAGCTAAGAAATTAAGAACAAATAATTCTGCTTCTGGCACCTGGCATATGATTAGAGGCGTAGCTTCATGCCATTAAGGGGCTCCAGAAACATGACTCCAAACAGGTTGCATCTCATTTCATCCTGTGGGTTCCTGTGTTCCTTGACAGCCTGATAAAGCTGGCTGTGAGTTTCCTCCGGCCCCTGGGAAGTGGCATCTGAGGAGGGACATGCCGTTGCATGAGTGTGGACAATATAATCTTCCCCCAGACCGTGAACCACAGGATGCCTGGGGAGCAGCCTGTACTGGCTGAAAAGGTGGGAAAAACATTTTCCTTCAAACCAAGTGTTCTCAGTCAGGGCTGATTCTGCCTCCCAGGTGACATGCAGTAACGTCTGGAGACATTCTGTTTGTCACAGAGCATGGCTGCTCCTGGCATCTATGGGTTAGGGCCAAGGATGCTGCTGAATACCCTCCAGTGCCTGGGGCAGCTCTCTGCTGCCAGGAATGATCCAGCCCTTAAATGTTCATAGCGGCCAAAGTTGAAACCCCTGCAAAGACGCTGTATTGAGTGTCTGTGCTCCAGTTGTTGGGCAACATGAGCTTGAGGAGGGCTGTAATCAGGGCCATGGAAACACGGGTTCGAAAATGACAGTGGCAACATGAAAATTCAACGCTTATTCTACTTGCTCACCCAGTGCTGGGCTGTGAGCTCATTTGATTTCTATGACTCTGGGAAAAAGTGCTGTTATAATCCCATTTTACAGTAAATCAACCAAAGATACACACATCTGGTAAATGGAAGGGCGAGAAGTTTGTGTTCTTCTCAGCACACTATTCTGAAGGGGCGAAGGGGGAGGAGGGGTGTCTGATTCCCCTCACTTAACTATGAGCCCCGTGAGGGCAGCCTCATGTGTGAGCTGGACCTGTAGTCCTCAGCAAAGTCCTTGGCCCTCAGTAGGTGCTGACAGGGGTTTAATGGAATTGAATGAAGGTGGGCAGGAAGCAGGACAGTGTTGCCTAGTGGTTAGAATGTTAGCATTGCAGTTTGATTTACAACCATTCAACCGATAACCATCGTGCAGCTTCTGTGGTCGAGAACTGGGACCTGTTGGAGCTGAACTATGCTTGCCCATGAGAGCTGACTGTTAATTTTTCAGGAATTTTGCAAGCTGGTTGTTGGAGCCATTAAACAGGATGGAATTAATATCAAGTTATATTTAAATAAATCATATCTTTAAAAAGGTAATAAAATTCATCACTTCCTAATTATTTTACTGTATTTTACTAGTATTTCTGTTCCGGAGGTTATTTATGTCTATTTCAGGGGTCGCCAAACTTCTTCTGTAAAAGAGTCAGATAGAAATATTTTAGGCTTTGCAAGCCCTGAGCTGAGACCCCTCTGCCCCTGTTTCGTGTCCCCTGGAATGTTGTATCTATAGGATGAAAACACTGCAACGGGGTATGTCTCTTCCCAACTCTCCATGTTCAGCGAGGCCTGCTGATAACCTGAAGATGGCCGTGGTGGGGATATTTCCACCAGGGAGATTGTCAAATGCTATAAATCAGCACCCGCCCCCCGCAACCACAAGCTCATGTTTAAACATTCACCAGCACACCGCAGGACACAATGATGGGCAGAACTGGAACAGACCCTGCCCTCTTGGAGGATACAGTGTGTTGGGTTTGTGGAGCATTTCGTGGAGAGGGGAGGAGGGAACTACAAGGGTGTAGTAGGTAGAAGCAGACGCCTAGGTGGCCCTCTCCCAGGGCTAGTTATCAGCTCTCACGCTTTCCTCCCCACCGGGGACTTTGCCACTTCCTCACGTCCCTTTGTGGCTGCCAGGGCAGCAGGTCTCTCTTTCCCCCCTGAGCTGGCTCCAGGGGGTGACCTGAGGGACCTCAGGGTTGAGCTGTGAGCTGTTTCTTGCCCCCTCACCACATGCCCCCAGCTTCTAGCATGGAGTAGCATCTTCACCAACATGGCCCCGAGTGAATCCGTGGTACGCTGTAGATCCAAGTGGAAGAGGAACTTGCAGTGAGCCGGTGAGAGCAGAACGTTGGTCTTTGGGACCGGCTTAAACGAGGAGGGGCTGCCAGCCAAGAACGGAAAACATGGAAGCTTTGTCTGGTGACGTTTGTGAGTCAACCGGGCCGTGAGCCCCAGGACAGTAATGGGGTCATGACCTTGCCTGTCGTTCCTACTGTTCCATGTCCCTCTCAGGTTTGATGCCAGGAGGGTGAACTCTAAGGGACCTGCACTATTCCTGGCAGAATCTGGGCTCCTGTGGCTCCAAGGATGACCTGGGTACCTGATGCATTGGTGGAAACTCAGTGGGCTTGTGTCTCCTACAGAGGTTGAGGGGGCAGCAGGGAGGGGGGCTTCTGATGGAATCTGACAGCTAGACTTACTCATTTTTAGGTCAGGAACCTGGGCCATTGGGAGGCGAGGGACTCTGCGTATCTCTGAGTATAAGTGCATCCCATCTCCCCACACCCTTGCTCACTGACCTCGGTCTATGGCCTAAGCAACAGGGGACAGGTGGCCTAAGCAACAGGGGACAGGTGAGTCTGACCACAGGTCACTGTGTATTTGCTTGCGAGCACGAGGGCTACTGTCGACCAGGAGCTCCTGCTTTCAGTTTCCAGGGAACTTCTTACAGTATCTTGTGGGCTCCATGTCACTGACCTCAAACTCAAACCAAGAAATATTATGGAAAGATACATTGATCAAATTCAACCCTTTCTTCCTGAGCCTCTGCTCAGGAAAACATTACAAAAGGAGTGGGAAAAACATGGTCAGATAGAATTTTAGGTCAAAATCTTGGCTAGATTCTCATGTTTTTCTAAACCTCAACTTCCTCATCCTTAAGATGGAGATGGTAATTTCTGTCTTCTGGGTTGGTTGAGAGGAAGAAAAGAGAACAAATATATAACACCCCCGGCATAGTACCTGGCACTTTATCACGCTGTTCCTATTCAATGCTTACAGATCAAGCACCATACCAAGCAGTGTTGAGGAGGTCTGGATGAAATCTGAAATCACATCCTTGTAAATCTCGTTCTGCTGAAGTTCTGCCCCCTGAACGGGGAGAGGAGGGTCCACAGATGTCCCTCAAGTGGACAGCAGCTGCTTTGTCTGCCATCGAGCCTCCCCACTCATGATTTCCTGTTGCACCCCATCACCTCCCTCCTGGGTACCCTCGACAGCCTCTCTAGCAGCCTCCCTGCCTCTAGGCTGCTGTTTTGCAAACCTTGTCCATGTTGTGCTGTGGCCAGTGACCTGGATGAAGGTGACATCTACAAGTCACTCCCCTGGATGGCCGGTGTGCTGGCTTCCCACTGCTCTCAGGGGAGAGTCTGGTCCCTGGGCCTGCACTTTAGGGCACTGCTTGCTCTACCCCTGCTCACCTCTAGGGCCTTTGCCCTGCACCCCCTGGGCTCTTTGTATGCCGTGGCAAAACACCTGCCATTTCCTGCACGGGCTGAGGGTCTTCCCTGCTTCCAGGAGCACCTTTCCCCACTTTCCCTGATTCCTAGTGACCACTTGGAGTCAGGACATGTTCACAGTGAAACAGCACAAACCCGCAAACCTCCCCACTCCCCCCTTTCCTGTAGTGCCATGAGCAGTATGGTCGTTGTCTTTACATGGCCTTAGATGCTGAGCTTCACACCTGAGCTGAGTCCCGATTAGCCACAGGAGGCTGGCAGCCTCTCTGTATCCTTACCTGCAGGAGGGGATGGTGATGGGTCAACCCTGTGTCTCAGGGTTGCTGTGAGAAGGAAAAGTTGTGTGCGTGCTTAGGATGCTGGGAATTATTCCTGCAATTGGCAAACAGCAGCTCAATGAAGGTCTGAACAACAGATTTAACCCCCTTAAGTGGGCTTCCCAGGTGGTAAAGAACCCGCCTGCCAATGCAGGAGATGTAAGAGATGTGGGTTCGACCCCTAGGTCGGGAAGATCTCCTGGAGGAGGGCATGGCAACCCACTCCAGTATTCTGGCCTGGAGAATCCCAGGGACAGAGAGGAGGCTGGCGGGCTACAGTCCACAGCGTCGCAAAGAGTCAGACACGACTGAAGCAACTGACCACGCACAAACCCTCTTAAAGGTATGTTCTGGGGCTGTGTCATCAGTTAGGGGCTCCGGCTTGACTCCTTGTTTGACGGTTTTCTCAAGGCTGTTGAAATTCAGAACTTGAAGAGAATTTGCCAGCAGGTTGTAGAGAGTCAGTGAATTCCGCATTTCCCCACCTCATTTGCCTCCCCAGGGCTCATGAGAGAACAGCCCTGCGGATCTATCTCCCGGGCAGCCTGCACGTGTCTTCTCTGCGCAGGGACACACATCGGGTCCTGACTTCCACCCGGGTCCCAGCTCTGGCCAGGCTTGGGTGAGAGTCTTTTGGGGAGCCCTAATCTTGTGTATTCTGGAGTGGGGGGAGGGGACAATCCCCACTGAAGGGCTGCTGTGGACAGACTTTGGCATTTATGATGCAATTCAACGCATGCTCACACACCCGTGTGTCCACTTACAGAGGCACCTTCACTAAACAAAAAGGCACAGATCTGGGGGTTTTAATGCTATTGACTGTAGAAGTGTGTGGATGTGAGGAACCCGACCCCAGAGCTGAGCACTGGCTAGGTGGCTCTGGGTACCTCTCCCGATGGCAAAAAGGGGCCGTTTCCTGTGGCACAGCTGGAGCGCCCCTGTGACTCGGCAGTTCGTTCCCCCAGGGTGCTTCCAATATGGTTCTCTCACAGCCCTGCAGGGCCTGGGGATGCAGAGAGGAAGGACCCGGCCTGAAGGGGAGAGGAAAAGAGGCCGGGGCCGCTGGGGTGCAGGCAGAGGGGGCGCCCATAACACTGGAGAGGGTTTCTGTGTCTAGGTTCCAGTTAGGAACTGATCAGACTCCAGGAGGAGAAGGAAAGCGAGGGGGGATGCTGACTGAGGAGCCTGTCCCCTCCCATGAGAAGCCTGAGGACCCCAAGGGCAGACAGACATCTGTAAATGACCAGGAGGCCCGTGAACTCTTACCGGCTGAGCCAGGGCGTGTGTGGCTCATTATTCGGATACTTGACGGGACATTTGCAATTCGAGGGAATATCTGTGTCCCGTGGCCATCCAGGTGGGCGGCCAGAGCTGAGCGGGGGTGGAGGATCACCTGGCCATCCAGGTGGGCGGCCAGAGCTGGGCGGGGGTGGAGGGTCACCTGGCTATCCAGGTGGGCGGCCAGAGCTGGGCGGGGGTGGAGGGTCACCTGGCCATCCAGGTGGGCGGCCAGAGCTGGGCGGGGATGGGGGGGGGGGTGTCACCT
Organism: Okapia johnstoni; assembly: GCA_024291935.2. NCBI lineage: Eukaryota > Metazoa > Chordata > Mammalia > Artiodactyla > Giraffidae > Okapia > Okapia johnstoni. The sequence continues at coordinate 72,027,177 of CM044310.1, forward strand.
GGCCATCCAGGTGGGCGGCCAGAGCTGGGCGGGAGTGGAGGGTCACCTGGCCATCCAGGTGGGCGGCCAGAGCTGGGCCGGTGTCCCAGGTCGGGCGGCCCTCCCCCAGCACCTCCGGCCCCTCGGGCTGGCAGCCGGCCGCCCCTCCGCCACCCGCGCAGACCGCTCTCGGGCCGGGCCCGCCTGGGCACCGGCGGCGGGGCTGGGGGAGGGGGGCGCGGCCCGGCGTGACGTCAGGCGCCCCGCCCCCGGCCCCCCGGTTTCGGGCGGGGCGCCGGGGTCCCGCGGGCCAGGCCGCCCCCGCCCCCCGCCCCAGGGCCGCCGCTCCCGCCTGGCCGCGCCCGCCCAGCGTCCCCCCCGCCGGCGGACCCCGCCCGCGCGAAGCCGAAGCCGCGGCGGCGGCCGGCGTTGCCGCCATTGACGTCAGAGGGCGGGCACATGACCCCCAGGGACCAATCGCGCGCGCGCCGCGCGGCTCCGCGAGCTCCCCGCCGCGCCGGCCCCCGCGGCCCCGCCGCACACTCGCCCGCGGACGGCCGCCCGGATACACGCACCGTGCACACGAGCGGGCGGCGGGGGCCGAGACACGCCCGCCCGCGCGGCCGCCCGCCCGCCGCCGCCCGCCGCCCCCCACCCGCCCGCGCCCCTGCGCCCCCCCGCCCGCCGCCCGCCGCCGAGCCGGTCCGGCCGCCGCCGCGAGCATGCACCCGACGAGCTAGGAGGAAGCCGGAGCCCCGCAGGAAGCCCCGCGCCACCCGCCGTCCGGGCCCCGCCCCTGCGGGGCGCCCCCAGCCCCGCGCCCCCCCCGCCTTCCCAGGGGCTGGGGGGGTGCGGGCCGCCGCCCGGGGGGCCCCGCCGCCCCGGCAGCCCGGGCCAGCCCCTCTCCCCACTCCCCTCCGGCCCGGCCATGGATCTGACCAGCAGCTCGGGCGGCGGCGACCCTCGGCAGATCGAGGAGACCAAGCCGCTGCTGGGGGGCGACGTGCCGGCCCCCGAGGGCACGAAGATGGGCGCCGTGCCCTGCCGCCGGGCCCTGCTGCTGTGCAACGGGATGAGGTACAAGCTGCTGCAGGAGGGCGACATCCAGGTCTGTGTCATCCGGCACCCGCGGACCTTTCTCAGCAAGATCCTCACCTCGAAATTCCTGAGGCGCTGGGAGCCGCACCACCTAACGCTGGCCGACAACAGCCTGGCGTCCGCCACGGTGAGTCGCTCTGCGCGTCGGCGCGCCCGCACCCCCGCGCCTCCCCTCGGGGCCCGGGAGGCGCCCCCTCCCACCGGCCGCTGCACCTGGAGCTCGGGGCCTGCTCGGCGCCGGGGGTGGGGGGCGCTGAGGGGCGCCGGAAGAACCGAGCACCCCTTTTCCCCGGCCTGGGCTCCCGGCTGCATTGTGGATTCCGGCGGGCCCGGGGAGACCCTGGAATTTTGGAGAGGATCTGGCCCTGTCCCCAGACTGAACATTCGGGCACCTCCAGGCCCAGCGCTTGTGTTCCTTACGGCTGGGACCTTGGGATAGACCCGAGGCTGGATCCCGATGGTGCTGAGGGTTCCTTTTCTGAAGGCACATCTGGATCTGCGCCGGAGGGGAAAACAAAACAATTAAAAAAAAAAAAAAGCCCCAACAACCTCAAAACCCCAAAACCCCAAAAATTTCCAGAAGCCAGTTCCTTTCTTTGCTCTACCCGTCTTTTTCCTGCCCGGGCTGGCAGGCAAAACTGGGTGCTTCCTTTTCTGAAAAAAACAAAAAACAGAAAACCTCGTTGGCAACACGGGGGAGAGTGGAAGTGGAGGGGGAGGGGGCGGGGGTCCTGGGTTATCTCCTCCCCACCGAGGGCGGTCAAGTTCCAGTTCGGAAGCTGGCTTGTGGGGCTCTGGTGTTGCATTGTGTGTGTAGTATTTTGTACGTGTGTTTTGTTGCTGGAGGTTGTATTTATGTTATTGTTTTAAAATGTATGGTTGGGACTGGGTCACCCTGATGAGAGGGAAAGAAGTCGGGGATCGGTTTCTGAAATCAAATCTGCAAGGTGGAAAGAGAGGGCCGTGGTGGGGTCGCTGCGGGGGAGGGTAGCGGGTAGGAGGTGAACAGGATGCTTTGTGTTTTGAAACAAGGACAGTTTAAAGCACCAGCTCTGCTTGGGCCCCAGCCTTGCTGGGTGCAGGGTGGTGTTTGGTGGGGGGTGTCCCATCCTCTCTGGAGAGGTGGCAGGTCTTCCCCAGAATGCAGTCTTCCCTGGGGCAGCTGTGATCCTGTTTACTAAGCCCGCGGGGCGGTGGGGGTGTACTGAATCCAATGCCTGCCCACACCTGTGCCAAGAAAACCCAGCCAGGAAGCAGGGTGTCGCTTACACGACATGTCACAAACGTGTAGCGTGTGCAGATATCCCCCCGGCGTCCATGTTCCCTTGGCAGTGTGTCACAGGCCATAACACATGCTCCAAAGAATGGGGAGGGGGGGAAAGTTAGCAGAAGAAACGGTACTCCTCGAAGCAGCTCCCCCCCCCCCCCCACCTCCCGAGAGCATTGAAACACACGAGGACTCTTATTCTGAATTTTGGGTCCGACGTGCTCAGAACACCTATTTTTTCTTTCCTGTGGGCACGCTGGTGCAATCTGCAATGACCGCCTTCTCAGGGAGGATCCTGGGTTGCCGTGAAGCCTTCCAGCCCCAGTTTCAGGCTTGCGCAGGTTCTCAAACCCCGTCCGGAGCCCCAGGCCGCGGCATTTGGCTTTTCATTTGACGGAGGGGGAGCCTCCGAAAACCCGCCAGCACACAGCGTTTCAGATTCAGCCCTCAGTGGTCCCCTGCTTGGGAGCCGCAGCCTCCGAATCTGGCTTCAGAATTTCCCCCTGGCTGGGGGGGTGGTCAGAGTGGGGGACTTTTATCTTTCATTCTGCCACCCCTTAACACGAAAGGGAGCTGGGGAGGAGAAAGCAGCTGGGAGGCACAGTGGTCCTCCGAGGGAAGGACGGGTCCAGCTCCTGTGCCCCCTTGGGGGAAGCCGGGTGCTGTGCTGTGCTGTGCTGCCCGTGGTTGGGGGGAGCCAACTTGGGCAGCTCTCCCCCTCCCTGCCCTCCCCCAGTTTACCTCTGATTGCTCAAGAGGTGTGTTTTGGAGAGAGAGGGGAGGAGGGGAGGGTGAAGCCACTTGCACTGGGCTTCTCATGCAGCCAGGCCTCCCCCCACCTGCCCCCCGCACCCTCTTCCCCAGCTGGGGTGGGTGGCACCCTCCCCTGCCCAGGCCCCTCCAGAGAAGAGCCGTGATTTTCTGGGCCTTGGGGCCAAGGGCCAGATGCGTCTCAGCAGAACCTGTCGTTGGGAAACATGCAGGAGGAAACTCTGGGCCGGTGTGCCATGGGCTGCCCCCCTTCTTCCCCTGACGGCAGGCCCCGCTGGCAGGGGAGGGGTTGTCCCTAACTTTGGCCGTGGTGGGCTCCAGTGGGGTGCACGGGTCTCTGTGTGCCAGGGCCCGTAGGCACGGACTAGGGCTGCTGAGGCAGGCCTGGCTGCGGTGGCGGCCTCCAGGGCAGAGGTGGGGTTGACACTGTCCCTGGGCACCTTATCCCATCACGAGACACCTGGCCGATGGTGGTGTCCAGGCTCCAGGGAAGGAAAGCAGCCCAAGGGGTTTCCCTGAGGCCCCGGGCATTATGTAATCTGTCTGCGTTTTAGAGTGCGGCCCAAGCCCTCGATTGAGAAACGTTAGCCCAAATGAAACAAAGGTGAACTTGAGTGTAGTTCACTACGGCGGAAAGCCCCGTGCAGCTCAGCCTTGAGCTACCGGTGTGGCAGCGCTTCATATCGGCCATAGCCTTCCGTAAAATGTACATTGTCCTTTCATTAAGCCATCTACACAGCTCCTTTCAGAACCATCTGGTGATTATCTGGTTAACTGTGTGGGCTTCAGGCACAAGACTCAGAGTGATTGATCTGGATTCAAACCAATAAACAAACCAAATACACTCTTTGCCCAAACCCTCTTTGTAGTCTGTCTACGCGATCCAATTAGCTGGATTGTGGTCAGAGATACAGACCAGGCGTCCAGGACCACAGCTGTCTCAGGCAGGGGGGAGGCGTCCAGGCTGTTAGTCCCACCTGGCGGGCAGCTCCAGCCGGGTGCCCTCCACCCCCCAGGTGGACGGCCCTCTCTCCATTCCCTGCTGGGGAGGTGGGCTCAGCCTGGGGCCCCCTGGGAGGGTGGTGGAGGGTGGCAGCCTCCTCTCCTGGCCCGGCTGTAAACTTTGCCTTCAGTGGGGTCAGGTTGGAGCTTGCCCCCGTGCCTATCTGCTGGGCCGGTTACTGATTAAATCCTTGCAGAGTCAACAGTGTGCCTGACATGGCCGGTGACAGCGCCAGGCCTGATGCACTGTGTGCAGGAGACTTTGGATCCGGAGACTCATAAACAAAGAAGGAAACACAAAGGCGACAGTGACCCGGCTGGCTGCCATGGGGGGTGGGTGGGGGTGGTGGCGAGGCGCCTGTCCCTCCCTGGGGTACGCATGACGGCACCTTGCGGGGGAAGGGCCCATCTGCCCAGGCTGTGGCCTGGACATGGCGCCTCCTTGCCGTTTCATGTCCGGACTTCTCAGTCCCCCACCTCCCTGCGCCTCGTGGCTGCTGACCACGGCGTCGGTGGTAGCCAAAGGCCAGGAGTCCTGCAGAAGCAGACAGGATTCGGGTGTGAGGGACCAGAATCCATTTTGCTGTTGTCATGCCTGGGGTGAATTTGATCACCTGCTAGGCATGTTTGTCCGCGGGAAGAGGGCTTTGTCCCTGGGCTTTGTCTCCTCTGCACCAGAGAAGTGCGGATCAGCTGCTAACTCTTTATTCTACCTTTTTTTTTTTTTAACATGTAGCATGTGGCATCACAGAATTGGGGGAGGTGGTCTAGAATTGGGGGAGGTGGTCTAGAATTGGGGGAGGTGGTCTAGTCTGACCAAAGAGTGGTCAGAGCACAGGTTAACAGTGGCCTCCTTTATTCTTAAGCCTCGATTCATCAATGAGACTTGTTTTTAAATTCTCAGCCATTCTGCTACTTCGACTGAAATGTCTCTGGCCTTTTTTCTGTGAAAGGGAAAAGAGGAGTCCCTTCAGTTTTCGTTGGTTTCTTTGGCCTGATGTTTTTTTGGGGGCCCGACCTTCTGAGCTTGGACTCACGCTTCCTAAGCACCTACTGGGTGTTGAGTGCCAGGTTCATCTGGATGGTGGTTTCTCTTGGGAGTTAAAATCCGTGTCCTCCTGAGTAAGTCCCAAGTCTTGTGGGAACTTGCCTGCGTGTGCATGCACACGTGTGTTCGTTTCTCCGCTTCTGTCACTTGCATCTCCTTCCTGTGCCCGTCCCGGCCTTTGATTTGTGTGATGCTTTTTGTGGCGTGAGTAAACACAGAGAATTCTTCTTTCTTCTTTCAGTGCCGTTTGTCATAAGATTTTGGAGTATATCAAATTTGTTTCCCAGGTAACTTGTCTGATTGGAGGGGGGTGGAGGGGAGGGGCAGAGACAGAGAGGAGGAGAAAATCTGAATTCTCTGTAAACAGCACAGGTGGTCTGCTCCCCCAGGCTGTAATAAATAAGTGCGCTTTCAGGAGGGAGTAGTTTTGATGCTGCCACTCACGTGGTGCAATCTGAGGTGCCCTTTCTGGCCACAGGCAAAATCGCGCCGGTCCAGGTTGAAGATGTCAAGCCTGCCGCTCACGACTGGGCTCTGCTACCGAGCCAGCGTGGGCTCCGTGCCCACAGGTGGCCATGCCTGGCCTGCCACTCCTCTCTGCCAACTGGGATGCCCGCTGACTCACCTGGCAGTGGGGGAGGGCATTTGTGGGGCACCGCATTTGGCCAGGCTTGGGGATCCCGGCAGCCAAGTCACCCTGAAAAACCAAAGCTCCCTGAGGGTACCTCATTGCTGGCTTCAGCTTGGCCCGTGAGCGTGGTACCCACTTGGTGGTTTGGTAGAATGGACCTCCAGACATGGTCAAGTTATGCCTTAGATGAAAGGCTTAAATGAGATTCTGTAAGGCAGCCTAGTGGTTCAGGTGTCTCCACTGTGGAGCAGCACAGAAGGGTTTGCTCAGGGTCTGGCTTGTAAACTTCCTGGCTGTGTGACTTTGGGGACGTTGCTTTCCCTCGCTGGGCTTTGCTTTCCCCCTAGAAGAGGGGATGATCCTCGCTCATTTCCAGGGTTCCTGTGAGTACTGGAGATCGCTCACGTTGGCGCCTGGCAGGATGGCCAGCGCGCAGTAGGGGTGTGACAAGGGGCCCGTGACCCTCTTGGGGTTCTCCTTGTTACCCTGAGAGAGTGTCGTGAAACCCTGGATGGATGCAGGGGATGACCGCTGTTTAAAAACAGGCCGAGTCCAGAGGAAAGTCTCCAGGGACGAGCGGTGTGTTTGGGAGACTTAGCGGTATTTAGTGGATCTGGGATGTATGAAGGAGGAGAAATTGTTGGAAGCAGTTTGAGAACAATTCCTCAAGGGGTGTTGAGGTCTTAGTTTTTTTTTTTTTTAATATAGAATCCCCCCCTTTTTTTCTTTCTGAAAACTGAAATACTAATACCCATGTCGAGTACCTTCAGATGGTACAGCAGGGCATATGGGGAAGGTGATGCGTCCCTGCAGTCCCCAGTTCTCGCAGGCCGTCCCTGCGTCCTTGCGGAGTGTTCGGAGCGTCTTCACAGGGTCCTGTGCTGCCGTTCCTGGCCGGGCGGTGTACTCTCTGTCGGTCGTTCTGTGCAGACCCGTGCCAGCCGAGCTGCTCCTGCCTGCAGCATGGCAGAGGGGCAGCGTAATGGTGTCAGTAGACCGTCCCCCGCCACTGGACACTTAGTTTAGTCCCAGGCTTCTGCTGTTTCCAGCCAGACACTTGCCGTTTTTGTGGAGCGAAGTTGCTCTGTTTTTATCGTTTGAGTGCTCTTTGCCTGCTTTTCTGGCGAGTGGTAAAATATTCAGGCCCACAGTGCTTTGCGAGGGTGCGTTGACCTCCCACGGGGGTCATCGCTGTCTGGAGTCACGCCTGGGTCTGGCTCACTGTCACCGGCTGCCGACCTCTGCCCTGAGGACAAGGGTCTGCGTGGCCAGGGCGGCCGTTTCCTGCTCCACCTGAGAGCATCGTTGTTGTCCCCCGGCTTCCTGCTTCCCCAGGATGGAGGCCAGGCTGCCCGGCCCCGCGATGGAGAAAAGGAGGAAGTGACAGTGTCTCTTCCCTGCTCTGGCCCTGGTGACAAGGCACCCAGTGTGTTCAGTGGGGCGCAGAGGGAGGCCGCGTGAGGCTGAAGCTTGGCTGATACCAGCAGGGCCCTATGAAAGGTGATGAGACACACACGTACACGCACATGTGTGTGTGTGTATGCGGGTGGTTTTCGTGTCTGTTGAGACTAAGGGGATCACAGAGAACATATTTTTTGGTGCGGAAATGGGTGGTTGTGCTGAAATTGAATGTCCAGTAAGCTTTTATACCTGCGACATCCTGCTCTCTGGGGTGTTGGTGGGGTGGGTGGAGGGGAGCAGCCAGATCCAGCAGAGGGGTCCGACCGGCAGGCTTGGGTCCGGCCCTGGCAGCGTCCTGGCGGGTGGGTGACCCCGGGCAGGCCGCCTCCCCTCTCTCATTATCTGTGAAATTTACATTATGGGGACTTCCTTTTAGCATGATGTCAGGGTTAGGTGAATGAAGGCTTGGCAGTTCATTTAGCAGATAAATATCACTGTTTGTAGGCACTTTGAGGAGAACCAGTCCCTGCCCTCCTGGAGCATGTGTCGGTGGGGTGGGGGACAGACAAGGAACCACTGAGGAAGGAAGTATAAAGTCTGTCCAGCCCCTGAGAAAACAGAGCAGCAGGTGGGCGAGCTGTGCGGGGAGAGCATTCCTGACAGAGAGGCCCGCAAACGCAAAGGCCCTGAGGCTGGCCCGGCTTGGCCGTCACACAGTGAAGTGCCCGCGTCTCAGTAAATGCTCTCCCAGTTGTCGTCACTCCTGCCTTCCAAGAGCTGCTGTCATCTATTAAAAAAAAAATGCCTGAGCGCCCAGGACGGGCTCCTGCGGGGCACACTGGCAGCTCCCTGTCCCCTGGAGCTCCTTTCTTTGTTTCTAGCAGTTCTAGGGTGTATGTGTTTTATTTAACCAGCTCCCTCCCTTAGTGGAGAATGGCAGTGCTCTAAGAGACTCTTCAATTATTCAGCACAAAACCCAGCCACACTCTTCAAAACCAGCTCCCTTTGTCCATACTGCATTAACAAAGGTTCTCAGGTCTAGAACCAACTAATCGTTGAATTCGCCTCAGGCTTTTTTCCTTTGAGTAAGCGCTGAGGGCCAGCGTGTTGCCCAAAGACCCTTGCACTTGACTTAGCAGCTGGGCTGGAACTCCCCCCGGGGCTCCTGCCTCCCAGCACCCCAGGCCGCTGCCGCCTGCCTTTGGCGTTGGTTCTCCTGCTCTCAGCTTGCTGTCAGAAACGATGTGACCAGGAGAGTGTGTGCACAGACGAGGCTGCGCAAACTCCTTTCTGAGGGAAGGGGAAGGGCCAGATTCTCCAGTTTGTGGCAGGACTCCGCGGGGCAGGGCAGCAGAGGCTCCTGGGGCTGGGGTCATCAGGGGAGAGGAGACGGCCCTGGCATGTTTCCTGGGGTCCTGGGCTGGTCCCCAGCTCTTTGAGGCCCAGGAGAGCTGCAGGTAGGAGCGCACAGCCTGGGGAGAGCCCAGACTGCCTCCCGGCCAGTCTGCTGCCTCTCTCGGCTCGCTGTCCAGCCCAGGTGAGTCTGGTCTCCTCCGCGTGCCTGCGTGAGGCTCAGCCTGCGGTGGGGCCTCCCCGTGGACGGGCTGGGACGCTGTGGGGGGTGGGGGAGAGCCAGCCTGTGCTTCCTGCAGCACAGGTTCCTTCTGGTTCCTGTCCTGGGCCAGTGAGGGGTTTCTGCCCCGTCCAGGGCCTCATGGAGTGTGGGCTGGGGAGAGGGCGCGAGCGCTGCGCGGAGGTTTGGTCTGTGAGTCTAGCCGCTCTGTGGGCCACAGCTCAGTCACAGGGCAACCCCAGAGGGCGGGAGAGGCTGGGGAGCAGAATTCGTCACACGCGGGAGACAGGAGCCCCTGGATCGATGGTGACTCCCGCCTCTGGGCCTCTGAGACGCGACAGCAGTCCGGGGGTCTCCAGGGCACTTGGAGTGGAGCTGCTGCCCTGGAAGGGAAATCCACACGGTCTGGTCTTGTCTGGCTCCTGGGTTTGAGCGTGGGGGCCGGTCAGGAAAATGTGCAGTCTGCTCTCTGGTGGGGAATAAAATGGGGTAGGTGAACCTATTGCACGGGCTGGAGCAGTACACTCATGATTACTGTGAGGCTTACCGTCCGTCCGCTGAGCACCAGGCACCATGCTCAGTCAGTTTTCCAAACAACCGTGCGGGGCAGATGTTACTCTTCCCATTTTACAGATGCTGCAGTGGAGACTCAAGCAGGGAGAACTGGGGAGAGGCGGAGTTGCGAGGCAAAGGCGGGTCTGCGCCACATCTGAGAGTGCTTGTCTGTGAACGTCGTGCGTCTGTTGAAGGTCCACAGTGACTTCAGCCTCTTGCAGAAGCATCTCAGTTGGGAATCAGTGGGCTTATCAGTTTCGTGTTTGGCAGACATCCCTTTGCGAATTTGTCAAATGAGTTCAGGGAACTGTTGTTGGAACGTGAACGCCAAGTATTTGCACAGAGTAAGCTCCAGGTACTAGGTTTTTGGATGGAGTACCAGCTACTGTGTGTGCAGAAGGTCCTGCCCTCGGGAGCAGGTAGGTACCCCCTAGGTGCTGGGCGGATGAGGTGCATGTTCCCTGGTACTGCATGTACAAAGTCAGATATACCCTTTGCTCCCCCAAAGACTCACAGCCAGATTGGGGTGCACTTCAAATGAGGGGGCACTATAGGAGCACACCTCCTCAGAGAAATTTGTACCTCGTCTCGCTGTTTGGATGCAGGAAGAGGTACTGCTGGAGGCCAGGCGGTTTCATGAAGGACTTCATAGCAGAGACTCATCTTGATGGACAGAAGTGGGATTGGGAGCTGGCAGAGAAGGGGGTAGGGGCTGGGGTGGGCCTGGGCAGAGGGGCTGGAGCCGTGGGGGCACGTTGGGGACACTGCGCTCTCCTCCCCAGGCAGTGGGCGGCATGAGAGCATGTGGGGATAAGGACAGGCAGAGTTGCTTCTCAGCGTGGGGGTACTCACTGGGGCACGGGTGGGCCGGGAGGGCCTGGATCATGACGTTGGGTGGGGGGCGGCCCCCGACTGAGGGCCCGGGGTGCCCCTGAGTGGGAGTTTCGGTAGAGCAGGGATCTGTGTCACCAGGCCAGGCTTCAGTCCCAGCAGCGACCGCCGGACCGCAGTCACCGCCTGGGGTTCTTTTGCCAGGAGCTGGGCTGGGTGGACACTGCCGTGACCCCCACAGCACCCCCACGCTGCTGCCACTCTCCTTTTCGCAGAGGGGGTCCCTGGGGCCGGGCCTCTGAGCAGATGCTCTGTGGCTGAATGAGTGGATGACCGAGTGAAGGAAGGAGCGAAGGAGCTGGTGTAGGTGGGCCCTCTGTGAGCGAGGCGGGGGAAGACCTCCACGGTCCGAGTCCCCATAACCCTGCCTGTCTCTGTTGCCTCCAGTGAAGGGCAGCATGTGCCCTGCAGTTGCCCCACCCAGGGCTGGACACAGGCCTGCGCTTCCTGGCCTGCAGCCCCCACGGGCCTTGGGTGCTTTTCAGATCCTGGGCCTGGGCCCTCTGCGGGGCGTTGTGGCTCCCAGGGCTCCCCTTCCGGAAGCTTCCTTCCCGGAGGCCTGGGGGGAAGGCCCAGCCTGGCCCTGGGGCGCTCGGGAAGGGGGTCCCATCCAGCTGAGGGTGTGCAGCCATGGTGGCCCCTGGGGGCCATCGTGGACCCTTGGGTCAGCGGGCCGGGCGGCGGTGGGGGCAGGGCTGCTTGCTGGAAAGAGGAACAGCGCCTCTCTGACGTCTGTCTGCTGCTCCCGTTGGTTTGTGTTTCCTGACCCTGCGACCTGCCTTGGGGCTGGGAAAATGGGAGAACTTGACCCGTCCCCGCCATCTGGTGACTCCTGCGCTTGGGGGTCCCAGCAAGGTGGGCCTCCGGGGGCAGACGGCCCAGGGCCCCTGGGGCGGAGTGGACTGCAGGCCAGTAGTGGCGCTGAGCCCTTGGAGTGTCTGTGCGTTTAAACCAGCCCCCGAGGCGCCTGTTTACACATGGGGAAACCGAGGCCCTGAGAGCCTCAGGCAACACACTGGGACTCAGACGGCCTGGCTACACAGCCACGGGCTCCTTCCTCCACAGCACGATGCCTGCAGGGCAGTGAGATCCGAAGCTGGCGCTCACCCCGCCTCTGTACTGAGCCCTTCATGTACACAAGCGCTTCTCTTTTTCTTTTTTTTATTGTAGTATACTCAATTTACAGCATTATATTAGTTTCAAGTGTATCAGGTATAGTGATCCAATATTTTTACAGCTTTTGCTCAGTTAAACGTTATAAGGTGATGGCTATAATTCCCTGTGCTGTACAGCATGTCCTTGTTGCTTATCCATTTTATACACAGTAGTTCGTACCCCTATCTTGTCCCTCACCCCTGCCCTTTCCCCACTGGTAACCACTGGTTTGTTTTAACGCATGTGTGAGTCTGTATCTGTTTGGCTGTATGCATTTGTTTGTGCTGTTTTTCAGATTCCACACATAAGTGACATCGTACAGTGTTTATCTTTCTCTGTCTGATTTATTCCACTAAGCATAATATTCTCTAGGTCCAAATGCCAGGATTTCATTCTTTTTTATGGCTGAGTAATATTCCATCACGTGTGTATATCACGTTTTCATTATGTTTGTCTGTTGAGGGACACCTGGGTCACTTCCATGTCATGGCTGTTTTTAACAGTGCTGCTGGGAGCATTGAAGTGCACATATCTTTTCAAATTAGAGTTGTCCTTTTTTTTCCAGATGTGTTCCCAGGAGTGAAATTGCTGGGTCAGATGTAGATGAGCTTGTTTAAACTTCCTGATGCCCCTGTGAGGTGCTGCCTTCATTGTGCCCATTTTGCAGATGGTCAGGCTGGGTCCTAGAGAGATGAGGTCACTGTTTACCCAGCTAGTGGTGGTGGAGCTGGGATTTGCCTCCAGGGCATCTGGCCCCAGAGAATAACTGTGTGCGATGGTGAGCAGGGCTCAGGAGCAGAGGCTGAGAAAAGCCCAGGGTGGTCAAGGCTGTGCAAGGGGGGTGGTGCCTGTGGAAGTGGGGGAGGGTGGGGTCCGAGCGAGTGTCTCACCCTGGGTGGTTCTGCCATCTCCCTGTAGACCTGTGGAGGTTTGCTTCTCACCTGCCCCTGGTAAGGTGTCAGGATCGTGAACTCACCTCTCAGAGCCTGTTTCCTCGCCTGAGATGGCCTGTCCCCTGGAGCTGACTTTGATGGTTTGGTGGTGGCAAACCTGGGGTCCAGAGCCCACTGTGGAGCATGGCTGGGCTCCCCCAACCCTTGGGGCTCCGGCTTGGCCCCTGGAGCCTTCCCTGACCGCTGGTGGAGTGAGGGGAAACTTGGCCTGGTGCTTCCCCAGCTGGGGGATGACGGCGTCTATGCCCGCCTATCTTCTCTGTCAGCTGTTCGCCTCCGCACTTGTAAAATAAAACAAAAATAATCCCACGGGGACGACGATGATCTTACAAAATACAGAAGGAAACAATTGTCCCGTAATCCCGCCACCCAGAAACCACCCAGGTGGACACTTTGGGGTAGAAGCATCTCTGCTCTCCCTTGGAGGAGGCTGTGTGACACACGGCCGTGTGCAGCGCGAGCCGGGCCAGGCCTCCTTAGTCACAGGTGCTGAGCCATTCTCGTGCACGGGCTCAGAGTGTGTCCGCTCTGACCCCTTGGGTCTCGGGGCCCAGATCCTGCTTGCTGGTGGGGACTGTCCTGGGCTTTGTGGATGGTGAGCTGTGTGCCTGGCCCCGGCCCACTAGATGCCAGAGCTCTGCTCCCCATAGTTGGAACCGCCCCTGACGCCCACAGATGCTGGGGGCACACACGGCGGGTTGAGAACGCTGTGGTGACTCGGCGGAGGCCCCGTCTGCCCCAAGAGGTACCACATGAGGAGCGGCCCCGGCTGCAGGCTGGCCCCTGGTGGAGCTGGGAGCCTGCGCTCCCGTCTGCAGTCACCTTGCCCCTCTGGAACCTGGTACATGGTGGGAACCAAGAGCTAGCTGTGCAGGGCTGCAGGAGCCCTGACCCCGGCGTCTGTGGCACAGGGCCAAGAGCCGAGGGTCCCCAGAAGGAAATCCTGAGCTCCCCACACCTTTGATCCCTGCTGGGGGCTCCCCCACCCCGTCCCTGCCTTCGCCTGATGACTCAGGACTTCAGAGATCTGGGTTGTTGGAAGGGTAATTGCATCATGCCAATAAAAAAGAAGAGAAAATTAGCATTAGAAAGTTTTGGTGTGAGGAAAACAACTTTGAGACTCGCTTCTTGAATCTCGTCTAAAGTGTGTTTTAGGGGGATGGGGCGCGGAGAGGAGGGCACGGTGGGCGGCCGGCTCTGTGGCTCTTCTGTAAAGGCCTCCTGTGCTTGAATCAAGCCCCATGCACGGCTGTGCTTTTGGTTCCCCTGCTCTTTGGAGCCGAGTGACCACACCACCAGCAAGGATACCCAGAGGAAGCTTCTGGAGTCCTTGTGGGTCCTGCCGGCAGGTGCAGTGACGGGGTGACGGTCTCCGGCCAGAGACTGTTGTGAAGGGCAGCAGTCTGGGGCCCTTCTGATGCCCTAGTGGTGAGCAGGGTGTCCTCTGGGCTGGGACAGCCGAGTGCTGGTGGATCTCAGCGCCCAGCCAGGTGGTCCCGTGTCAGGCACGCCCCGCTCGGCATTCACGGCGGGTCCTGATTGAAGGGGCGCCCGCTGCAGAGCAGAACCCTGGGGAAGCGGTAGAGGCACTCAAGACCCTGTTTCCCGGGTCCGGCCTTCCCTGATGGGGACATGCATTGTCTACAACTGCTGCCCGGTGATTTTGGATCCAGATGCTTCTTAATTAGGCCACAGGAGCACTGGCGTGATGCACCTCTCAGTTTTCTCGTCTGTAAGCTGGGGCTAAGGGGGGCTGCCCCCCGGGGTCCTCTGAAGAATGAAGGGACACGGTGCATGCATGGAAAGTGCCAGGTGGTGTCACGCAGGGACCAGCGCTCAGCAGACACCCATGCATCGTCCCCACCAGCTCGAGCCTGTCGCTGCCCTGCCTGCCGCGCTCCTGCTTCTGTTTGACCGTGAACTTCGTGAAGGCAGGGGTCTCGTCCAACAACACCCGGCGACATCAGTGTCGGCTTCTGGCGGGATCCAGTTGCCTGACGTGAGAGGCTCCAGGCATCGCAGGCCAAGAAGGGACAGAATGGGTCTCAGGTTTTGTGGGAAGCCCCAGCCCTGTCTGGTGACCCCAGAGCTGTCGGGAGAATCTCCAGGGTGTGCCTGTGACCTTGGACCCTGGGACCTGGAATGCACCTCAGTCCTGGACTCAACCCCAGCCGCCGCGTCACCGACTCGGGCAAGATGGAAACCGGCAGTTGGGAGGATTAAGCTATTATTGGTGGTTTTCACCTCAGCTTTCAGCAGCAGTGCTTGGGAAATAAGATTTTGATCTTGGAAAATATGATTTAAAAACAGAAATGAAAGTCGCTTTTATTTTCTCAACAAGATTGCCCCTGACACATGCACAGGGCCTAAATGTTGGCGTTGAGGCTGAGCCTGCCAGTGGGGAAGCCACTCGTGGTGCTTCCGCGAGGCGCGCTTGTGCACACGTCATAACCCCTGTACCCCGGCTTTCCGCCTGTGATGCCCCCACTTGGGTCTGCAATGCCGGGGCGGGGTTTAGACAGAGCCCACGGAGGTCCTCGTCTCTGGAGGTGGCTCACCATGTGGTCTCAGCCTCGCCAACACTGTCGGCGGTAACCCTGCCGCCAGGGAGGGGGCACCTCCCTTGGACCCTGCCGAGAACTGAGCCCCTTGCTGAGTGGCTTCACGGGGCTTGCATCTGGTTCTTCCCTCCCAGCGTGCTCGTCTCGAAGCGGGCACTGGGTCCTCTCCTTGTTGGTCGAGGCCTGGGAGCTCTGCGTCCCCACTGGGCCTCCGTGGAGCCTTCTAAAAGGGGAGGTGTGGCCCCGGCTGTCCCAGGGCTGACGCTCCACCTTCGTGCACGCTTCTATGTGTCACCGCACCCCCGGGCTCCTGTGCCCTCGGCCTCCAGGTGGGTCTGGCCCATCGGTAGGGACCCTGGAGGGAGGTGAGCCCTTCAGCTTCTCCCTTGGGGCTGCCGCCGGCAGGCAGAGTCACTCGGCCACAGCCCCTGTCGTGTCACCCCCATCCCGGCTTCTGTAGCTGCTGCTTTTCCATGTCCCTTCGGGGCGCAGGGCAGGAATTAGGCGACCGGAACTGTCCCACACGTTCCCACTCGCTTCCTGTGTCCCGGGAAAGTCCCAGCCCCAAGCCAGTCAGGACAGTGGGTCACCGCAGGTAGAACACCCCCTCTCGCGCTTTCCCCGTGCTCTGCCCACACCTTGGTGTGTTGTCCTTTGGTCGCAGTTTCTTCAGATGACACCAGTTTGTGTCTGCCATCTGCTTCTTTCCGGGGCCCCGGCTGAGGCCCCAGCAGCTCCAGAAGGATGGAGCTGTTTGCAGAGCCTCTCTCCCCTTGAAGAGTTCAGAGTAACCAAATGGGCTGTACTGCTGAACGTGGGGAAAGAAGTTACTCTTTTGCAGTTAGACCTTTTTTTCCTGAAAATATGCCCCCTTCAAAGACAAATGGTGATGGTGGTGGTGGTGGTGATAGCAGTGGCTCTTTGCCCACTTACTGCGAGCTTGTTGTTAAGAACCCCGACGCACTGATGTGTTTAATCCTTATGACAATCCTCTGAGGCTTTTCTAGGATGAGAAAACTGAGGTTGAGTGAGATGAAGTAATTTGCCTGGAGCTCAGGATGGGCTCGAGGTCGGGCCAGGGTCTGAACCCCAGAGGCACTCCCTGTGAGGTTACTGTGCTCACTGATGAGGTGTTTTACAGCCCAGGCCAACCCGGGCAAGCCCACAGCTGCGCTCCTCCTGGCTTGGATGGGGTGTCTCGTTGGGTGTGCAGGCACCAGATCTGATGTTTTCCACTTCCTCTCATGTGGTGGGGCTTGTGTGCATGGAGCACGCAGGACTGGCTGGGCGGCTGGTTTGGGCTTTGCTGAATTTAGCTATGGCCAATGTTGGAAAATGTTAGTCTGTTCTTTCCTTTTCCATCCCTCCCCCCTTTAAAAATTTTTGTAATTAAAATCAGGGGCAGCCAGAATTGAAAGCGAGCCTGCAGGTTGTCTAGTTGTGGGATGGCAAATGTATGTGACGCACGTGTAGCCCCTCCTCATCGCTTTGCCCGTGGTAGATACTGCTAATCGATCTTGGCAAAATCACTCCTTCCCTTTAAACCTGGAGACAGTCAGTACCAATCAGTTGTTGGCATGCAGCATGTGTCCCACTGCATACATTCGGAACCCAAGGCCCAGAGAAGTTAAATGACCCTCATGGGAGCCACTGGGGTTGTGGAGCTCACTCTAAAGGGGACTTGCTGGGAGATGACTTGGGGTTAAAAGCCTGCCATCTAAACAAAGTGCAGTTGGGGGAAGGACCTGGGTTTTGCATAGCAGTGTGTGGATCTGGGTTTAAATCCCACTTCTGCTTCTGGTTGCAACTTGAGGCAGGTCACATGGCTTCCGTGAGCCTGGTCTCTGAAACTGGAAAGTATAGTGCCCGCATCACAGGGTTGTGGGGGATAAATGACACGGAGGGTTAACTCGGCCTCCTGCAGATGCTGATTGAGGGCCGGTGGCATGGGGACTGCTCTGGTCCTGGCATGTGGTGTCAGCCCCAAGGACGAGGCCCCGCCCTCTGTGGCCTGACTCAAGTAACGCTGGGTTTCTTCCTCCTCGCTTCTTGGAAGCCTGTGATATTGTACTGGTATGATTATTATTTTTTTTTTTTAACAACTCTTCTGTCACATCCACTTAAACTTGGCCTGTTTATGCATCACAAGGAATTTATTTTTTCTTTCCTTCCTAGTTTCGTTTTTGCCCTTGTATCAAGGTGGATTGGGTCAGGGAGACTGAATGGATGTGCCAGGATACTGGGTCTTTTAGACTGTTTAGAGGGATACCCTCCTCTTGGAAATCTGATGAAAGCTGTGGACCCTTCTTCAGGCAAAATGATAAGAAGACAGGATCATAAAATTTGGCATCTAGAGTATAGGCATTTTTAGGAATTGATTTATGGACCCCCCTCAGGTTATAAACCAGTCCAGGGGGCCTGTGACACTCCACTAGCAGGAAATGGACCTTTGCCCAGAAATAGATGTGTAAATGACAAAAGAAGGACGTTTCATTATGAAAGGTCAAGGTTTTTATTTGGAGTTCCGCTCTTAGCTAGGCCAGTGGGTTTGTCCATGTAGCACTTTGTATGCTCGTTAAGCTGTGTTTAGTCTTCTTGGTTATGGTAAAGCATTTTTTCTTTTATCCTAGTCTGGAGTTTCAAGGTTGGTACTTCTTGCCCCTAAAATGTTTATTTTTAAGGTTTAGTACAGTTCTTTACCCTCTGATAAGGCAGACAGCATCCCTGCAGACACGCTGTGGTCAAGCACAGGCCGATTCCACCAGCATCGCAGGTGGTGGCCCTGCAGTCAGCTTGCCCAGCGCACAGAGTGACCTTGGGCCGCCTCACCTCTCTGACCTGCGGAGCTGGGGACAGAATGACCTCCAGCCTCCGGAGGTCAAGGACTAAAGAAGAGTAAGCCTGACAGTCTAGGCCTGGAGGATGTCCAAATAGGCTGTAGTGGATTTTGCATTCACTTGCTTTTGGAATTTGGACTCAGAAGTATGGATCCTTGGTGCTGTGAGAGGTTGCTGTTTTTATATGATGGAGGTTGCCTGGCAGATTCAGCTGAAGGGGACTGAGTTCCTCTGTCAGGTGCAGGGCGGGTACAGTTCTAACGCCTCCTTCCCGGGATATGGAGGACTTCGGGCAGGCTGACCTGCAGAGTGAGGAGAAGGCCAGGGTCTTCCTTGGTTGGTAGCTTGCAGAAGAACCCCAGTAATGGGTTTCCTCATTGTCTTTGACTCTTCGATGCCGCCTCCCCACACCTGGGTACCCTCTGTAGCCATGCCCTGGAGAAGCATGATTTAGGTGACTAGAGGGAGAAGGTTCCACGGGAGCATTTCACATATAGACCTGGAATTTTGCCGGGCTGATTCCTTTGCCACGATTTTGCACTTGCGTGTTCTTAAGCCAGAGAGAAGAGTTGAACTTTCCCTCTTGTTTGCTTCATTACTCCCACCACATTTGGCAGTTTGGGTGGGATGTGGTTGTGTTTTTTTTTATGACTCTCAGATTCGATTTTAGAAGTGTGCTGCGCGCCTGGAGGCCTCTCTCATCCTTGAAGATTTTGTAGGGAGTTCCGAACCAACTGCCCAGCTGGGCATAACAATGGAATCTGCCATTTCTTGAGCACCTACTGTGTGCCAGGCGCTTGGGCACCTGATTGCACCCTTGCAGCACACCCCACCGCCGGGTGAGTAGTGTCCCCCTGTTATAGTACTCTGGACAGCCCCTGGCCTCTGGGGTCACATAGCTGTAGGCTGGGAGTCACACCCGGGTCTGGCTGGCCTGAGTCTGTGGGTTTTTCCCTGAGTCCCACGCTTCTTCTGTGACCTTGAGGGACTTTCTGAGTGTTCTTTCTGTCTCCACCCTGGTAAGATTCCACTTGAGGAAAAATGAGTAGCCATCGGTTGGACAGCAAGGCAAGGTCTGGAGAGTTCTGTTTCTCCAGCTCAGCTGCTTCCCTGCCGAGCTTAGGTGTGGCTGGGGTCGTCTCTGCCATCCAGCCACTGGCCAGGCCGGCCCTCTCTAAGTAACTAGCTCTGGGGTGAAGTTGAGGCTCTGTCTGCCTCATCTGTATGACCTTCCCTGGCAGCCAGGGCTGGTGTGTAAAGCAGAGGGCAGAGGAGGTAGCTTTCCCATCAGTTTCCCTGTTTGCAGGTGAGGCCTGGGCTCTGGGGGCATGGCTTGGGTATGGCCACTGAGACAGACAGATGGGTGGCCAGGCTCAGCCTGAGTTGTTCCTGGTAGATGTACAATACCCGTTTACCTGGAAGGGATGCATCTTGGGGGTTGGTTTCACGACCTGGAGGCAGATACCTGCCAGCATCTTCCTCGAATCAGCTCTGAGTCACTGCAGGAAGGAACGGATCTGTGGTCACTCAGTCCATGTCTGGTCTGGCGGGATCATCTAGGCTGGTGCTTCCATTTTGCAACTGGGCAAACGGAGGCCCAGGAGAGAGGCTGCTGGTCACCATTCCTTCCCCAGCACAGCTTCTGGTTTTCTCGCTTTAGTTACAGTGTACTGCCGCAGTCTTATTTAGGCATCTGAGTTCTGTGTGTGTGTGTGTGTGTGTGTGGTGTAATATGCACACCATTTATCATTCTAGCCGTTTGTTGGGGTAGTTGGTGCCATCACCACCACCTGTACCCCGATCTTCATCACCCTCAGCATAAACTCCGCACCTGTTAAACAATAACTCCCCCTTCCCGCCCCCAGCTCCTGGCAACCGCTATCCCACTTTCTGTCTTTGTGGGTTTGCCTCTTCTAGGTACCTCACGGAAGTGGGATCACACGGAACTTGTCCTCCTGTGTCTGCCTTGTGTCACTTAGCTTCATGTTTTCAAAGTCTGCCCATGTTGTGTGTGCGCACACTCAGTCGTGTCCGACTCTTTACCCCATGGACTGTAGTCTGCCAGGCTCCTCTGTCCATTGAATTTTCCCAGCAAGAATACTGGAGTGGGTAGCTTTCTTTCTCCAGGGGATCTTCCCAACCCAGGGATCGATCCCAAGTCTCTTATGTCTCCTGCATTGGCAGGTGGGTTCTTTACCAGCTGAGCTATCAGGGAAGCCCCTGCCCATATCGTAACATATATCAAATTTTCATTCCTTTTCAGGGCTGAATAGTATTCCGTCGTATGGGTAGGCCATATTTTGTTTATCCATTCATCTGTTGATGGACACTTGGGTTGTTTCCATGAACTTTTAGTTCTATGATTGATGATGCTGTGAACATGGGGGCAAATGTTGGTTAGGGCTATTGACTGCAGGGTTTTTTTTTTTTTTTAATTTAAAAACTTTATTCACTTCAAAACCTTTATCAGAGACATGGTTCTCTTCTGAGGTGGGGGTCGGGGGGTAGCCTTGACCTCCAGAGGGACTCAGTTTCCCCTTCCCCAAGCAGAACAAACCAGACCTCCTCCTCCTCCCCAGCAAAGGGACACAGGATGGAGGCCCAGGCCAGACCACGGAGGGGTCCTTGGACCTCTGAGTGTTCATCCCAGATGGAAAGATGCGGTCCATTGCGGTTCTTTTGTCTATATACCTCGTTGTAGACTTTTATTATTGAAGGACGGTCATCTCCACCTCTCCCATTTCAAAGGGAACTCAGGTGCACTGTAGAATAATTAGTCGATACGGTCAAACAAGAGAAGAAAGTAAAATTTAACCCAAATGAGAACATCCAGGAATGATAATTCACGTTTTTTTGGTAGGTCGATCGTTGGCGTGTGCTGTTTTCTGTCCATGCGGGATTACTCTGTATCTGCGGTCTTCGGTTCTCTTGACTAGGTCTTCGTGCAGAGGTGGGAAGGCCTCGGCGTGAGGCACCGGGAGCAGGGAGGGGTGCCGGCCAGCCCCTGCCACAGCTGAACGTGCCCTCTCTCCAGGAAGCCCCTCTCGGGGGACCTGTTCCTGCCTGACTGCTGGGCCGCCTTCACCTGCTCCCCTTCCTGTCACCTGCCCCCCCGGCCAGTCTGCCCAGCCCAGTGCCTGGTGGTGCTTCCCGTTCAGTAGAGAAGGGGCTGAATGAATGGGTGGGTGAAACTGACAAGCCTGCTGACCTGAGCCTCATGGAGCTAAAGGAGGGGCTTCTCGGGGGGACCCTTCTGCCTGCACCCTGCACCTGGCACACTACACGCCGAGTCACGCCGAGTCGTCCCTCTTCGTGTCCCCCTGCTATGGATACTCTCCCCCAAAGCTGCGTTCACACGGCCCCGTTTGCTCCCCCTGCGCGTGTCCCCTCACTGCACACGTGTTTCCATGGGGCTCCTGTGTATCAAGTGCCTGACTAGTGGCTGGGTGTGGGGTGACCAACCAAGGCCCACCCTTGAAGGGGGGACCCTTCAAGGACCTTACATTCCAGGGGAGGGGACATCCGTGTGCAAAAGAACACGGTGACTTCAGATAGTCATTGAGCGTGAAGAAGAAAAACACATCTTTTTCTTTTTTTCTCCCCCCCCACCCTTTCATTTTTCTTTATCTTAAAAAAAAAAAAAAAATCCTATCCGGCAGTTTCTTGGTTGCTTGAGGCCAGGGTTGTGTGCACTTTACTGGGTTCAAATCCCAGCTCCTCCTCTTGCTGGCAGTGCCCTTGGCAATGCCCTTATACTTGGCGAGCCTCCATCGTCTTGTCTGTGTAGGAAAGATAGTGGTGTGTCTGCTTCCCTGGGCTGTGATGAGGCCCGGGGGTGACACGGCCCACAGTGCGCCGTGCACAGTGCCCGGCATGCAGCTGCTCTTGTTGTGGACCTGCGATCCCAGAATGAAGCTGCCAGCTCTGTGGTTTTAAAATGGCAAAACCAGCCCATCCAGAGCAGAGGAACCAGAAGAGCATTGAGTGTGCGGGACTCGACACAGCTTCACTTTCCAGGGCGCTGAGGCTGAATCGCCCTGTCCAGCCTGCCCTTCTCCCTGGGAGCCGGGACAGAGGGTCCAGCGTGATGGGCCCCATGCCCTCACCAGGCTGGGGAAGCCGGCGCTGGGAGTTCTGCGTCAGGGCCTGGCTCTTTCCCTTTTCCTTTGCCTCAGTCGGGGCCAGGGCCCTCTGTTTAGGTGGTCGGGATGACCACAGCGTGCCAGAGAATAAGCAGAAGCCCCCAGAATGCCCTTGGAAGCACCCCCATCCTCACAGGGTGGGGACAGGGGTCTCCCTGGGTGCAGAGAGGTTTCTAAGTTGAGCAAGTTTCCAGGTCGTCTGGCACAGTGCTTGGCGAAATCGCAGGGTGCCCCCTGGCCCACGTGGGCCCAGCCATTGTGGCCGTCGGTCCTGAACTCACATGGCCCCTCACCGTGGGTCCCGGGTGAGCCCTTCAGTGACTCTGAGAGTCCAGCCTCAGGTCCCGCCTGCACAGCAGGCATGGCACGGGGCTGGGGGACAGTGCGACTCCAACAGGGGCGGCCCCCTTGGGAGCACCACTTGTACCCCAGTTCAGGTCTGGAAAGAGCGGACATAGGGGGCTTTGCTTTCTGGGGCTCCTTGTTTTGCTCCTCTTCGAATCTGAGGGTTCCCCGGCCTGGGGCTGCCCCACAAGACCGTGAGGTCCACACTGGGGCCGCGCAGCGGCTCTCGAGTCTGAGATGCTGGGAGGGCAGGGAGGTGAGTGAGGAGTGCGTGGGTCCCTGCGGCCCCTCCTTCCTGGGTGGGCGCTGAAGTACGCTCCGCGGGCCCCCCCATCCCCTCCCGCCCACCTCTCCCACTCGGGCCACAGGTCTCTGCTGAGCCTGGAAGGGCGGCTTCCAGCCCCAGCCCTGCACCTCCTTTCCTCATGGGATGGAGCCTTCCACATGAGGGTTGGGGGAACCACGTGAGAAGATCCTCCTGCCTGTGTGCTGGGGGCTCTCACTCGGCACTTAGGTGTCCGTGCCTGAAGCATGCACTTACAGAGCACCTGCTGGATACCAGGTGTGGTGGCAAGGGTCAGGAATACAGAGAGCTCGAGGAGAGAGAGCTGAGGACAGTTGGAGCTAACGCCCTGTGTGCTGGGGGTTCGGCAGAAGCACCAGGGTCCCCGGAGGAGAGAGCTGCTGATCAAAGAAGGAGTTGGCTCTGGCCGGTTGGAGGAGGCGAGGGGCAGCATTCCAGGCCTGGAGGCGTGGCAGGGCTGGCCCAGCTGGAGAGGGAGATGCTCCTTGTGCCAGGACTGTGGTGAGTGGGGTGGGCCCAGGCAAGCTGTCCGTGTGCTGGGCTCAGGACTTTGGACTCGGACATGGAAGCCTAGTCTCTGGAATGTCCCTGAACATCTTGCTCCTTCATGCTCAGCCTTGCAGGGACCTCGTTCTTTGCCCCGACTCAGTCATCCTTAGGTCTGAGAACCTGGGGAAGGCCGAGCTGGTGACCGGGGTGGAGCTCGATTCATTGCCAGTGAGGAAGTGGCCTTTCTCCCTGAACCTTTGACGTTGGTGGGGAGACTCACAGGGCCAGCCCTTGAGATCTCTCTGGGCCACAAGCATCTAGACCCAAGACAGTAGAGAGAACTGTCTGGTATTTGAAAGGCCAGGATCAGTTTTCCAGGGCGAAGGGAACCCCGGGGCCAGTGATCAGAGCAGCAGGTCGGAGTTCTCCCCTGGGCTCCAGCTGTGTGACCTTGGGCAAGTGTTCTAACCTTTCTTAGCTTTCATTTCTCGTTGGTACAATGGGGTGGCTCTCGGTACCAATCCTCTGGGCATCAGAGAGGATTTGCTAAGAACAGTGCACGTCCAGTTAGAGCTGTGCCTGACACGTAAACGGTGCCCGAGAAAAAGAGAGAATCTTATCGCTGCTGTCCCCAAGACTAAGAGGAGGGGTCTGACTCCTATGCCCCGGAGGGAGGGGCCAGAGACAGCTTCCCGGGGCAGGTATCTTGGCGCTTTGGAGACAGGCTCTGCCCTGTGTGTGACCCTGGGCAAGTCCCTGAGCTAAAACTGAGCATGTTATTTACAGCCTCATCCTCACCCGTTAGTTGTCTGGCTTGGAAAATGGGATAACAACCCTTTACTCCCAGGCCACAGTGGGAGTGTGAGAGCCGCCAGGTGGAGGCTCCAGTCTGAACCACGTTTGAGGGGATGGCGTTGAGCAGGGCTTTCTGCAGCTCCCCCTGTCAACCGAAAACCCCCCGGAGACGGTTGTGGGCAGGGAAACCAAGGCTTAGCCCCGGTGGGAGTGCTCGCCTTGCTGACATTTCACCCAGAGCTGTGTGTTATCTTTTGCAGAAGTCATGAGCCAGAGGAAGGACAAACCACTTCCTCTACAGCCTTCAGATTTATCAGGCTCAACTTTTGACAGTTTCAGTTTGAGGAGACTTGAAAAAAAAAAAAAACAACGCCAGCAATGATGTTGAGAAGCGTTAGATAAATACAGTGGCCTCAAGCCTCTGCTCCCTGTGCCCTGCCTCTGGACAGGGTGCCCATATGCGGGTCCTGCTGGAGGCTGCGGGGCTGCCTTCGGGTTCGAGGGGCTGCTTGAGTTGGGAGCCTTCCGTGTGCGAGCTGCTGGCTGAGAGGCCAGGGCTCCAGGCCTTTGCCCTGGGTTTCTCGTCCTGTGTGCTATGGTATCTGCACACAGACATCAGGTCGCGGAGTTGATGTTTCAGAAGTTTCATCTCAAAGCAGCTTTCTTTTCCCCTCGCAGTGTGTGGAGAAAGTGAAGATAAGCTGGGCTGCCCTGCAGTGACCGGCCGGCCCCCTGGGATTTTGGCCTGGGTGTTGCCCCCTCTGCCTCTGCCCGCCTGCTAATACTGCACACACGGGGTACTCTAGGGAGCCTGGGAGGACTGCAGGGAACTGCGACTTTGTGTTGGAAATGATTGAATGTTGGTTTCACAAAGTTCAAACAACAACTTTTCAGTCAACTTAATTCCTGACTTTTCTGGTGTCATTTCTTGTCTGTGGCCCTGAGACTCCTAAGATCAGTAACAGAAGCAGGCCCTTTCTTGAGGAGGAAAGGGGAGCATAATGATTGGTGTCCATACGCATGTGCATATACACATGTAGATAAACGCACGCATGTACACAGCATATATATACATACACAGACATATATATACACACACGGGTGTATACACAAATGGACACATGCATACATGTGCACACGCACTATACACATATACACATCTTCAAAGACTGTCTGGTGTTTCACTCCTGTGTTCAGATCTGCTGGGTGTCTGCGTGACTTGGGGCAAGTTGTCCAACCTCTGCCCTGAGTCCTCATCTCTGATGAGATCGGCAGTACTATTGATGAGTCCTCATCTCTGACGAGGTCAGTAGTACTATTGATGACCTGGGATTGTGGTCAGGATGCAGTGAAAGCACTCATGCAACTAGCTCATGACAAAGCCCAGGACCTCGAAGAGGCTCAGTGCAGACGAGCTGTTTTGTTCCTCGTTCTTTCCAGGTCTCCTTGGCTGGCCCTCTCCGCTGTTCCCATGGCCCTCGGCCTGCCCACGGCTGGAGGATTTGGCCCATCCGGCCTGCGGTTCTCCTGGTTACACGCAGTGACTCTGCCACCCACTCAGCACTGCCAAACAGCCGCTCAGGGCCACGCACAGCCCTCTGCTCTCAGGAAGCTTAGAGTCCATGGTGGGGGTGTGATGACAGCAACCAACTAGTCAGCAGTCACCAAAGTCCCTTCAGAGGTGCCGAGTGCTGGGGCAAAAATGGGATGGGAGAGGAGCCACACTGTAGACAGTGTAGTCAAGGAGGGCCTCTCTGAGGCGGCAACACTGATGGTGAGCCAGTCCTGTGGGGTCTGGGGAGGAACATTTCAGGGTTGGGAACAGTGGGTGCAAGGGCCCTGAGGTGGAAGGCTTGTGGGGCAAACACGGTGACCTCAGCAAGGAGCTGGGATTTTGTTCCCAGTGTCTTGGGGAGCAGGGGCGTCGTGAGGTCCGAGTCCTTTTTCTGAGGCTGGTGTGACAGGGTTCGAGAGTGGACCGTGTGTCCTGTTCTCCTGCGGCCCCTTTGGGCCTTCCTGGACTTGGCCACACGGCAGCTGCCCCGGGCCAATGGAGCCCTCATCCCGAGGGTTTGTGGGCAGACGGTCCTTGGGCGTCCTATGGGCCCGGCCTATGTCCTCAGCGTCCTGACCTGTGCAGTGAGCCGAACGTGGGCGCCTTCACCCCCATGCCCCTCTGCCCGGGGGCCCTGCCCCCGCAGGCTCTCCCGAGGTCAGCTCTGTCCCCGTCTGTCCCGGGGGAGGGCGTCGCGGTGCATTCCTCCTGCGTGAATGACACACAGCGCAGGGGCATGTCTGTGCTGCTGCTCTGTAATTTTCATGTCTGGGACGGGCCCCAGGCCGAGCTGCTCTGCTCCGACGGGCGGCTGTCGCCCGAGTCAACAGCAGTACGTTCCCCGGTTTGCCTTTGTTGGTTTTCTTCTTTCTTTCTTCTTGTTTTAAGAGGTCTTCCCCACCCCACCCCCCACCCTGCCATGAAAAAAAGCTGGCGACTTGGATGTGGTGGGTAGGAATTAGTAGTTTCTGTCCTTTTGGTGTGGGAGGCGGGGGTCGGGGAGAGTGCTGATTTAAACATTTATTTCCCATTAAGAGGTTCACGGGCTGGAAGCTGGTGCTAGAAGTGGGGCGATCCCAAGGCCTGGCTGGTGGTTTACGATGCCTGCCGACTGGCCTGCCCAGGCGGGAAGCGGGGAGCCCGGCGAACGGAGGTTACAGGCAAGGATCCGTGGGCCAAGTCCAGTCTGCCGATCTGTTTTGTTTGGCCCACACAGTATTTTGGAAAAAAAAAAAAAAAAAGCCCCAGTAAGTTGTCCACATTTAAAACTCGGGAGAGTTCCCCTAAAAAAATCCGGATTTCCATTTTCTAATAATAATAACAAAAGCAAACATTTCTGTGTCGCTTACTGCGTGTGGTGCCCTTCCGAATGGCTCGTGTTCTCTCCGTTTCCCTGATTCCCTGGGACGATCCTGTGCCGCAGGCGTCTGTCTCGTTGTTAGCCGCCTTCTGCAGCTGGGGCAGCCGAGGCGGTGACCCAGGCTGCTCCCGGTGTGTGTGTGCCCGCCTGGCAGCTGTGGGCCCAGGCTGGTGGTGGCTGCTTGCTCTGGCCTGGGCACACGCCCTCCGCTCACCCCAGCCTCGCCCGGCCCTCTGTACTCGGGTTCCTTCCCTGCCCGGGCCCAGGCCTGGGGGTCATTGGACTTGGACTCTCTTGAGCGAGGAGCAGTCAGGACGGGTCGGGGGAGGAACGCTGCTCATCTCGGCACTGAGTCACTCATCACCGACCCATCCCTCCTGCCCATGAGCTGGCAAGTCAGCCGGGCCACCTGGGCCAGCTGATCGCATACCACTGTTGCCCCCCTACCCCGGAGGAGGTGCCCCGTGAGGATCTCCAGGGTGAACTGGAGTCAGGTCCCAGGGGAAGGGGACCCAGCCTTCCTAGAGGGGGAGCCGGGAGGTTGGCCGAGAATCCGTGGCTCACCTGTGGAAAGAGCTGCATGGGGCTGTGCTAGGGGGGCACCTCCTGGTGGGGTGCCCCTGCCTCCTCCCCCGTCCCCCCCGCCTCAGTGCCAGAGAGCAAGCCCAGGGCGGTGTCTGTCCCCAGGCCCCGCCAGCCTGGCTGTCCTCTGTCCTGCTGTGGGGGGGAGTGGGGGACCGCCACTGTTTGTCAAAACTGCTGGTGGGCGGAACGTGGTTCTGGGGTGGCCAGGCTCGAGCTGACTCATTCTGGGAGGTTTGAGGTGGCATTGCACCTAAGGAGGCTTCAGCAACGTGGAGGTGAAGTGGCCTTTTTACAGAGAGCCTGTGGCTTCGTGGATGGAGCTGCTGTGGTCAGCGTGGCTAGCCTTCCCCGGGCAGAGAGGAGTGTGTGTTGTGATGAGAAGCCGCTGTGTTTGGAGGCCTTAACTCTTCCCTCCCTCCCTCCTTCCTGTCCCCTCCACCCTCCCCACGTTCTCGTTCTCTGGGTACATTTTTTTTAAAAAAAAGCCTCTTTATTGCCTTGTAATTGGCATACAATAAACTGCACAGTCTCCCTCTCCTTTTAAGATGCTGAACAGTTTCAGCAGTTTGAAGCAGTACGTCAAGTATAATGTGACTGTAGCCCCCCCTGCATAAGGAGTAAACCCTCCCAGCTTCGACTCCCGCTGTTTCCGTGTTTGGGAACAGCCCCTCTCTGCCTTCCCTCCTTGGCCTTTCTCCAGGCCCTAAATTTTTGTAAATATCCCCCTTCACAAAGCGAAGCATTTCCCCTGCTGATCCATCCTCTCCTCCTCTCCCCACCCCTCCCTTCCTCATGTCCTCACATCCCAGTGGCAGCCAAGTTCGGCCCGTTGGGCCTCTTGGAAATCTTCAGGGTACGGTCAAGAATAATGGAAAGAACTCCAGGCCAGAGGGCTGGGTCTTTGGTTTTTGCCCCAAAGTGCTGGATGTCTTTGGACTTCACCTGTAACAGGGCTGTTTCCATGTTGTGGGGCTAAGATAATTCTTGCACAGTTGAGCAGAGCACCAGGGGCATACAGTAGGTGCTTGCTAAATGGTGGCTAGTTGTATCACCCTTCACTGGTAAAACCTGTCCATCCACTGACTTGGCAGAAACACGTCAACCTTGGAAATGCTGGCCCTGAATTCCCAAGGGGAAGATACTAGGGCATGGTGGGGTCTGTATGTTGAAATCACAAGGGCCTAGTGACTGGGGCTACCTCCCTTCCTGCTGAAGATGGCAGAGGCTTGTCTTGTGTGAAGGCAGCTAGACTCTTTCATCATCTGCAGTAAGACTTGGTTTATCCTGCACTGGGATTCAGGGTTCATAACATATTAAAGAACTCCCAGCAGCTTAAATAAACTGAAACTTTTTTTTTTCTCTCATATAAAAGTCTAGGGTATAGGCTATCATAGTAGGACAGGGTATCATGTTAGAACTAGTGTGGTTGGTCTTTGCTCTTCATGGACTCAGCTGCTTTTATCTTGGTGTTTCACTATTCTTAGCACCTTGTCTCATTGTCCAAGTAGCTGCTCAAGTTCCTGCCATCGCTTCTGCATTCCAGTTTGTAATAGCAGGGAGTGAGGAGGGGAGAGTGGAATAGGACTTCTCTCTTAAGGAGACTTCTGCTGTCATGTTATTGGTCATAGGCAGTCACACAGCAATTCCTAGCTGCAAGGGAGTCTAGGAAATAGAGTCAGGAAGGCATATGGCGAGCAGGGCACAGACACGCCCTTATGTTTCAGGCCATCCTTGGGAAACCTGCTCACACATGGAACAGTGGAAGGAACTAAGTCTTATCCTGGGGTCCCAGGATAAGCAGTAAGTTCTCTTCATCAAGGGTAGTAGACCAGAGAAGTAAAGTAGACCAATAAAGTAAAGTAGTACTTTACAAGTAAAGTAGACCAGAGAAGTGCCTTATTCTTTATGGTGTAAGAGATTAGAGCTAAGGTCCCTGAGAAAGGGTTGAAGGCAGAGGTTTTGGCTTGTATGTGGAGGAGTAGGTTACCAGGTGAGGTAGTGGGCTCCCCCGAGAGAGGAATTATGCAAGTAGAAGTTGAATGGACGTGTGTCAGTCAGGGAGGCCACCGAGTGTGTTCCAGATCTGGAAGGAAGGTTCACGGGACTTGGTGAAGGCATCGCTGTCCAGGGGATCTTGTCCAGGACTGGACTATGTGTGCTCACCTCCCTCCCCTGTCCTGCCTGCGGTGGTCATCACTGGTCCCCGGGTGCCCCGCCGAGCCGTGGGCCACCTGAGACCCCTCCCATAGCCCCCGATGCTGGTCTTGGCCCAGTCGCCTTTCCTGCAAGAGGCCAGTCTGTCAGCTGAGGACGAGGAGGGCGAGACAGGGCCGTGACATGCCCAGTGGTGCGCAGTGTGGGCCAGCACGCCCAGATTCAGGCTCCCGTCAGCCCCGCCGTGTGCCTCCTCAGTGCTTTACCTACCTGCCAGGAAACCCAGGCCTGCAAACACTGCCTCGGGCTAGCGTGGCTGGGTCGTGTTTGCTGGGGCCCAGTGCAGCCCCGTCCCCCAGAGCTGGCTGGAAGGCCGCACCTGCCCCCACGCCGAGGCTGGGCTGGACACCCGGATGCGGGGCGCCGGGCGAGTGGGAAGTGAAAGTGTTCGCCGGCCCTTTTAGTTCTGCTACTGACCCGGCAGAGCCTTTCCTGGGGGGAGGGGAGGGAGGCGCTGTTTTCTTTACTTAATCTGACCTTGCCCCGGAGAGAAAACAAATGCACAGCCTCCATCCTGTTTGTCAAGAGGGCGTTTGGGCACTCGAGGTCGCGGGCCTGGAGAAGCTGGGACGGTGTCGCCCGGACAGAAGTGAGTTGTGTGCATCCGCATCTTGGGCGGTCAGCTTGTGACTTCTGGCCCTGTGGTTCACTACACGGGACATACAGTCTTTCCCTTCCAGCCATCTGTACGTGTGTGCAGTTCTACTTACCTTCACTGGTTGTGCAATCGTCACCGCCATCTGTCTCCAGAACACTCCCCTCCTCAGCAGAAACACTGTCCCCTCCAAACACTCACTCCCCGTTCTCTCCCCACCCTTCCCCAGCACCCGTCTCCCAGCAAACACCCTTCTGCTTCTGTCTCTGAATTTGACCACGTCAGGTACCTCGTAAAGGTGGAATCGTATATTGAACCGTGTTGGTCCTTGTGTGTATGGATTATGATTTTTGTTTTCTACTGAGGTGAGATTGACAAAATCCAGCCATATTAAAGCGAACAGTTCCGTGGCATGTAGTGCATTCACAGTCTTGTGCAACCAGCACCTCTGTCTAGTTCCAGACTGTTTCTTCACCTCCGGAGGAAACCCTCTGCCCGCTCACAGTCACTGCCCTTCCCCCTACCCCCAGCCCTTAGCAACCAGCAGATGGTTTTAAACCTGAGTTTGTGTCTCCTAGGCGTGTGCTTGGCACCCTACATACAAAATGTATGTTGAATGAATGAAGGAAAAGCCTTGCCAGTTGATAAAATAGTGAGGAAGCTTGAATCTCCTGAGCATTGTCGATGTTCCAGGTCAGTGCAGGCATCGGTGTTTCTTTGCCCTGGTTATGCCGTGGAACTGCCCAGGTGGTCTTTATAACCTGGAGATGCTGAGTGCATTGGTCCAGGGGAGGCCTGGACATTCGCCTTTTTCAGACACCTCCTGAAGTGTTCCAGTGTGAGAATGACCGATAGATAATGCAGCATGTCATTGTGCTGTAGCACTCCTTTGGGGCTACGTACGTTCTCCATTTTATAGAAAAGGAAACAGGTTCAGAGAGGTTAAGCAACTTACCTAGGCTCACACAGCTTCCAGTCTTTGAGTCCAGAGCTCTGACCCAACCCTCTGCTGCCCCTCCCTCCCCTGATTAACCCTATCGTAGGCGATTTCGAAAGAGGGACCTGTAGCTACCAAAATGTGTACTATGGGCTAAAATAACTGAAAACTCCTTCATTAGCATCTTTGGAGCACCAGCTTTATGCCAGACACTACGTACTTCATTCACTTTCTCTGGTTTCACCCCTGCGGGAGCCCCGGGCTAAAGAGACATCATAGTGACACGTTTCCCAGGAGCTGGAGCTAAAGGGCACATGATTTGCTGAGACACTCCTGGAGAGCCAGGTGGGACCCCACCAGCTGTCACGCAGCTGTCACGGCAGGAGGGCAGCCTGAAGCCGGGCACGGCATTTTCACAGGAGGGCCTTGGTGGTTGATTTTCCCTCTGCCCAGTCGGAAATATTTGGGGGCCACTGGCATCGACCCAGGAGAAGTCAGCGTGACCTCAAGGGCCTGGCTTGGCTTCCTATAGGAGTGTCAGGTCACGTGGTTTGTGTCTTAGCTCTTTTTATGCCATGGGCCTCAGTCACTCATTCATTCATTCACCAAATAGTACTCAGGCCTGACAGCCTGGCACTGCTGAGGGCTCTGGGGCGCATGGTCGACAGGCTGGGCAGTCTCCATTCTCCACAGCCCGAACTTCTTCACGAGACAGAGGTGGTCGTGCAGACCCTCGCCGGGTCTGCGACCTGGGAGCATCTCTGCGTGGGTTCTCACGGCCATTGTAGGGGACATGCCCTTGGGGTGGCTCCGTGTGGGAGATGAGCAGGTGGCAGAGAAGTTGGGAAACCGTTTGCAAAGTTGCCCGGCTTGCGAGAGGTGGAGGCTGAAGTTGATCGGGCTGCCTGGCCTCCTGGTTCAGGCTCCCCAACCGCTGATGGATCATTGTGAAAGAGGAACTCCCCAGAGCACCTGTGTGGGCTCAGACCACGCTGAGGGTGCGGGGGGTGTGTTGCTTTCCTATGGCTACTGTAACAAAGGACTGCAAATTTGGTGACTTAAAACAGAACCCGTTTATCTTCATACGCTTACGGAGGTTGAAAGTCCAAAAATGGTTCTCATGTGGGCTGCAGAAGGTTTTGCTCTCCCTCTAGCAGCTGTAGGGCACAATTTGTTTCCCGCCTTTTCCAGTCTCTGGAGGCTGCCAGTGTTTCCTGGTTCCCAGCGCCTTTAGTCCAGCCCTTGCTTCTGTTGTCACTTCTCCTTCTGTGACCCTCCTGCCTCCCTCTCGTATGGACCCTCGTGATGACCTTGGGGCCACCCAGGTGATCCAGGGCAGGATCCCTGGCCTAGCAGCATCTGCAGAGGCCCAGTTACCATTGACACTCACACCTTCTCAGGACAGGGACATTGCTGCTGTGCCTTCCACAGGCTGGCCTGGGCCCTGGGGGGACAGAGGGGGAGCCTCCGCCCAGTGGTCTCTGGCCCAGAGAGTGGAGAGCTGGGGCATCATTGTCCTGCGGGTGCCTGTGGTCTCTGAGGCAGGGCGACGTCTGGCTCCATGGGGTCGGGCAGGCCCCACACGCTATGTATGTCATCTGCTGCGACACGCCCGGGCCTTGGAGCCCCCAGTGGTGGCTGTCTCCCAGGGTCGCCTGTGAGCAGGCGCCAGACAGCAGAGCTGTAGAGCAGACGGGGGCTTGGCCCCGCGGAGCCCCCCGGCCGCGATGGGAAGGAGGAGAGAACAGAGAACCCTGTGAGCTTCCGGAAAACGGGCCACGGAAAAATACAGCAGAATAAGGGGCATGGGAGTGCTGGCTTGTGTAGGGGGGTCTGCGTGTCGTGGCACTTTAGATAAGGTGGCCAGGGGAGATGTGGGTGAGGGGACGCCTGAGCAGAGACCTGAAGGAAGTAAGGGCGCAACATGCAGCCGTCTCAGCACGTGCCAAGGCCCTGGGGTGGGAGCTTGGCATTCCCTCGTGGGGCCTGGAGGGGGGTGTGGTGGAGATGGAGCCCCTCAGCTTGAGGAGGGTGGTGGGCGTGATGGTCAGTGAGTCCAGGAGGGGCCAAACGGCCTAGGGCCCTGCGGGGAGAAGAGAGCCGTGCAGGAGCAGACATCTGAGAACCGCGGCAGCTCTGAAGGCCTGAGCACCTGCCTCCCTGCCCCTTCTGTGTTCCCTCCTCCACCACCCGCTCCACTGTGCGAGATGGGCTGGCCCGTCAAGGCCTTGCTCCGCCAAGCTGAGCCTCCCTCGCTCTCTGGTTTGGGGACCTCACTTGGCTGTCTCCTCCTCCAGCCAGCCTCCCACCCGTCTGACACGGCTTTTGCTGTTTAGACAGCACAGTGGTTTACAAGCTCTGCTTCTAGAATGTCACAGTCTTTCCTCCAGTACCTTCCCTCTCCAGGCACATATGGCGAGCTTTCTTCAAGTCGACGACTACAGAAAGAATTGTCTGTATTTCTTGTTTCCCACCCATTATATTTTCCCTTACTCGTTGGACTTGCAGTGGACTCGTGTAAGGTAGCATGTGGTTTAGCTCAAATCTGTATGTAATCATTTCAAGGTTACTGGATTGGTTAGTGTTGGTTGAGCATCTACCCTGTGAGCAGTTTTCTGGTAGATGTGAGATTTGACAGTGGATGGAAGGGTCCCTTCTCCTCTTCTGTGTGGCTTTACAGGAAGTGAGAAAACAAGTCAAAATGATTTTTGCCCTGTTTCGACGTCATCACCCCAGGTCAGCTTGGAGGCTCTTCTGGCGAAAGCCATCCTCCCCTTGTGGGCCCTGCTGGCCCCCATTCCTTCTGGCCTGCGTCGCACTTGCCAGCCTGGGGCACCTTCTGTGGGTGTAGGAGCAGAAACTGCCGGACAGCGCTCAGCAGGCCTCCTCCTGGGCCAAGGTCTGGAGGGTGCCATTTCCACGGCTCCCTGCCTCCCCGAGGTCCCGGAGAGGGTGCAAGTCTTCCTTGACTCTAGTGAGAAAGATTACTCGCTTCTGGAAACCCTCACAGTAAAAACCATCTCCCTCCTCCTTGGTCTGAGTGGAGCTGGAGGTGAGGCGTGTACACAGACCAGCTAGTTAAGGGCCATTGATCAGACTCTTGCAGATCTTTCAGTTCAGTTCAGTTGCTCAGTCGTGTGCGACTCTTTGTGACCCCATGGACTGCAGCACGGCAGGCTTCCCTGTCCATCACCAACTCCCGGAGTTTACTCAAACTCATGTCCATCGAGTCGGTGATGCCCTCCAGCCATCTCATCCTCTGTCTTCCCCTTCTCCTGCCTTCAGTCTTTCCCAGCATCAGAGTTTTTCCAATGAGTCAGCTCTTCGCATCAGGTGGCTAGAGTATTGGAGTTTCAGCTTCAGCATCAGTCCTTCTAGTGAATATTCAGGGTTGATCTCCTTTAGGATGGACTGGTTGGGTCTCCTTGCTGTCTAAGGGACTCTCAAGAGTCTTCTCCAGCAGCACAGTTCAAAACCTGTAAGTGATGGAGATACTGGGCCGATCCCATCCTCTGAGGCTCTGCATGCGGTTGAAGATGCCAGGTGGCTTCTAGAACGTGTGGGACTTCACCGCCTTCTCCTGCTCCCCAGCCCGCAGGTGTTCAGTTGACTCCTGGCTTCCTTCTTTGTCCCCTCCTGGTAGTGCCTTCTGCTCAGGACACCCTCGTCCCTCCCCTCCTGCCTGCAGGCGGCCCCTTACGGCCTTCCTTTTCTGTCCAAGGCGGCAGCTTTCATCCTGGCTGCCCTTCAGAACGTCTGGGGGTTTAGGAGACTGTGCCAATGCCCTGGCCTCACCCCGGGGAACTGGGATTCCTGCGATGTTTGGTGGGTCCCAGGCATCGATCTTTATGGTGACACCATCTCATTTAACAGCTGCAGAGTCGTCTCTTGCACGTATGTACCAACATTGTTTCCTTTGACAGACATTTCAGTTATTCCTAAAATTTCCAACTACAGTACGTTTTACATCCATCTTTTTCTGAGATCATGTCTGTCAAGAAACACTAGAAATGACTTTGAAATGGGTGGGGAAGAGATTCCTGGGTGTCTTGTCTGGCTCACTCATCTGAGCTATTTTCTGCCTTTCATTGTCTTCCAGCTATTTTACAACTCTATTGTAGAAAGCTGAGGATAATGTAAATGATGCTTGTTCACAGACGTGCCAGTTGACCGTGCCCACGGAACGCAGTTGGTTACTGCTGGACACCATCATTTGTAAACATACCCCAGGTGACTTTATTGTGCATCCAGAGTGGCCATCTCCAGCTTAGAAGGTTCCAGGTCATCTCCAACCACAGACTCTTGTCATCCCTCTGGCCCCGATGGGAACCAATGGCTTATTTATTTTGCTGTAGGTTTTGACAAACAGTGGATGTAATAGTAAGAGTTCTTGTTTGCTGAGCACTTAAACTACTCCAGGCATTTTTGAGCATTTGGGGTATTGTCTAGTTATGTGGGTACCGTCTTACACAGGTGAGAAACGACCTGGTGAAATAGGTGCTCCCGTGACCCCTGGTGCAGACAGGGGAGTTGAAGCAAGAGGAGCGGCCAGAGGTGCTATCAGCGTTTGGGCTGCCACACAGAGGCGGGGCCCTGGGGTCTGTCTGCGCCCGCCCCTCCTTCCACCAGGTCCCCCGCGTCACGGGGCTCAGAGCTCCCAGGCCTGCTGCTGAGAGGCGAGGCGTTGGGTGTGAGCCTGGCTCCGTGCCTGGCGGGCTTGGGGGTGCTCAGCCAAGGTCATGGTCAAGGTTGTCACCCTGTGTTCCCTGCCTGTTGGGTGTGCATGCTCGTCACCTGCCTGGTCAGAGCGAACACGTGTGTCAGACCTCATGTGAGTGGGTGCGGGGGGCTGTTGTGTGGGCGAGGCTTTCTCAGGGGCATTCGAAGCCCAGGACTCAGGCCGTGAGGTCTGGAGTAGATAGACTGAAAACTGCAGGGGCAAGCGTGCTGACATGCTCAGCCAGGGCCTTGCGTCTGTTTCCCCGTCTGCCCTCAGGACAGCCTGGGGGGTAGAAATGATCATGTCCATTGCATAGATGAGGAAACTGAGGCCTGGGCGTTCATTCCCAGGTTCCTTCACTCACTCATCTCGCTGGACCCCAGCACACAGGGGCCACCTAGGAAATGGCACTTTGGGTCCTTTCTGAAGTTCATTCTCCATCGGGAGAGGTGAGATGATTTGCCCAGCAGCCCAGAGAGGGCAGGAGAGGTGCCCAAGGCCTCACAGCAGGGAATGCCCGGGCTGGGCCTGCCTGCCCTCTCAAGCCATTGTGCACGTGAGCGCACACAGTAAATGAGGACTCCAGGCGCAGCCCAGCTCAGATCAGATCCACGCTGTGACCTCAGGGCATTGCACATTCCAGCCTCCCCCGGCCTCCTGGGGTCCTTAGCCAGGGCGGGGGGGACCCTGTCCGCTGACCCAATCCCTGGGGAGACCCAGGCTGCTCAGGAACTAATTTCTTAAGGGGGCCTGAGCGGCCGGGTGTGGGGGCGCCTGGGGGCTCCTGTCCACACCTCCAGCATCTGCACAGGAGCCCCAGCCCGACTTCCTGAGCCACGGCGGTCCACGGTGGTGTCCTGCTGCTCCCACTGGGTGGTTGCACGAGCTGCATCTGGATTCCTGAGGTCCTGGGGAACCGGGTTCAAACCTGGGTGGTCAGAGGTGAGCAAGGCTCCGATTCCTCCACTCCCCGCCCTTGGCCCAGACCAAACCACAGCCCTCGAGGGTGAATCACTTTGAAGTGATGGGGTTCTGGGTCCTGTGGCAGCCGAGGGGCTGACTGGGCGCGAAGGGGCACAGCGGGTGGGCTTGTCCCTCTTGGTTTCCGGCAGCTCCTCCCCTCCATGGTGAAGGAGACTGGAGCCTGGGGGCCAGGGGCCAGACGTGGGGGTCACAGAGGCTCAGTTCTGAGGTCCCTTGCTACCTGTGTGACCCTGGGCAAGCCCCTTGACCTCTCTGAGCCTCACCTGGCTTTATTTGCTGCATCTTCAAAGGAGAAAAATCTACGTGAAGTGGTTGGGTCCAAAGTTACAGTATCAAACAGTAGTTAGTGGGGTGAGATGCGAGCCACACCCCAGCTGATGTGCAATCCAGACAAGAAGTGTGCTAGTTTTGCAGACTGCTCTTAGTCTCGTGATACCCCTGGTCTCACTGACTTGCTGCCTCCAGCCCCTCTTCCGTACACATTCTGGAGGAGCCATTGTTGCAGTGTTTTCATTATGACTGTTGTTGGCCGTGTGACGTTTGCATACTAAAGTGGAGAGTGGTGTTAGATTATCATGACCATCATCTCCATGACCGAAGCACCCTAAAGCTGAGGGACGTCGACCATAGTGGTTACGAGTTCAGGTTCCGCAGCCAGCCTGCCTGGGTTTTAAATTGCTCTTCGTCTGCTTCCTAGCTGGGTGACCTGGGGCCAGCCTCTCCCCTGTCCCCTCTTGGTGGGCTCCTTCCCCTCCGCCCTGGCATGGCCCCTGGGATGTCCAGAAGCTCCTCAGGTGGGCCCCGGAGCCTCTAGACCCCGCTCTGGGAAGTCTCCCCTGGGCCCGACTCAACCTTTGTGACCCAGAGTGATCTCCAGGGGACGAGGAGGTGCTGACTGTCAAGTCCAGAGGGGCGCTGCCGTCGTGAGGCTCTCGACGTTGGCTTTTGACTCTAGGCAGCCGCTGTGGCGGGGAGATGGCCCCTCCATGGTTCCTGCGTGTTTCACTTGTGCTTCAGTCTGTCGTTCGTTCGTGGATTTTTTTTTCATTCACTCTGTTCCCACTCTTTTTGTTCTCGTTCACTCTCTTCTTTTGTTCTTGCGTTGTCACTCACTCACCACCTTTCTGAGCATCTGCTGTGTCCTGGCCTCACGCTCAGGTGTGGGAGATGCAGACAGGGGCTGCGGGGACCCTTAGAGGCCGACTTGAGGGATCAGGGGAGGCTTCCTGGAGGAGGCAGTATCTCAGTGGACCCCCGGGGGTGGAGCTGGAGGTAGCCAGGTGAGGAGGGGAGGTGGCACTCATTCCATGTAGTGGACCTTACTGCAGAGCCTCAGGGTCCCTGAGGCCAAGCATGGGCTTCCAGAGCTGCAGGGGGGCCGATGCTCTCTATTCCCCCGTCACGAGAGGCACCAGCATTGGGTACGGGGGCTGCGGTGAGAGACCTGCAGGTGAGATCTGGTTTGTGGGTCCCTCATCCCCAAGATGCCACTGTCCCCAGAGGTCTGGTGGCCCTCTGGAACAGCTCAATCACCAGACCAAGCCCCACAGCACCCTTC
Source organism: Okapia johnstoni (assembly GCA_024291935.2). NCBI lineage: Eukaryota > Metazoa > Chordata > Mammalia > Artiodactyla > Giraffidae > Okapia > Okapia johnstoni. The sequence goes on from CM044310.1 coordinate 72,065,482, forward strand.
TCCCAGGATGCAGCCCCCGAGGTGGCCTTGGTGGTCCTTCTCTCTGGGGGTTGGAGCCCTGTGCTCTGTGGCATGGCTCTGTCAGGTCAGTGTGGAGGGGGCAGAGCTGTGATGACTGTGAAGTGCCCGCACGTGGGAGGCTTCTGCAAACGCCAGCGCCTGCGGCCCTGGTCCTGGCCCAGTGCCCCTTCCCCCAGCAGCAGCAGGAGTCACATGGGGGGGCCACCCCTGGGGAACTCCCCAGCCATCCAACGCCAGGAGCCTGGCTTTGGTCTCCTCCAGGGGTTCGGAATGCAGTGCTTGAGATCTGTCATTCTCGCTGCAGCAAGGCAGTTTCTCATGTTTCTGGCCATCGGGACTTGTGACACCTGCTCAGTGGCAGCCTTTGGTCTGATGCCCTTTCAGTCCCCGGGAGGGGGCAGGGAAGTAGAGAAGGCTTAGGGCCCGTGGGCACTGTGGTGGCCTGGCCAGAGGCCTGCAGCTTCCAGGGAGTCTGGTGCCCCTTGGGGGCTGTTAAGTCCATGTCAGCCCTTAGTTAAGTGTGACTGAAGGTTCCTGTTTCTCTGGCAAAGTTATCACCATCTATGCTTATTTTATCCTTAGTTCAGCCTTTGTTGAGTTCCTACTATGTGCTTGGAAGATATATCACAAAGAACAAAAACAATCTCTGTTCTCATGGTGGGCGGAGCCTGGTCCTAACCTATGAACACGCCACGTGTCAGGTGTGGATAAGGGCCACAAAGGAGACTGAGGCAGGGTGAGGGGTAGGAATGCGCATCTTGTGCATGGGGTAGGCTCTCCGTGCCAGGGGAACCCTTGAGCCACGAAGAGGGTGGTCACACAGATACCAGTCCAGACAGAGGGAGCATGTGCAAAGGCCCTGAGGCACAGAGGAGCGCGTGCTGTGGCCGGGCACTGAGCTGGGTGCATGGCACACACTGCCCTGTTTCCATGACCCTTGGAGGTCATGACCACGTTGCTCACAGTCACGCTGAGGCTCAGGGCGACTCAGCAAGTGGAGGAGTCAGTACTCACAGCCTCAGCTCCTCGTTTGCGCTGTCCTGCTCATCCAGCTGCAGGGCTGAGGTGAGGGACACGTGGTGGGGGTTTTCCCTGTGTGTACGGTCAGCTGCAGGTCAGGGGGTTACCTCTGGGGGGGGTCTATGGCTCAGAGCGGGGTCACGGCCAGAGACATCCAGGGGCTGGAGCTCTGGTGTCTGAGGATGGGCCTGGGGGCCTGGTGTGGGGCTTGGCCCCTCCCTCCTGGTGGCCCTGGTTGGAGCCCTGTCTCTGCCATCACGTGGCTGTGTGATGCTGAGGAGGTCACTCCGTTTCTGAGTCTTTGCTTTCATCTCGGTAAAAACCAGGGCCAGCAACTTCCCTGCCCTGCCTCCCCTTCCAGAGGACCAAGAGAGAGTATAGACGAGGAAGCCCTTTGTCAGCCCTCAAGATGGCACGTGAAAATTCTGGTGTTTTCCTTTATTTGATTGGAAAAACGATATCAAAGCAACATTAAAGAGAGTTTAAAAGGAAAAGAAAAATTCTTTGCTTACAGTTCTACCACCTCAACATAGCCACGGATATCCTGTCCTGCCCAAACACGCCACAGCTGCACAGATTGGGATGTGTTTTCACATAAATTCTGTATTTACCAAACTTTGTGCTTGTTACTATCCCCCGCTCAGAGCTGCACGGATATCTTTTATCTGGTATCCTCTCCTATCTGACCTGGAGCCGAATGGATTTGGCCATCGAGAATTTCTTGTATTGGTTTTCTAGTTATTCCTCTCGGCTTCTGTATATATATGCATGTGTTTTTATGTCATTACAGGGCGAACATGCCAGCTTCCTTTTCATTTTTTCCTCCCCTGTCCCTGACATAGATGACGTTTCTCACCGTCTCCACAGTCATTGTTTTTAGTGGCTCCAGGGTAGTCATTGCGCCATGTCTTTATGAAACCCTCTCCCTTTGGTTAGACGTTAAGGCAGCTTCCAGCCTTTCTTCTTCACTGGAGTATGTCACCGTGCATATCTGCACGCTCCGAGTTCTTTCCCCCCTTTCCTTATGATGATGAATAATTGTTTGGAAAAATTCCCAGGAGGGAGATTAGTTGGTCAAAGGAGTATGAGTGTTCTGATGGCTTTTGATATCGATGAGGCTCTGTCGCTTTCCAAAGAGCTGAACCCATTTGTAACGCCATCAGCGGCGAAGCGTCCTCGTTTTCCCACAACCAAGTCAGCTCCAGGTGTCATTTTTTCTTTCTTTTTTTTTTTTTGGTCTTAAATTGACTTCATGGGTGGAAAACAGTGCTGCGTTGAGTGTCGTCAGCCAGCGGTTGGCTCTGAGACACCTGCTCGCGCGTCTTCAGCTCATGTCCGGCCTGCTTTCCTCCTGTCCCTCGATGCTCGGCCGTCAGCACCGCCGCGGGCGGCAAAGACAGCACCGCGTCACCGGTGATCGGACCCCTTCCCCTCGGCCTGCAGAGCAGGGTGGGGCGAGGAGTGGAGGAGAGGGCCTCCCACAGGGATTGCAGGAGAGGGTCTGGGCACAGTGGCTCCTGGGGAGGGTGTGCTAGGCAGGGAGGGCCCTGGAGGGACCTGAGGAAGGGGAGCTCAGGGTGCCAGGAGTGGAGCCCCGGGCAGCAGCGAGGACCACAGAGAGGTTTGGGGCCAGCCAGGGTGCAGGACAGACAGTGGTGTGGGACGGGCAAGGGCGTGGTTCCAAGGGAGAAGCAGGGGCGGGGGGGGGGGGGGGCGGGGGCGGTGAGAGAGAGACAGACAGACAGAGGTAGGGGCTGGGAGGGAGAAGAGAGAAAAAGAGCGTGAGAAGGGGTGAAATGCAGAGAGAGGTGGCAGCTGGGGAGGTAGAAACCGTTGTTTCTTATGAGGTGGTTGCTTTCTCTGCAGGGTGGGGGGTGGCCTCCAAGCCAGGCGGGACCAGGGTGGGGGGTGGGGGACGGGGGCTGGGACATCCGTGTCGTTCCTGTGACACTTGGATGGGAACCTCCGTGCTGTGACTTGTATCTGAGACCCGCTTTTCACCTCAGGCTGCCCCTTCCGAGGCATGTGATCCCATTCCTGTCTCCGGTGATGGCACCGTTCCTGTGGGGTGGTAGGGCCTGTGAGCACCTGGCACACAGGGACACCTGCCTCAGAGTGACAGAGCCCCCCGCCAGGTCCTCCCTGGATGCCAGCATCAGAAGCCAGTCTGACAGGGTGGCAGGTGGGTGCAGGCCCTGTGGCCGGGGTGTCTGGGTGCTCAGCACGCTGTGGTTGAGGGCGCCCCATCACACGGCGCCCGTGCCGTTTGTCATCCTCCAAACTGTGGGTCTTACACATGAGCAAACCGCAGCTCCAGGAGGAACCCGGGCCACTCCAGCCCCAAGGCCGCGGAGGGCTGGGACCCAGCTGAGCAGGGTGCACTCAGCCTTCTGGGCGCTGATTTTGTCCCCAGGCCTGGAGCCTGTGAGCTGGAGCTTCTCAGGAAGGCTTAGGAGAGATGGCTTCCTTACTAGCCATGTTTTATCTCTTAATTTAAAAGAGAAGTCTGTGGAGCTGTGATTCCACGTGGGACCTGAGGGTGGGAGCCAGGGTTGCTGACCCGCAGGCTGCAGCTGTGCCACCTGGGTGAGGAACGTTCCAAAAGCTTGTGTCCAGGCGGATTAGGTTGGCACCAGGCTGTTGGGGCTGCCTCTTCCTGGGTCTCCAGCCCCCCGACCTCGGCCTGGCCCCCTCGGACTGTGGCGCCCTTCTTCCCCATCCCCGTCCCCGCGCTTGGGCCCCCGCAGCGGGTCCGGTCATCTTGGGTGTTTGCCGCCGCGTGCTGGGAACAGAGCAGGGGGAGGGCCCAGGCCGGGCTCCGTGCATGCGGAGGGCGGGAGGGGAGCAGGGCTGCAGGCAGGGCTGGCCCCCTCGGGAGCTTTCCAGGGGAAGGCCGAGTGGCCCTCCTTTCACCCCGGGGAGGAAACGAGCAGGACACACTTCCCGCAGGAAGCCAGCATTAAAAGAGTGGGTCAGTGAGGGGCGCTGGCTGGGGTCTGCCTGGGCCGAGAGTTCAGGGCAGCCCCGGTGCCAAGCCCTGCCGGCGTTTCTCTGCAGGGTTCCCGGGGCTGCAGTGTGACCCGAGTGGCCCCCTCACCTTGCTCACGGGGCCCGGGGCCCCGCAGTGAGGAGTGCTGGGACCGGATTTGAGCTTGTCCTGGGCGCTGTGTCCTGGGCTGCTCAGACTCCCTGTTGTTGCCCAGGTGCCTCTCGGTACTGGGTCCTCTTGTCCCCAAACAACACAGAATTGACTTCTGTCGTGAATGTTCTTGTTAAGAATAAATAACAGCTGCCGCTTATCCAGAGCCTGTAGACATAGGCGCTTTCCTGCTGCTGCTGCTGCTAAGTCGCTTCAGTCGTGTCCGACTCTGTGCGACCCCATAGACGGCAGCCTACCAGGCTCCCCCGTCCCTGGGATTCTCCAGGCAAGAACACTGGAGTGGGTTGCCATTTCCTTCTCCAATGCATGAAAGTGAAAAGTGAAAGTGAAGTCGCTCAGTCGTGTCCGACTCTTAGTGACCCCATGGGCTGCGGCCTACCAGGCTCCTCTGCCCATGGGATTTTCCAGGCAAGAGTACTGGAGTGGGTTGCCATTGCCTTCTCCACACTTTCCTGCAGTCTCTCACTTATCCGCCGAAGCCGCCCCTGACACAGGCCCCTTTATCCACGGTGATGCCTGGATCACGTCACTAGGCATCCATCAGTGAGCTGGTGTCAGAGATGGAGGGACAGGACCTCCCCCATCTCTGATGACTAAAGTCTTATCCCCGGGCACTCCAAGGCTCTGGGCAAGTTAGGTGACCTCTCTGAACCTCAGTTTCCTCTTCTATACATGGGCCTAACCCTGCCCCCTGTGGCACAGTTTTGGATTCTGTGAATTAATACACGAGCAGCGCCTGGCACGGTGTCAGCCTGCGTCACTGTTACCATCACACAGGGTCTCCCAAGGAATCCGTGCTGATGGTCAGAGTGGATCTCCCTGGCCTGGAGAGGGAGCAGAGGAGCCCCCGGGGGTGTTCTCAGGCAGGCTGGGCGCAGTGGTGGTGGGAGCCAGGCAGACCCAGGGGAGCGAGGCTCCTGGGCACAGCCGGCGGAGGGACCCCCGAGAGAACAGCAGGCCGGCCCAGCCTGGTCGGTGCTCCATTTCCTGCGAGGAGGGAAGCTACGGGTTTCTGCCCTGGCGTCCAAGGAAGGATGGGACCTGTTGCGGGGTTGCGGTCTGCGCAGGGAGGACGGGGGAAGCTGGCCGTGCTCTGCCCGACTCGCGGGCTGAGTCAGGGCCTGCCCCCACACCGCTGCCCACAGGCCGGCGGGAGTCACAGACCTGCTCCTGGAGGGTGGGTCGGCTTCGCCCCTAGTCTCAGATAACCTGGGCCCCCTTCCTTCTGGGGGCTTCCCTCCTGGTGACTCAGACAGTAAGGAATCTGCCTGCAGTGCGGGAGACCTGGGTTCGATCCCTGGGTCGGGAAGCTCCCCTGGAGAAGAGAATGGCCATCCACTTGCCTGGAGAATCCCATGGACAGAGGAGCCTGGTGGGCTACAGTCCACGGGGTCGCAGAGAGTCAGACACGACTGAGCAGCAACTTTCAGTTCAGTTCAGCTCCCTTCTTCCTGTGTGTGTGGGAGGAGCGGCCGAGACCCCAGAGCTGTCAGCCACTGCTGTTCTACGCCACGGCGTGGAGCCCTCCCAGGTGGAGGAGACTCCGCTCTAGCCTGCCCATCTCGAGGTCCGTCGCCTCCTGGAAGCCCTCTCTGATGCTCGGTGGCAGGCACTCATTCTCGCACTCAGCAGCTTCACTTGTTTCCTTTCCACTTTATTCCCCACCTAGAGAGGATGCTCCTAGTCGTGCGTCTCCTCACCGCGGACTGTGCACGTTTGTGGGATTACTGCCCGTGCTCACCCCGTCCCTCCTGTGCTGAGACTTAACAGGACCAGGGACAGTGGTGGGAAGGGGAGGGTCGCGGGAAGCAGGGTCCTATTCCAAATACAGGTGGGGGCCGGACAATAGAGCCAGCGATGAAAGGCGGGGGCCATGGAGACGCTACGAGTCACCACTGTGGGTGTGAGTTCTTCGGGGCCTTGTGACCTAGCCAGCTCGGAGAGTGAGCACCATGGTGCTCACTCGTCCTCCCCATGACGTCCCAGCCCCGGCAGAGTGGCCGGGCCTTGGCAGCTGGAACCCGGCTAATCTGAAATCCCAGGGGAGCCCTGGTGAACGGGATGCCAGTTTGCGGCACTTACGCTGAGGCCTCGCCGTGCAGTTGCCAGGCCCGCGTGGGCTCTGGGCTGCTGGAGGCCGACCCGGGAGCCTCCACCCGGCACAGGCTGCCTCCTCTGCCTCGTGGGCCCTGCCCCCCGTCAGAACCACCACTGGGAGCGGCCCCGTCCCCTTGTGGCTCCTCGAGTGTGACGTGCCCTGCGCTGCCAGCCCTTCCCTTGTGCCAGTCCCCTGGGCGCTTGGTTTCGGTCTCCTCCCCATTGTTCTTTGTTTGTTCATTCATTCCTGCCTGTGCGCGCGTGCACTTGTCCATTCATGTTCACTCATTCATTCTCTGCTCAGAGCAGCGCAGGGGCTGAGAGGGCAGGCCCAGAGTCCCAGAGCTGGCTCAGCGCCCCTGCTGCATGCGGGGCGTCTGGGGGAAACCGCTCAACCCGGCGGGCATGGCGCTCCTCCTGGGGCTGTCGGGAGGGTGGGGGCTCCAGTGGCCGGTCCGCGTCCCGTCGTGTGTGTCCGTCCCTTCCCTGCTGGCGTGTGGCACAGGGTCCCGTCAGCCTTCCTGGAGTGGGTCCCTCCTTTTCCCGCATACAGGCAGCTGACGGGTGCCTCTGGCCGCTCCTGGCCCAGGCCGCCCAGAGCCGCTGTCCTCACTGGCATCATCAGGCCTTCACCCACTGCCGTTCCTGCCGAGCACGTCCACCTCACGAACACGTACTCCCCGAGCACGCCTGCACGCCCCCACGTGCACACAGGCCCAGGAGCAGCGCGTCTTGGGCAGTTGCACACACTTCCTCAGGCACCGTAGGGACACGGACACACGTGTGTGAGAACAGCCAGACACACTCCACTGTCCCACCCCTAGGCACACCCAGCCCGTGTTTCCCTGCCCCGCGTACTCACGTGCCCCAGTTGAGTCTGCACTCTGCAGCCCTCTCCGTGTGCACAGGTGTCCGTGCCCTACTGTGTCAGCACTTACCTACAGGCCTGTGTTTGTTTTTTTAACTCCCACACAGGTCGCCTTTATTCAGGCCCTGGCTCAGTGCTTTCCAACTGGGAGTTCACTCAGCCCCGCTTCTGGCGCTCTGAGCTGGTGACTGCCAGGAGCCCCGGCCACAGATGAGGAAGCAGGCCTGGGAGCTTGGGAAGTCGGGTCCCGCGCCGGGGCACGGCAGGCCAAGACATGGTGCCAGCCCGGCTCCGCCCAGGGCTCCAAACCCGCCAGGACGCTGTTCTCTGAAGGTTCGCGGCGTGCACTGCCTCCCCGCGTGAATGTGTGCCGGCACGACGTGCACCCTCGTGGTGGTCCCACGTTCTCAAGGTCACGGGCGCACACTCCTCCCGTGTGCATGGAAGGACTCGTGCTGGAGAACACGCTTGTGTCCGCACACACACTCACACTCGCTAACACACACACATATCCTGCGCCCGGGTCCCAAGCCTTGCCCCCGTCTCCAGCTCCCTTTCCCACCTTCTGGATTGTTCTCTGCTTCCTCCCCCACGCCTGGCTGGAGAGGGGAGCGATCCTGCAGGTCTTGACTCGCCCAGCACAGTCCACCTGTGCTCCCCACCCCCTGGGCCTGTGGCCTCTGTACGGGAGGCGAATCTGTCCTGGCAGCGCTCCCGAATACCCCACGGCTCTTCCCTCGGCCAGGACCCCTCTTGGCCCCCCGTGCATCCATCTTCTCGGGTGACTCAGGAATCTGGGAACGTCCACGCTGGGCTGGGCCATGGACAGGACCACATCCCAGAGAGCAGGAGTGACGGGTCCAGAGGAAACTCAGGTTTCCTGCTTCCAGGCCTTCACTTCCTGCAGTTCCCCCCGGACCACCACCCCCCACACTTATCCCCACTCCCACCCCTCGAGGCCTTCGAATCTGATCTGACCGCCGTGGCTCCCAGCCCTGCCCAGGGCCTGCAGTTGTAGCTCGTTGTTCTCAGATTCAAGTCTGGGCTTGTTGGCCAAGGCGGGTCTCTCCTGTTTTGTCCTCATCAAAAGCATCCAGACTTCTGGGCCCTGAGCTGCTGGGCTCCCCGGCACGGTCACCTGTCTCTGCACTTGACTTGGCTGTCCCCCCACCCCCCCACGGCGCGTCTCTTTCCTGCCGCAAAACACCCCCAGCCTAGAAGGAGGGGCCAGGTGCCCCCCTTGCACTCAGCCGTCCTCAGCCCCTAACCATCAGCGCTGGTGGTCAGTGCTGAGCTCTGCTGGGCCTGCAGCAGAGGGTTCTCACCGAGCTTGTAACTGTCCTCTTGGTGGATTTTAATTCTTCGTCCAGATGCCTGTCCTTCCCCTCTCCCTCCCCCGTCCCCTCCCTCTTTCTTTCCACGTGCCCGGTGCTGTGTCCAGCCCTGAGCACTGCCTCCCTGAAGCCCCACAAATTGAACAACAGAAAGAAAACCCCAAGGAGCTGGGAAATCACTCAATTGTGCAGGTGCCCTTTGCCAATTGGTTAAAAAGTTTTTATGAGCAAATCTGGTGGTTATCCTTTGGAAAATAAGCAAAGGCAAACCACTTCCTGCTGCTTCCAGGAGCCCGGCCGCCCGAGCGCCTGAGCTTTCGAAGACCTACCAAGAATCTGAAACTTCAGGCAAGCTTCCTGCGTTTTCCTGGAGAACTCGGCGATTTGTGTTGGTGAAATTCCACTGGGCCCGATGGGGTTGGAGATTGCATTTCAGTCTTGTCTTGCAAAGGAATTTCTGAACTCGAGTAATTTGGCTAGCGGAGGGAAAAGGGGAACTCTGGCTTGTGACTGAGGCTCAGTGCCCTTTCTGTAAGATGAAGGCCGCTCGGCTTTGCAAATGGCCACCTAGCCTCGGGACCCAGGCCCCCTCCTCTGTGTCAGCCGCCAGGCCTTGGTGAACTCTGGCAGCATGACGTGCCGTGTGTGGGTTCAGGCTTTCCTGCATGTCTTGCTTGACCTGTGTCCTGAATTCCCAAACTGGGAGAGGAAGTGCTGTGCTCCCCACTGGGGGAGAGGGGTAGGACTGCAGGTGGTTAAGACATGACCTGAGTCTTAGGTTCAAATCCTAAGGCTGATACTAATTAGCAGGTGGCGTAACCACTCTCTGCCTTAGTCGTCTGCTTATTTGTCAGTGATGATTCAAGTACTTCCCCTAGGAATGGTAGAAGTCTCTGATTCAACAAACACCCAGATAACGCACCTACCGCTTGCTGGGTTCTGCATCAAGGCCTCGCCAGTATTGACTAGTGGAGTCTTTGCAGTGGGCCTCTGGGCAGCTGCTGATACCTAGCTCCATTGTGCAGATGAGAGGTTAGGGAAGCCACGCAGCTCTAGGTGGCAGGGCTGGGCCTTAGGCCGGGGGTCTGGCCCCAGGTCTGGGCTTGTTCCCACAGAGCTCTCGGTACGCTCAGGTGAGGTGCTGTCCTTCAGCAGGGTGACCTCTGTCCTGTTTTGTTTGGGACAATCCCAGGTTGCACTTGCAATCCAGATATAACTACTAGTTGTGCTTCGTGACATCCCCGACTTGGTGGACATGAGTTTGAGTAACCTGGGAGTCGGTGATGGACAGGGAAGCCTGGCATGCTGCAGTCCACGGGGTCGCAAAGTGTCAGAGACGACTGAGCGACTGAACTGAGCTGTGCCTCATTTCACGTCGTTCTCCAGAGTGTCCCGTTTTGGGGAGGGACGATGTGGTCAGCTTATACGTGGAACACTCAGGACAGTCCCGGGCACGTGGCGGGAAGGTGACCCAGCCACCACCCCCAGCCTGGGGGCACCTGGGGCAGTGGCTGGGTCAGTGCAGAACAGAGATGTTGTCCCCCATCGGTTCATCCACCGACCACGCCGGGAATCTGTCACAAGCCAGGCACTCGGGTGTCCTGCTGGGGAGGGGATGATGAGGCTGGAGGCAGACGCTGGGAATCTGTCACACGCCAGGCACTCGGGCGTCCTGCTGGGGAGGGGGTGATGAGGCTGGAGGCAGACAGGGCACAGCCTGCGGCTCTGGAAAAAGAAGTCCCGCCCAGGACTCGCCCTCATAAGAAATGCAAAGCATTACCGTTGGGATCATACTCCCTTTGCTTTGTTTGGCAAATTGTGACAAACTGTCACTGACCCAGCACATTCTGATCACCTATTGTTTGAATTTTTTTTTTTTTTTTAAAGAAGAAGCTAGCCAGAAGAATTGCTTCTGGTTATGTGATCAGTATTTAGAAGTTTCCATCCCTGAGCAGGCCTCAGGGCGGGGCTGGTCCCCAGGCCCTGTGGAGCCGTCCTGGCCCTGAGATGCCTGGTAATCGGTTTATCCTCAGTGTGTACCCACCGCCCTCCATCTCCCTGTTCTCAGAAGTGTTTGCGGGATGTCGTGGGATGTGGCTTTCCCAGTAGGAAAAAGACATCTTATTAAAGACATGCCGCAGTGCTGCACGTGCTAAATACGGTGGCTCAAGATCACAGGCTCTGGGGTCCGGAGACCAGCTCACCCGTGTTTGCCTACAACTAGTCCCCTTTTAAAACTGAAACTTCCCAAGTCCCAGGAAAAGCCAGCAGTTGGTCACCCTCCTCTGGAGTGAAGCCAGCCCTGAGCGACCACACCTGGCTCTGCTGTGTGTCAGCAGGTGCGTTGCTTAACCACACTGAGCCTCAATTTCCTCTCCTGCAAAAGAGGCTTATCGGTACCTGTCTCATGGGGTCACTGCGAGGTGTCAAAGTGATGTATGGCTCTGTACTGGTTATCCTCATGGTGCTGAGGCAGTAGCTTTGTATTTATTTGTTTATTTTTGGCTGTACTGGGTCTTCATTGCTGTGTGGGTTTTTCTCTAGTTGCAGAGAACTGGGGCTACTCTTAACTGCGATGCGTGGGCTTCTCATTGCAGTGGCTTCTCTTGTTGGAAAGCATGGACTCTGGGCAAGTGGTCTTCAGCCGTTGCGGCCCCTGGGATCTAGAGCACAGACTCAAAAGTTGTGGTGTGTGGGCTTCGTTGCTCCATGGCACGTGGGATCTTCCCAGATCAGGGATCGAACCCGTGTCTCCTGCATTGGCAGGTGGGTTCTTTACCACTGAGCCACGAGGGCAGCCCAACTGAGGCAGCAGTTTTTATCCTCTGGTCTTAGCGGACCCCCCAGGAGGCCTGCCCAGGCCCCCTTTAGATGCCAATCTCACTACCTTATCTCAGGGAGGGTGTCTGGAAGGGAATTCTGCATCTCAGCCCACTGCCTTGTCCTGGGAGGCTGCTTGCAGCCTGCGGCCCCGCCCAGACCCCCGAGTCCGTCCCTAGGCCTGCGTGTGACGTGAGTGTCACCTGGGACGGCCGGATGTGCATAAGGAGGTGACGCTTACTGAGCCCTTCTTCACACCTGGTATTGTGGTCTGTGCACTTCATCCTTAAAGCCTCACCAGAAAATTCTTACCTTGCAAACGGAGACCTGAGACTTGAAAAGGTTCAGTTGTATCCCCATCATCAGAAAAAGGGGGAGCTGGGGCTTGAGCCCGTCTTCGTTTTGATCCACAGGCAGGGTGGCCTGGGATCTGTGCTGCTCTGCGAGGAGGAGACGGAGACAAGTACAGAGAGTAAGAGCGTAGATACTTATAACTTAACATCGGAATGATGTTTTTATTGTGTTTCCAAAAGTATCGGTCTGCAGCAGATTGGAAATCAAAGCTGAAAACTGGTCTCTCGCTCTAGCTATGTTGAGAAGTGCTGCTGTAGAATGTACTCTTTGACCCCTTGCATCGGCCAGTTAGGCTAGGTTATGCCTCAGTAACAAACAGCCCCGCCCGCTGGTCACTTTACGCAACTGAAGTTTATTTCTCCTTTGTGCTAAAACATCAGGGCACTTCAGCAGGGTTCTTGCTTATCTCTAGAATACTCTGGGCCCCAGCTGGCAGAGGCCCCATCTAAATGTGCATCTCCACCATCAGGAGAGGCAGAATAAGAGATGTGGCAGCTTGCACACGGGCCTGCAAATGATGCACGTCCCTGTTCCCATTGCACTGGTTGGAGCAAGTCACACAGCCACACCTACAATTTCAGGAGGTGTGGGGGCTGGGGTGTGGGGGGGGAGTGAAGTCCTACTCTGTGCCCAGGTGAAGGAGGGGCCCTGCGTGTCTGGGGACCACCCTGCTGCCTGCTCCTGTGCGGGGTGCCCAGTCCTCCGGGCCGGCCGGGCTCACACAGCCTCAGGGCTGCAGGTTCTGCCCCGCAGACTCTGCGCTCTCTAGTTCTCACAAGCAGCGGGGTGTGTGAGCTCAGGGCATCTGTGGGGCCCTCTTGGGTTCTGGGCGTATTGCAGGGGAGCTTTAGCGCTTTCTTGGTTTGGGAACTGAAAGTCTTGTCTACTTCCGCCAACCCTGTGCGAGGGAAGAGATGGTGAGCAGTGTCAGGAAGCTGCTCTGACATGCTGGCCGAGATACTTTCCCTCCCCAGACCTCGGGGCTCTCCTTGCTGAGAAGTGGGGCGGTGTAGATCAGGAATAATACCAACTACCCTTTGTTGGGGGCTTCCTCTGTGCCAGTCAGCAGTTTGCACACATTGTCTCAGTTCATCCTCTGGCGACCCGTAACAGAGGGGACTGTCCAGCCTCATTTTGTGGATGAGGTGATCGAGGCTAAGAGAGGTTAAGGAATGTCCTCCGGGTTTCACGGCTGGCTGAACTGGGGTTGGATCCCGGCCGCTGTGATGAGCTTGTACTCTGGGCTGTTTCAGTGGTGTCACAGTGACTGAGTGGGGGTCTCAGAAGATAGTAATGGGACGGACTCCGCAGAGAAGTTTTCAACCCTTCAGAAAGAAAGCCTAGCAGTCTTGACATTTATTCTTGAGACCTGGATCCTAGGTTCAGTTCAGCCACCTTTTTTACACGGAGAATCCTGATCCTTTTATTGACATTTACTATTTTTTTTTCTTACTGTCTTTGTGTAATGGAAGTAACATTAGAAAATTGGAAATAAAAATAAAAGTTAACAATGGCTTAAGAACACTAGTTGGGGGCAGGGAAGGTTTTCCAAATATGAAGATTATTAAGCAGGAGGAGAATAAAGTGGGTCTTTGAAGTTGCAGTGGCTCAAAGTCTTTTCTCTAAGTGTGCCCTGAGGCTCAGCCCTGTGGCCTGGCTCTTGGGGGTCTCTGGCGCCCACACTCTGCAGATTTTAAAGATGGGCCCCCAGCTACTCCTCTCAGACAGCATACGTGTAGCCCACCAGGACTCAGGAGTTCCAGAAACCACAGGCTAACTTGGCGCGTCTTCCCCACACACCTGCTTGACTTGTCAATTCAGAGGAAAGAGCTTAAGTCTCTTAGCTGATCTGTGGTTGAAAACATGACCGATCCTCTTGGAATAAGCATTTACTTGAAGGGGGGAAAAGTTACATGATTTCACCGGTGTGTAATTTCTAACATGGCACCTCTTTCTGGAAGCATCCATTTTAGTGGCAGACTAAATGGGCAGGGGAGTCATTTAAATTATTAGTATACTGTTAGAGCAGGTGCAGGTATGGCGTGTGTGCTCGGTCGTGTCCGACTGTGACCCTGTGGACTGTAGCCCGCCAGGCTCCTCTGTCCATGGGGATTCTCCAGGCAAGAGTACTGGAGTGGGTTGCCATGCCCTCCTCCAGGGGATCTTCCCGACCCATGTCTCCTGTGTCTCCTGCCTTGGCAGGTGGGTTCTTTACCACTGAGTCACCTAGGAAGTCACAGATGTGGGGTGCAATGCAAAATTCATAAGTCTTCTTAGAAGCGAAGACTCAAGTGAGATTTCCTGGTGGAATGGATGTGGGTTACTGAGTGTTCGCCCATTGTATGTGCAGTTCTTGGAGAATCAGGAGGCCTAGGTTCTAGAAAGGGTTTGTACACAGCACCAGCAGTGCTGGGAGCGTCCCTTGGGGTCCTCTTGCTGCCCTGGGACACCAGGCCAGCCTTGAGGGTCTCTGAAGGACAGAGTGATCCTTTCTCCAGAGGTGGTCTAGGTACACGGAAGCAAACGAACGGATATTTTTATTTTCTTTTTTGTTAAGCAAGTGGTGAAATCCCGCACTCGCGGTCCTGTGTGGCTTTTTCCCACTGAGTAGTCACAAGGGATTGCTCCCAATCAGTATGGCTTCCTCGTTCTCCCTCCGCTGCTGCAGAGGATTCCCATTCAAGTTCACGGAACCCTTCCCTCACAACGGGTTAGTTTCCAGCCTCTTGCTCTTTCACGTTCTGCTGTGGCGATCAGCCACGTACACGCATCTTTGAGACACGCAAGCTCATTTCCGGGATCAATTCCTAGAGATGAAGTCGCTGGGTTAAAGATTGTGTGCCTTTGGAATATTGATAGAATTTTCCAAATCGCCGCTGCCGGGAGAGGGTGCCCCCGAGGAAGGTCTCAGGACTGCGGTGGAGGCCTGTGGCGGCCCATGGAACAGGCAGTCTCTGGGATGAGTGGGCCGGGCCCTGTGCACCAGGGCCTGACATGCGCTCCGTCAGCCCTGCCACACGGGCCGGGAAATGCTTAGGAGAACACGTGCCCCGGTCCAGAGCCATCCTCCCTGGTCCTGCGGCCAGTGGCTTGCAAAATTGAGCGCATGATACGTGCATTCTGAAGAAGTGGAATTTGGATATTTGGGAGGTACAGCCCTCTTTCTGGGAGCGAAGCCCCCCTCACCTCCTGCCATGAGCTTTCCCATCAAATCTCAGGTTCTTTTCACTTCATCCAGAGAGTGGCAGCTTCCACGAAGCGAAAGGAAATCATTGATTTATTGTTTTTCAAAGAAAGATTACCTTCAGGGAGAAGAGCCCCTAGCCCCCAGTGAAGAGCGGGCTCTGCAAGTCTATGAGGGTCATGCGTGCTCTTGGGGTTCCTTCCCCACCCACCCCCTGGGTCCAGCAGCCTGCAAGCAGATGGAGCGTGGCTTTGGAGATAGTCACTGGGTTTGAAGTAGAGGCTCCCCTGCTTCCTGCCTGCGTCACCTCCGGCTTCTCTGAACTTGAGCCTTGTCAGCACTCGAGAACGGGAATGGCCATCACGATAGGGGCACCCAGGGAGTCGTGGACTGGCTGTCTTTCCTGCCCTCCCGTTTGCCCATCTCCCTCCGGTCATTCTGAGCAGGTTGGGTCAGTGTGGCCCCAGCACAGAGCTTTTCCTGTGAGTGGGGTGGGGACACGTTTCAGGGTAGCTCCCAAACCTTGCCTGGGCCCCCCAAGGGCATGGTCTGACCAGTCTGCTCTTGGGGTGCTCCTGTCTCTGTGGCTGGGTCTCCCCCTGTCTCCTCTAACCAGATGGGCTAACACTAACCAGATGGGCACAAGTGTGTTAGGAGCACAGGGTGCAGGGCCTCGCCATCTCTCTGCAGGGAGGCTGTCTGCCTGGAGCTCCACCTGGGAGTCTTGCCTGGGAGGAACGTCTTCTCGGCCGGGTCCGGTGGGCAGACACAGCACGCTCTGACCGGTCGGCGTCACACTCAGGGTGAGGATGCTCCTGCGTCTCTGACGGGCCCTTCAGCAGGAGCCCGCCTGGCAGGGCTTAGATGATGGCTGTCAGCATCCTGCCACCTTCTTGGTTCTCAGTGGCCGTCCGCAGACCAGCTCCTCACGGCCACCCAGAGCTGCAGAGACCACGTGTCCGTGCCTCCATCTCCCAGGGTGAGGCCCCAGAGCTCAGGGTGGGCAAGTGCTCATGTAGCTACCTCGTCTTTGACGTTCTCCGTCAAGGTGACGACGAAACAGGGAAAGCTGGTGGCGTGGATGCTTAACGTTATTGTTAATCAGAAAGTCCTTCGTCTGGATTGTCTTCGGTCCTCATAGCAGTCTCCCGAGGAAGCACTGTGGTGATCAGCCCCACTTAACAGGGGCGTAAACTGAGGCTTGGCTGAAGGGACACATGCCATCCTGTGACCAGCCCGCGCCAGGGCCAGGCTTTCAGTCCTGGAGACGTGAGTCCCAGGCTGGCTCCCAGCACTCCAATGCCACCCTTTGCTGCTACTACACCAGATCAGCCTAAGACGCGTGGGTTTTTTTTTTCCCCCTAATTAAAAAAAAATAGAAGAAAACCAATATTTGGGGGAAGCTAAAAAACATACACTGACGACAGAGAAGAGTACAGCGACCCCCTGTGTACCCATCACTGGCTTCACCAACCCTGGGCTGGTCTTGTCCAGGAACCCATCCCTGCCGCCACTTCCCTCCTCTCCAACCTTGAAACTATCTGGAAGCAATCCCCTGACATCTTATCACGTCATTAGAAATTACTGAAACAGATAGGTCCATAAAAAATAAGGTATCTTAAAAAAGGTACATGTGATACCATTCTCATGCCTAAGAAACTGACGAAAATTCCTTGATATCAAATGCTCAGTCACATTTCCCCAATTGTCTCATAAATGATTTTGGTCGTGATTTGTTCAGTAAGAATCCAAACATGGGTTAGTACATCATGTTTGGTTGGTATGTCTCTTAAGAGTTTTTAAAACCTCTTTTGGAATCAGGTCATGTAGCCTTGCTGATCGCTTCCTCGTGGTGTCATGAAACCCGTTCCTCGGTGCCCTGTACTCTCTGAAAGTTTCCTGCTCATCCCACGACTTTCTGGTTCATCCTGCGCCCGTGCTTCTAATACAGCAGCCCCTAGCTGTCCTGCTGTTTTTGGTTGTCATCACCGACCATACCTGGGTCCAGTATTAAATCAGGGCTGCAGAGTGAAGCTGTCTTAAGTCTACCTTTCCTTCTTTGTTTATTAGATGGAATTGTTCTAAAGGGGACTTCGTCAACTGCTTGTTGCACCGAAGTTCAGTTTACAAAGGGGAGTCAAGAAAAAAAGGTTTAGTCTTCCGCCTTATTGCTAAGTTTTAGCGCAATGAGCTGATTTTGTAGCACCTTCCCAAGGCTTATTTAAAAAAATATATTTTTTTACCATCAATATGAATTCAGAGATTTAAATTTTTATTTGGTGTGTTTGAATCCAGGGTAGTTATTTACTCTTCTTTCTGATGCCCAGGTCGTCCCACCTGTGGCCGGTGGAAGCCTCTCACTTTGATTTCAGTTCCTCACTTAGACCTTTTGTGAACGAACCACTTGAGCTCTATCCTCTTCCAAAAGGAGTCTCCTGTTGAGCGGGGCCTGCCAGCGTTCACCGCTGCTTCCCAGTCCGGGAGGTGGGGGCTCCCTGCCAGCGGGCTATTCATAGGTGCCACCTGCCCGCCGGCCCCTCTGCCAAGGCCCCAGCAGGTGGCAGAGTGGCCGAGCCGGGCCAGCACTGCTGGCTCGGGCCCCACGCGTAGTAGGTGTTCCGGAAGCGGCTGTTGGGTGGATGAAGGGCCCGAAAGCTGATCTGTCATGCCACCCGGCTGGGTTGGGCTCCTCTCCACCTGGGGATCCTCCTGGGAGGCCAGCGCGAAAATAGAGCTGGCCTTCGCTTCCCTGCGGCCTCAGGACACCTCAGAGCCAGGCATGCGGGGAGCAGGGGCGAAACCTCCAGGGTCACACTGAGGCTGCTGGTGTGGGAGCCACCTGCCCTCCGGTCCAGAGAGGAAGCGAGGGCCGGCCCTGGACGCTTCCTAGACCGGGCTGTCCTGGGGGCCAGGCCAAGCTGGAGCCGGTCCCTACTCAGTAGCAGGGCTCCTTCCCGGGTGGGTTTCTGCCGCCCCACCTCCCGGAGCCTCTGGGTTTGGCTTCACCACCCTGCCTTGCAGCCTCGGTCACTCGGTCAGCACTGTCAGTGTCTGCTCTGCTCCCCTCGCACTGGCCAGATTTGTCCCGAGCACCCAGCGCCATCGTGGGCACCACGAAGGCCCTGTGACCAGAGCCCCCAGTGGACCTCGGGGCTTCTGTCCTGGTTGCTGCTGCTTGTTTATAAAACAAAAGAAAACAAAAAAGGGAAAACGCTGCCAGCTTTGTTGATGTCCAGAGATACCAAAATAATATGTTTGTTTATGGAGAATGACTTCATGTATTTACTAGACAAGAGGCTAGAATCCGGTGACACTCCTGGTCTATTTGAGGGTGGATTTGTGTTGGAGGGCAGGTGTTCCAGCCCATGCAGCTAAATCCAGGGAGGGCGTGCAGCGAGGAGGACCAAGAAAGCTTCCCCTCTGGGGGGGTTGTGTGTGACCACCCCCAGCGGATGAGGGTGAGAAAAGTCTCCGGAAATGGTGTGCAGAGAGCGGAAGGGGCAGCCCAGCCCAAACTTGGCAGCAAGGCTGAGCCCTCAGGTCCAGGGTGTAGCTATGGAATGAGACCGCGTAGGCCCCAAGCTGCATGGCCACTTGTGAGCCTGTGACCCCAGACGTGGCTTCACTTCCCTGAGCCTCCGTTTCTTCATCCACAAAGTGGAGAGCCCTTCTGGTTGTTCTTGGCACATTGCGGGCACCCGTAATGGTCAGTGCCAGCATGGTGCTTATTCATATGGGCTCTGGGGTGCCTACAAATGAGTTCTGGCACCCCCTCTTACAAATGGTGAGCTTGTGGGTTTGTTTCCAAACGTCTCTTTGGAAAATTTGTTCGGCAAGTTGCCAACAGTGCCTCAGTCTTTTCATTTGTAAAATGGGCGTGATTATATTTCCTATCTCCCAGGCTTGTGAAGATTAAGTGCCTTAATAGATATGAAGTCCTAGGATAACACCTGGCACAAGTCTGTGCTGGGTCAGTGCCGGCATTTTACTCTGGCTGATAAAGATGGAAAGAACTTAATTTTTCTCATCAGAAGTTTACATTTCTATTCTAACTCAATAAAAATACGTCTCCCCCACCATCTCTTTCTAATAACAACTTCTACCCAAAGGCATATAATCATTTAAATATCTCCTGTCCTTCTGTCCAAGGTGGCTGCCGTGGTCCCACAATGGGGCCCTTTGCTTCAGTAATAGGAAGTGCAGCGGATGGGTCACCCCAAGGGTCATTGAGAACCAGGCACCATCTCAGTGAATTTCCCAACATCCCTGGAGGGAGATCCTACCAATTCCTGTTTCCCAGAGCTGGAGCCCGAGGCCCGGAGTGACCCACGGCCACCCAGTTGGTCCCTGGCAGAGCCAGGCAGCCACAGAGCCCTCAGGCCTCTGCCCTTCTCTCTCGGCAAGCTTCACTAGGACCCAGCGCTAGTCCCCCCTAGAATGAGCTGGCCCTGCCTCCCCAGGCTAGGTGTCCCATGGATGGCGGGCACCCCGCGCTCACACTGGTCCCCAGGCTCCCTGGGGCTGGGACCGGATCAGGCTGTGCACTGCTGAGTCCAGGGGCCCACGGCAGGTACCAAAGCATCTAGGTGTCTGTTCCAAAGAAGTGCTCTCTCACGCATCTAGAGACACGCCCGGGGATGTGTGAGGGAGCAGAGTGAAAGCTAGAGACCACGTGCAGGACTCAGTAGATGTCAGTCCGCTGGTTCTGTGGCATGTGATGCTCGGTGAAGAACAGTGAGGACCATCTAAAATGCCTTGCCATGGAAGGATGCCCAAAACGTGCTGTTGTGTGAGACCCATTGCCACACCAAAGCATAAGACAAGAGATTTTTTTTTTTTTCTACATGCACATAAATGGTTAGAAAATGACTCCAAGAAAGCACCTCAAACTGGCCAAGGGGATTATCTCTGGGGAAGCCAGTGGGATTGAATCCAGGTAAAGTTGTCTTTGTTGTTTTTCACTCTTCATATTTCTGAGCTGTTTTTTATAATGACATCATATTCACTTGTCAGCTGAGTACCTGTAAAATAAGTAATGATCTGTCAAGGGAAAGACAGCCCCACATTTAAGCTAGTGCATCTTATCCTTGGAGTATCCCCACAAACAACGGGGGGAGCCTAGGAACATTTTCTCCAGGAGAAACACGGAACAGCCTTGATTCTGTTGGGAATATGTCGGAAACAGTGCCATCCTATGGGAATGCCATTTTGGAGTTAGTTAGGTCTTCCCTGGAGACTTGGAAGGTACAGCCATGGCACAAAGTTGGCTTAAAACATATGTTTTCGACCTTGACCTCCCACCACAACAATGGGAACCTCTTGTAATTGTTGTATTTTCTAGGAAAATGGATGCCAGTGGGTCTGTGGAATTTCTTTGCCGGCAAAGTAAATGAAAAGCATTGGCTTTGAGTGTCCCCACTCCTCACTGCACTGTGGTTAGTTCTGAATGTGTGTGCGTGTGTGTCTGTGTGTGTATGTGCATGTGTGTGTGTGTGCGTGTCTGTGTGTGCGCAGGTGTGTGTGTACGTGTGTGCGTGTCTGTGCGCTCGTGTTTCTGTGTGCATCTATGTGTGCATGTGTGCGTGTGTCTGTATGCGCGCGTCTCTGTGTGCGTGCGCATGTGTGTCTGTGTGTGCGCGCGCGTGTCTCTGTGCATGTCTCTGTGTGCGTGCGCATGTGTGTGTCTGTGTGTATGTGTGCGTGCACGTGTGTCTGTGTCTCTGTGTGTGCGTGCACGTGTGTGTGTGTGTGCACACATGTGCACGCACTCACACGCTGTGGGAATGGAGGCGGAATGGGTGATGCTGCTCTTGGAGGACGTGCCACCCTCTGGAAGGCTGCAGTGGACGGGATGCAGTCTCCCGAGTCATCTTGGAAACTCCCATGGCTAAAGCCTGTGGATCTTCTCACCCTTCCATTTCCTGTCTGGCTCTCTCTTTCGGTCAGAAGGTCACGGAGCACAGACAAATCTGGGGTCATTTTTGAAAGTATGACTGGCCATCTGCGAAGGACTCCGCTCCTCTGGCCCACTGTCTGTCCTCTGGGCCTTTGACACCATGGACTTGGGGAAGTGGAGAGAGGTGTCAGGGTTGTGAATCAAAACAGTGGCTTTCTCATGGTGGATGGAATACAGGAAATGCCTGGACCTTTCAGAGAAAGAGGAGGGCACAGGCTTGGGAAAGACTTTCTCCCGAAGTCCCCCACGGGACCAGGCTGGGCCACACCCATCCAGCTTGGCGAGAGGTCCAGAGGCCAGCCATGCATAGGAGAAGTACAGACTCTGAGCCCCGCCTGCGTCCCAGGCGCCGTGCTGGGCTCGCAGCTCCCAGGATGACGTTTACTTCTCAGCCAGCGTGTGCAGTGGGCGTTAGCACCCTCCCTTACTCACTGGCCAGCTGGGCTCTTAGCGACTAAGTAACTGTCTGCCTGCTTCTGTGTTGTGGTTCAGTTGCTCAGTTGTGTGCGACTCTGTGACCCCATGGACTGCAGCATGCCAGGCTTCCCTGTCCTTCACCACCTCCTGGAGCTTGCTCAAACTCGTGTGCGTTGAGTCAGTGATGCCATCCAACCATCTCGTCCTCTCTTGCCCCCTTCTCCTCCTACCTTCACTCTTTCCCAGCATCGGGGTCTTTTCCTGTGTTCTTGAGAAAGTGAGATGAAATCCCTGTAATCTCTGGTCTCAACTGCATCCACCTGAGAGCAGAACTTGGGTCCCTTGAGGAAGTCCTGGCCCCTGGCCCCTGGCCCCTGGCCCCTGGCCCCCGCGGCAGATCTTTTGCAGCACAGCAGGTGGTTCCTCTGGTCTGTTTTCCCACTCAGTCCCACCCTCGCCTGGCTTCCCAGCCCCTGGGGAACTTGGGGGAGACAGCAGGGCTTGGTGGAGGGAAAGGACTTTGAGACCAGACAGACTGCTTCCCGTCTCAGTGACCTCTTAAGACAGCTTACGTAACCTCACTGAGCCTCAGTTTCCTCATCTGTGAAGTGGGTGTGTGGTGAGGCTCAGATACTGAGACAAACCTTATGAAATTGCTAGCATTCAGCCCCTTTTACCCTATAATAAGGCAGTTTCATATGGCTGGACCAAACCTATGCAGCGTGGAAATAACCTTTGTGAGCTGCAGGGACCGACTAGACTCGCATTTCCTCCCTTCATGCCCTTGGCCTTGGAGGCTCTGTTTCCCTGGACTGCAATGAATGGGAAGTGGCTTCTGAAATCGTTGCCTCGGGATGAAGAGGGAGCATTGAAGCCGTGACTCCCTGGAGTGGGCCGCTATTAGGATGCGTGGAGGGGCGCCAGGGACCCAGCCGTGGGCCGTGACCCATATGCTCCTGTGAGGCCAGGCAGGGTCTTTTCACCTGTGTCATGGGGTGACAGGTACAGCCCAGAGTGTGGGGACCTTGGGAGGCTGTGTTAGGTGGCTGGATCCGTGCTTGTGTTTCATCTGCTGGTGTAGTTACGAAGCGGGTGGCTGAGGGCCCAGGCTCTGGAGTCTAGCTGGCCGAGTTTGAACCCCAGGTCTTCCTCTTGCTTGCTGTCTGTGATCCCCTCAGATAAGTCATTCACTTCTCTGCACCTTACTTTCCTCTTCTGTGGTAGTTTCTGCCTCATGGATTCATAAGCTGCCCCATGCAAAGTATCTAGCACAATGCCTAGCACAAAGGAAGAAATCTCTATGGAGTAGCTGTGAATATGAATGTTTACTGAAGATAATACTTACTAAAATTCATCCATTAGCTGCTGTTATTAAGTAGGGCCTGATTCACTGAACACAGCATTGGAGATAATAAAGGTGACTAGACTTTCTCAGGGCCGGAGAGTCAGATCCAGACAGCCCTGCCCAGTGTGCTGTGTGACCATATGCAGGTCACTGAACCTCTCTGAGCCTCATTCCTCTGTAAAATGTGGGTAGGAAATGGGACATTCAACTGATGAGCAGGGTTGTGAGGATGAAATCAGATGCTGCTTTTGAAAGGGCCTCTCCTGGCACTTGGTCTGCTATAGAGGCTGCCATAGGGAGCTTGTGGTTTTACCGTGGAAGCCCCTTGGTGTCACGGCTTGCTGTTGTCTCCATTTGAGCCGTGGCCAAGTGTGGAGAGAGGTACCTGTAAAGTTCCTATCTCAGGTGTTTTGCTGTGGAAATTTCTGCAGCTCAGGAACAGAAAGGTACTTTAGAAAGGATTTAATTTGGAGGGTACATTAGTTCCTGAGGAGCAGGAAGAGGGCTTTTAACTCCCAAGCTAGTCATTTCAGAAGGCTTCTGCCACTTCCCGGTCCCCGTGACTGTGGACCGCAGGACCCTGTCAGCCCCAAGGCCTTTTGCAAGCAAGCCTTCCTGAGTGGCCTCTGCATCATTGCTTGCTGAGTGGATGGTACTGTGCGGTTGCCATGGTAGCAGCAGGATGTGGTTCCTATGGTGATGGTCGGCAGTGGCAGGAAGACAGCAGAGGTTTTAGTTATCCGGTGGCTCCGCGTTCGCCTGCCCCCCTGAGCAGCACAGCACGAACTGCCCCCACTGCCGCTCTGCTCCGCAGGATGGTTACTGCTGAGGTCACCGCCTCCCCGAAACGCCGCTGCTGCTTCTGGGAAAGACGGGGTCTTGCTGGGGTGTTTCTGCTTCCAGAAGGGGAGGGAGCTGAGTGTGTGGGCCCCTTCCGCTGGGGAGGGGGCTTTATGCTCACCCCGAGCGAAGCAGGTGGGGCCTGGGGGGGGAGCTGATAAGCCCCTCCTGGTGGCTCCCTGCAGTGAATTATTTCCCATCCAAGTTCTCCTTGGTTTTCAGGAGAAACTAGACAGTTTGGAAAACTCCCTCGGCACCTTGCATTCAGATTTCAGCATGACCACATTGTGGGGGTCACTTGGGTTGTCGAGCCCTAGGGAAAGGAAGTCGGTATCCTGAGTATTTCTCTCCCCCTCTGGCGTCTGAATCTTGCAGCTAGGATTTCTGCATAGAAGGCCGAGCGGATGACACAGACATAGCTTGCGGAATGTCACCTCTTTTTTATCTGGAGATGAGGGAGGCAGAGTGAGTAAGCAGGATTCAAGGGCCACCGTTACGATGCAAGAGGAAATCTGAAATTCGGGAGCTCAGCGTGGGCGGGCACGGGGGCCGCCGGCTTCAGCGCCGGGCAGCGCGTCCGTAGATGGCACATGCACCTTGATGAAGGCTCCCCGAGAGGAAGGAAGCGTCTCTGCCTCCAGCTGACAGCCTGCCAGCCTGCCAGCCAGGCGTGGCAACACGGTTCCCTCACGCTGGCCGGAGCCCCGATTGGTGGCCGGTGCCGTCACCGGGTCTGCTGGAGCGTGATTGGCAGAGGGGCCCCTGCCAGCAGAGGCGCTGTCCCGGTGGGCACCCCTGGACTGCAGGCGGACGGCTGGGGGGCTCAGTGAGGCTACCCCCGCCGCTGGACACCCAGAGCTCCTCCAGAGGTCAGAGGCGTGCCGTCCGCCTTAACTCTGGATTCTTGTTGGGAGGACTGCAGTCTAGTGAGCACTTTGAAGGAGCACTCTGTGCTCTGGGAGACCTTTTCTTTTTGAATTTTGAGAATTAAAAAGAAAAATACAATTTAGGACACATGCGATCAAGAAGATTCATTATTTGACCGTACGCTGATACCAGGATGACTTTCAGATTAGCCAGTAATCAGAGAAAGAACATCAAGAACTAATAGTAAAAACCACATTTCTATCACCCCGACTGACCACTGTTTATATTATATATTCTCTTTGATATAAGTAAAAGGAATGAAACACCCCTGGAAAAGTGATAATTAATTACCTTGACCTCTGGCTCAGCACCCGCCTCCAGGTACCCTTTATTATAAATCTGGTGTAGATCTTTCCGTAAGATTTTAAGTACTTTCACACACTTACGTAACCGTAAGGAACCGTAAACAATGTGTAGTGTTGCTTCATGTGTGCTCTTAAAATGTGCCTACAGCTTGCCTTTTCCCTCTGCGTCATCTGCTCCCGGGTTTGGGGTCTGCAGCTGTTGGTTCCTGTTCAGTTCTTCATTTTCCCTGCTGCACAGGGACCTTGCACTTGCCCTCTTGTGCAGATTCACCCTGTCTTATCTGTCTTCGCCCACGGTCACCTGGCGACAAAGTGGGCCGCATAACCTCCGACCAGCACCCATCCCAGTGGGACTCCAAAGGCAGGGTGTCCCTCTCGCACCTCACGCCTGCCTGGTGCCCGGCCCAGCGGCGAGGAACCCAGGTCCCTGAGTCACCCAGCCCAGCTGCCTTGGCCTGATTTAGGTCACTGCCACCTCCTCCCCTCCCCCACAGAGCACTGTGGCCCAGAACGCTGTCTGCACAGGAAACCCGCTGACGTGCTCTTGGCAGTAGGGGGCCCAGCGCCCGCCTCCCTGACCACCCTCATCCCCCGGTCGGGTGCCCTCGGCCTTGGGGTGGCAGAGGGAGCCTGGGGTGCCTGGGCCGCTGGGCGCCCCGGGTGGCCTCTTGTGCTGAGTCACCGTCGAGGAACCCTGACCTTTTTGCTCAGGCACAGCCTCCTCATCCAGGGAGTGTGGCCATAGGGCTGAGCTCGTGCCTCGGCTCTCTCAGCGCCAGGGCCCCCTGGATCGTAAGCGTCCCCCTCATGCACCAGCAGAAGCTCGAGGGCCCCGGCCTGAGTCACCGGTGTCCTCGCCAGGTGTGCCTGGGCTGCATGACAGTCTATGGCCAGGTGAGGCCCCCGGAAGGTAGACAGACATATTTTTTTTCTTTTCTGTCCCTCTCACTGAGGCTGCCTCTGGCCCTACCTCTGCTGGAGGGTATCGCAACATATTAAACAAGCAGAGACATTGCTTTGCCAGCAAAGATCCGTCTAGTCAAGGCTATGGTTTTTCCAGTAGTCATGTATGGATGTGAGAGTTGGACTATAAAGAAGGCTGAGTGCCAAAGAATTGATGCTTTTGAACTGTGGTGTTGGAGAAGACTCTTGAGAGTCCCTTGGACTGCAAGGAGACCCAACCAGTCCATTCTAAAGGAGATCAGTCCTGGGTGTTCATTGGAAGGACTGATGTTGAAGCTGAAACTCCAATACTTTGGCCACCTGATGCGAAGGGCTGACTCATTGGATAAGACCCTGATGCTGGGAAAGATTGAAGGCAGGAGGAGGAGGGGATGACAGAGGATGAGATGGCTGGATGGCATCACCAACTCAGTGGACATGAGTTTGAACAAACTCTGGGAGATAGTGAAGGGCGTGTTGCAGCCCAAGGGGTCGCAACGAGTCGGACACGAGTGAGCGACTGAACAACAGCAGCAATCATGGCTCCACACAGAGACTGGAGCGCCCAGGCCCTTTGGCCGCCACCATCCCGCGCTTCACAGGGAAGCCAGTTTTGGGGCCAGACAGAACTTGATTCTTCCAGTCGCTGGGCAGTTATTTACTGAGACTCCTGCATGCGGCCCTGGGGGCCGTGTGGCCAACGGAACAGACGTGGGGTCTGTCGCACTGGAGCCTACTGCCCAGTGGGAGAGACGGTAAACAGGCAGCAGGCAGATAACCACAGGCTGGACCTCGGCTCGTCCGTCAGCCCGGCCTTGCTGGCGGCCTTGGGCAAGTTAGCTAAGTCCCCTGTCAGGGTAGGCGCGCTGCTAATAACCCCACAGGGTCACGAAAGTCTTGGCACGACGGCGGGCCCACCACCCTGCCAGCATGGCACCCATGCCTGACGCGCCACAGCTTCCCCTCTGCCTGCAACCCTCCTGCGGAGGTGGGAATTGAGACCAGAGAGGTGAAGCAACGTGCCCAGGGTGGCCCAGCAGCTCGCAAGCCCAGGAGTGTGTGGGGGCTGGCCCCCAGCCACGGGGAGGCAGTTCCTGTCCTCAGAAAGCCAGTGCCTTCCATGTTCTGCAGGGAGTTTATTTTCTTATTTATGAAGGTGAAAGTCACTCAGTCGTGTCCGACTCTTTGCGACCCCACGGACTATACAGTCCATGGGATTCTCCAGGCCAGAATACCGGAGTGGGTAGCCATTCCCTTCTCCAGGGGATCTTCGCAGTGCAGGGATCAAACCCAGGTCTCCTCCATTGCAGGAGGATTCTTTACCAGCTGAGCCACAAATGATTGTTGTCAAATATACATAACATAAAGCTTACCATTTTAGCCGTGTGTAAGCGTGCAGTTCAGTGGTGTTAACTACCTTCACCTGTTGTGTAACCATCGCTACCATCCGTCTCCGGAGCTGACTTGCATCTTCCAGTACAGAAGCTCTGCCCCCATACACCCTGACCTCACGTTCACTCTGCCCCAGGTCCCTGTGACCGCGTTTTCCTTTCCGTCACTGTGAATCTGTGTACTCTAGGCCCCTCACTTGAGTGGAATCAAACAGTGTTTGTATTTTTGTGTCTGTCTTCCATCACTTAGCATAATGTCCCCAAGGTTCACCCATGGTGTCACATGTCAGGACTTCCTTCCTAAGGGTGAATGATATTCGTGTGTGTTCATCCATTCATCCATCCTGGACCGTGGGTGTTTGCACCTTTCTGCTCATGGAAGTAGCTCCGCTGTGCGTGCTTGTGTGCAGGTATCTGAGTCCCTCCTTTCAGCTGTCACTTTGCTCGTGTACACACATAGGTTCAGGGAGCATTTTATCACCAGGAATAGAATAAAGGGGACAAAAAGAAAACCCCCGGTTTCCAGTTCTTATCCTCAGGCCCATGGATAGAATTCAGGGTATCTGTGAACCTGGATGTGAAAAAACCATGACAGCTTTGCTGTCACTGACCTGTAGCTGACACACAGCGTTTCCCTCAGGGATGCCCGCTGGCAGTGCTGTTAGCTGTAACCGGGACCCAGCCACCAGCGGACAGCCCGGAGGTCTTCCAGGCCCGTTCCCGCCATTATAGACCATCTTGGAATATTGTTACCTTTGCCATTACTCCAGAGTTACGGTAGTTATCAGACCCTTGGCTAGGGCTTGTTATTTAATGCAGTAAAGAAGTTATCTTTTCCTGTTGGTCTACCACAAGTTTTAAGGAGTATCTTGACAACCATATTTCAATGTGATTGGGTTCCCTTGTGAGTGGTTTGTTTTTGTTGCCAGATTGTGTTTCCTCTTAGGACTGTACCTTTCTACTAGCGGTGGGCATTCGGGTTGTGTCCATTCTCAGGAACGCTTGCACACACCGCTTGGGGATTTGTGTGTAAAGTTCTGTTGGTTTAGAGTTGGGAATGAACTGGAGTCACAGGGTATGGATAGAGTCAACCTTTGTAGCTGACACCAAGCCGTTTTCCACCGTGGTTGTACCAGCTTACCCTCCCAGGAACAGTGTATGAAGTTTCCAGTTGCTTCACCTCCGTGCCCATATTTATTACTGTGAGTCTTTAAAATTCTCGCCATTCTCACAGGTATAGAGCAGTATGCAGCTTTTCTTTACGTTTGAAATTTTTCATAGTAAAATCCCGGAAAAATAGCACTCATACTCATGCAGCAACTTCACAGAAGAATGGTCTTTTTAAGGCAAGTGGTTGAAACTGGTGCGTGCCTGGCCTTGAAGTGAAGATGTAGCTCTTCATTGTGAATGGACAGGGCCCAGGCTGCCCTATGTCCTGTGATCCACCCCCACCCCCCATCCCTGCCCCCACAAGACACTGGCAGGTCCTGGGTAACATTTAATAAAGCTGTATGTAGACGGGGTGGGGCTCTGAGTGAGGCGAGGATACCTTAGAACTGTGCCTCTGCATCGAGTTACTGTGACACGGGGCGGGGGGGCACCCCGAGCTGGTTTCTGGCCCGGAGGAGGTCTGGACACCTCCCGCTGGTTCCCAGAGAGGTGCGCGTATGAATCAGCACTGGAACTTAGACCAGTTGATGGACCTTTTGCAGGTTCTAGCTGATGGTGTCAGGGCCACCCGCTCACTAGGGAGCTCTTGGACTCAGCACCGGTGATGCCCGCGTCTTGAGTTTCTTCCTTACGTTGGCTGCTGCGTAGCTGAGTTCTCCCAACATCAGTGGTGCTCCCACTTCATGTCCTTTTCCTCTCTTTCTCCCCACCTCCTGGCTTTCTCTCAACCAATGTTTATTGAGCGTGTACTTTTGTGCCAGGCTCAGCCACAGTCTCCCTCCCTCCTTCCGTCACTGCATCTGTCTGCCTGTCCATCCATCCCATTTGCCCATCCATGCCTCCACCCGGCACTGACTGGATATCCTCTGCAAGACAGGCCTTGGGCTCAGCCCAGTTGAATGGACCGTGGTCCCCCCAGTACCTCCTGTTGGAGGAGTGTGACATGCATTGTGGGGTCAGGAAGCGGGAAGAAAGAGGGTGTGGAGGCTAGGTAAGCAGCACCAGGAAGAGCTCCCTGGAGGTCACAGGGTTGAAGCTTTGTCTTCACGGCGTCTCGGGATGGGCCCAGTGAGTGAGGGTGATGGGGAGAGTGGGCATCTGGCTTCCCTGGTGGAGGGACCTAGCCGCGTGGTGCCTGGGGCTCGGAGTGGACCTCAGGTCACCCCTTGTGAGGTCAGGTGGGAGACAGAGCTCTGACAGGGTCGCAGGCAGATTAGTCGGGACCTGATGGTCCCCAAGGGGTGCTGGGGCAGCTTTACCATGGGGTGGTAGGACAGACCAATGCCCCCACCCCGAGGATGTGTACATCCTAACCCCCAGAACTGTGACTGTGTGACCTGCTGCGGCACGAGGGCTGCTGAGATGTGATTTGAGTTAAGGATCTTGTGATGGGAAATTGTCCCGGGTTACCCAGATGGGCTTCCTACAGCCACCGGGGTCCCTTAGGAGAAGGGCAGGCAGGAGAGACAGGTCATAGGAGGAGACCGTGGGAACAGAGCACAGGTGAGGGGGTGCTGCTGCCAGCTTTGACGATGGATGGAGGGGCCCCACAACTGGGCACCTGGGCACCTCGAGAAGCTGCAAAGGCCAGGAGGCAGTCTCTCCACTCAGGCCTCTAGAAGGACCGCAACCCTGCCGACACCATGGGTTTTGGCCCAGTGAGACCTGTTTGGTACTTCTGACCTCCAGACCTCTCAGAGGACATGTTTGTGTTAGCGCACGGAGTTATACTCGTGCATTGCAGCAGCCTTAGGAACCTGATACGCTGGTGAAGTGTGGGCTCGTCCGAAAACCGTTGTATGAAGATCTGGGTTAAGGGGGTGGGCAGGACTTCTGGCCTAACCCTGACGGACGGTGAGGTCATCACCATTACCTGGAAACGTTCTTAGAGAGGCCTGCTTCCATCCCGTGTTCTTGGTAGATGGATTGTGGTTCCACTCAAGTCCAGGGGGAAATTAACCTCCTTTAGGATCAAGGAGCTTCGTCTCCTGATACAGTCTTGAGCAGGATCCATGTGTTCTGCCTTTCGAGCCTCTTTCTAGGGGGATTCTGATAACACAGCGTCCCAGGCAGATACAAGGTGAGCAGGGCCCCGCTCTGGGGGGAAACACGCCGGGGCCCTTGCCGGGTGTCCTGTTACTCATCCTCCTGTCTGCTGAGCGGGGAGGTGGGGTGTTTAGTGAGTATCACTGTAACCTGTACTTTCCTGAAGTCAAACAGATCTCTCTGGGTGGGAGTATTCCACTCTTGTGGGACGGGTGCAGCCCGTCTGACTCAGCGACTCCCCCAGCCGCACCCTCTGCAGCTGACACCCTGACAATCCGTCCTCTTGCATCTCCCGCTCACAAAAGCCTCCCTCCCCGGGAAGCAGAGCAGAGCCTCTCCCTCCCAGCCCCCCTCCCACGGCTCTCCCCGAGCCGGGCCTGTGTGGCTGCTACCCCCTAGATGTCTGTGTCCCCGGCAGGATGTCAGCGTCACCAGTGATGGAGCCAGGAGCCTCCTCCCGTCACCAAGGGCAGCAGCTCTAGGTGGGACTGCGTGCCGGCCCGGCCTTTACATGTGTTGCCTTGTTCAGTGGTACACCCCTGCAGTAAATGTTTTATCCCGACACCTCAGGGTTAATAACGGGGAAAGCTGAACCGGACACCCAGCACCTTTACCCGCCAGCCCCCACCCCTTCCACTGCTGAACTTGGGATTTTCACCACTGGCTGAGGTCAGCTTACGCCAATACCGTCGTCACTGCTGTGGGTTGAACTGTGTCCCCGAAGCAGGTCTGTTCAAGTCCTCGCCTCCAGTACCTGGGAGCGTGACCTTATTTGGAGGCAGGGCCTTTGCAGGTGCAGTCAAGCTCAGGTTCGATGTCCGACCTTTGCTTGGAGAATTGAGTTCACTGGGTTCAAGAATTGCTCCCTCTCCTTACAGGCTAGCTGATTTCAAGAGGTCAAACCACGCTGTGGCTTTTCCCAAACCAGCTGATTCAAACTGTGCCACAGCCAGGAAAGAAAAAAAAGAGCCAACGGATTATTGACGAAGAAACAGTCATTTCTGTTGAAAATTACTGGTTGGGGCTAGTTGTTGACTATCTCACCTCTGTTGCTGTTTGTATTTAGAAATGGCTCATAAATTTGCTTACGTGGATCTGGTTTGTCCTCTACAAGGAAACGGTTGCACTGCAAGTAGTTCCAGAACCATACTGTGATTTGATAGCTTCCATTTCGTGGCTCTCCGACTCTGTCGGGCACAGCGGTGGGTGCTTTCCTAATAGTGTCTGTGGTTTTTACAGTAACCTGGTGAGGTCCACTTCACAGATGAGGAAACTGAGGCCAAGACAGCTAAGGAAGTTAGGATCCAAGGTCATGCACCTCACACATGTGCGAGCTGGCTCCTAAACTGCAGTCTGCAGACTCATTCATTCATTCACATGCCCCGCCTGTCTTCCTAACTGCGGACCACTTCATAATTAGAGGGCCGAGAAGACAAACACAGGGTGTTCACACTGAGATGTGCACTTGGGAGAAGAGTGTTGTGAATGCATGTGTGTGCGTGCTCCCGCAGGAGGCCACTGCAGACACATGATGGTCTTCAAGAGGGTCGACTGTCACCTCGTTTGGAAAAAAAAATCCCACAAGTAGCCCTGTGCTTCCCCAAGGACCGGGGCTGTCTGTCATCGGCTCAGCCCTGCAGGTGCAAGGAGGCCCCTTGGCTTGTCCAGTGGCTGAGTCAGGAGAAGCGTCCCTGGGGCCAGGGCAAGCGAAAGGCGATGCTCTGGGACCCCACGCCACGAGGTGGGCGGGGGGGACATGGACAGGGCCCAGGGCTTCTGGCCACTGGCCCCTGAAGGAGGGTGGAGGCAGGGTGACCCGCGCGGGGCTCCGAGCCCCCTTGTCATAGCACCATCGGTGTCCGGCTGGTCTCTCAATGATTCGCTGTGTGAGCTTGGGCACGCCACGTGGCCTCCCGGGTGGCCAGCAAAGGTAGCGTGGCTTGTGAGCTCACCTTGTCGCTCACCCTGGGACCGACCTGGCCTGCCTCCTGGGACATGCCCGGCGATGCCCCTGGAGGCCTCTGCCCCGGCTGCTCCCTCGGTCTATGTCTTTGCCCAAGTAGCCACACCCCCCACTGCCTTACTTCGTTTTGATCTTTACTCAGAAGTCGCCTAGTCGAGTTTCCTTGGCTACCCATCTGAAAGGCTGACACCCCACCCCACCACCGTAACGTTATATTGTATTTCTTGGTCTCTACCTTATTTTTTCTCCTTAGCACTTACCATAATCTAACAGACTATGCCTTTGATATTTATTTTGTTTATTTTCTCCTCCTTGCTAGAAAAGCAAGAACTTTATCTCCTCTCCTTCCCCTCCCTCCCGACTGCTATATTCCCAGCATTGAGAACAAGGCTCTGTGCCTGTAGATGCTGAATAAATACCTTTTAAGTGAATGAATGAATGAATGAATCCATTTGACTTTGCAGAGCCTCACTTTACTCATTGTAGTGAAGTCAGCCTACTAAGTACGTGGTTGGTGTTCCTGAAACTATGGACACTCGCTGAGTGACAGTATTTATGTTATCATTCTGTGCTTTACCTTTAATATCGAGGGGCTGCAGCTGAAGTCTCTGCAGGGGCTGAGCAGGGGCTGCGTGCGTGCAGGACAGCAGAAGAGCCCTAGTCTAGAGGCAGGGAGGCCCCCTTCATTCTCCCCCTGCCCATCGACCGTGAGCATCTCAGACATCCTCTGGGAGCCAGAGGGAGGGGAACATTCTGGAGACTAGCATTTTCCTTTTTTTCCCCCCCGCCCCGTCTGATTCCAGGCAGAGCAGAAGAGGGGTCCCGTGGAAGCTCTTTTCACAACCCTGACGCCCCCCTTACGGGGGCCTGTGTGTCCCCACCAGGCTGGGGCTGGGGCTCCTGTCTCTGTCAGGGTTCCTGCACCTGGGCACGTCCCGGGCAGCCTGCGGTCAGCTGTGTCTCGTGGCCAGGACTTTCAGGAATGCACCCTTTTGACCACACAGGCCAGGCCACACATGCCTGATTATAGTGAACTCTGAACTCTTTGAAGGAGCGTGAACCTCACTCGGCGCCTTCTGTGAAGACTGGCCGCCTTAAACCTCATTCACTCCCCTCGCCGCGTGAGTGCATCAGCTATCTGCGTTTTTTTGCACATCGTTTAGATTCTATATTTTATTTGTAATTGGAGAATATGCCTTTTTTTTTAAATAAGAAAAGCTGTTCATAAGGGTTTTCATTTTTAATATAAAAAAATCACTAATCTTTTTTCAAATCAAATATGTAACACTTGTTAGCTTTTTCTGCTTTTCCTCTGGCTTCTTAATTTCATATGAGGTATTTATTGATATATAGATGTTTCACATTTTTTGGTGGTTGGATCTCAGTGCCTTTATTCATGGCTTGTTAATGACATGTCTTAGTGATTTATCAAAGTTCTTCCGGATTTCAAGATTGAGCAGACATTCCCCATTTTTTTTTTTAAATATAACTGTAAAATTAATCTAGAATTAACTTTTGGTGAGAGGCAGGGCATAGTGGTATTCCAAATAGTTCACTGACTGTCTAGTATTATTCACTGAATAATGTTCCCTTTTCACTGCTTTAAAATATCACTATATCATACACTAAAAATTTCGAATATGTGCTCAAGTCTCTTTTAGGCTTTCTGTTAGCTCCTGCTGATTTACTGTCCTTGCTCCAGCGCTGTGCTGTTTTGTTTATTGTAGATTCATAGTGTTGTAAAATTAAACCCCCTAATTTTTTAAAGATGAAGGAACTAAGGCATGGAGAGGTCAAGTAACTTTCCCAAAATCTCCCAGCTAATTGGAAGCTCCAAATCTCATGTGTGTATTATTTCCAGGGTATTTAACCTCCTCGTCGACCTTGTCTCACGATGCCTTCTTGTGCTTCTTAAATTATCGTCACTCTTAACTCACAGTATAGCACTGAGTTGTTGTTTTTGCCCCTGCAGCCTTAGTAAGTCCTGTCTCCCCTAAGTGGAACTAGCCATAAGTATCTGCCATGTAAAGTTACTAATAAGAATGAGAGCAGATGTGGATTTCATAGTACCATGCCTGGCACACAAAAGCCCTTAATCTATTAATTATAGTACAGTTATTTTTATTCCCATTGGTGTAAGTGACTTTCTGTAAGGTGCATTCTTACTTCTTTAAGAAGTAAGGCACTTCTCACACCTTTCAGCTCTGGGTGGAACTCGCGGTAAACGCACTGTAGTCGCATGTCCTCGACTCTAAAGGATACTCCCAGTGGCCAGTGTTTGATCCTGGCGTCCACCGCCCCCTCCTCGAGCCAGTGCATGATTGAGATGGCCCCACACTCTAAAGGGGCTGACAGGCTCTTAGAGTGAGAAGAAGTCACGCTCTTGAACGTTCCTGTGAGCTGCAGGCACTCCAGGTCCATCTCCCAGAGTCGTGCCACCCAAGGGCGCAGAGAGCCTCGGTGACGAGGGCCGCATGTCTGCAGCGCCCCGGGCCCTTCTGGGTCCACAGGGTCCCTGTGCAGGATAAGCTTGTGGGCCAGGACTCAGAGCACCCCCACCCAACCCCAAGGTCTGCAGGGCAGTGTCACGTGCATGTACTCAGGTAGATGTTAGTTCCTTTCACAGTGCACACAGGAGAGGCTCCGTCCTGTGAAATGGCTGGTTCCTGGAGCCCCTTTGCAGGGTGACAACCCAAGGCACTTGGAAGTGCTCCCCATCCTTGTTGCTGAAGTCGCCTTCTTGCACATGGGCAGAGGTGCGGCCCCTCGGAGTGCCTGCACTCTGGAATGGGGGCTGATGTCAGTATTAACCATTGGTGGAAGGGCCTTGCATCAGGCTCTGGAGGAACCTGTGCTGGGCAGTTCCTTGGCTTGAAGAGAGGTACCTGGTCTGGATTTGGAACAGAGTCGAGAGTGAGAGCGCTGGTGTCACCGGAGAGGTGGTCCGTCACAGGTGTGGTTATCGAGTCTCCTGTCACCTCTGCTGAGAAACGAGACGTGGGAACAAGGGTAAATGTCAGCGCCCCATCCTGCACTCACGTCAGGGGATGAGGACAGTCTCCAGGAAACGGTTGGGAAAAGAGAAGGGAGGGCGAGTGTAATTAGGGATGTCGAGTGTGTCTGTTTGGGTGGCACTGCCCTGGACACTGTGTTGGGAAGGATTCTGAGCCTGGATTTCAGCTCAGCAGGAAAAGGGCTGAAACCTGTCTCCACATGGAGAAGAGTGGCAGTGGTGTCTCTTAGAGCCACAGGAATCCACAGAGATTGAAAAACAAAAATAAGACTGGGCTAAAGCAGACGTTTTACAAAGGGGAGGAGCTAGACCCTGAAGCATAAAGGTTTAGTTATTTTCATGTAGTTTTATAATCAAGAAATATGAACGTAAAATGTTCAAAGTGTCGAAAAATAGAAAATCATCAGGATTTCTGCTCTCCAGAACACTAAATTCTGTTTTGTCCATGACTCCATTTCCTGCTCTCTGTCTAAATCCCTGCCTATTTCAACATACTTTTCCAAAGACGTAAAAATTTGTACCCTGTTTTTTCTTTTAACAGCTATGGCTGTTAATTCATTTTCCCATGCCTTAATGCAAGAATTCTGAAACATAGAAGCCCCAGGGTACAACCTGGTGCCTTTCCCTCCAGTCATTACCTCTGGGGCATTAAAAATGGATCTTCAGGATTAGAGTATTCCCTTATAGTTCATCTGTTCCCTTGTAGTTCATCTGAGCCCCTCCCCAACTGTGGTAAAATGCAGTGTAAAATTTGTCATCTTAGCTGTCTTAAAGTGTGTAGTTTCGTGGTGCTAAGTATGTTTGCATTGCTCTGCAGCCAGTCTCCAAAATGTAATCATTCATCTTAAATAAAGCCCTAGAGCTGACCTCAGGATGGGCACCTAGTTCACAATCTAGGATGGGCACCTAGTTCACGATCTCCAGGTGAGGCAGGCGAAAGAGGAGCTGTACCAGCAGAAGCCTCTCCAGTAGGTCTGCTTACCTCCCCAGTACCACCCATTTTACAGATGGTGAAACTGAGACACAGATTGTCATTCATTGCTTTTCTTTTTTTGGGGAAATGTTATTGAAGTATACACCCAGAAATGTGCACAGATACTGTACAGCTCAGTGAATCTTTGCCAACTAAACGCCTCTGTAACCAGCACTCAAATCAAGAAACAGGCTCCCCTCCCCATGTCCTCAACCCCAAGGTAACTGCTCTCCTGACCTTCATTAGCATCCAGTAGTCTTGCCTGTCCCGGAGCTTCACCCTGGTGCATCTAGCACGTACCATCTCTTCTGGCGACTTTCGCATATGTGATGTTTGTGTGATTTATGCAAGCAGCTTACTGGAGCCCCCAGGGACAGAGCTGGGCTGCAGACTCAGGCTGCTCCACTGGCCTGCCTTTCGGGGCGCGCACAGGAATGCCAGTTGGCCTGGGGTGTGGGGGGACCCCAAGAAGTAAAGTTGGGTAGATAACAGCCGGATCAGGAGTTCCGTGATTGTTCAGCGGAGTTGGACACAGGTGTTCCAGAAACAGCCCCTGTCGATTAGGGAAGTGACCTGTGTTCTCGGTGACAGCGAGAGATCCCCGGAGGGAGCACAGGGCAAAGGTCCACGAGAAGAGTGAGTGAGGATTCCCAGAGGAGCCTAGGATGAGTGTGGGAGTTGCGTGTGTCATGGGCAAGAGACCAGGTGTTCTGGATCGAACAGTAATAACTTCTAAACAATGGTTATTTTATTCAGAGTGGTTGCTTTGTAACGATCTGGCTTAATTTCCTGTTGAACCTGCTTCATCTATAGTCATCCAACATTAGTATTTATCTTATTTACTTAATTTGAAAGTCTTCTTAAATTAAGTGTTCCAGTATTCTTGCCTGGGAAATCCCATGGACAGAGGAGCCTGGCGGGCTGCCATTCGCGGTTTCACAAAGCGTCAGATGCAACTTAGCGACTGATCAACAAACAACATTCTTAAAGCTATTCTTACTGCTATTTTACTGAAGCTAATTCAGCCTAGGTACTACCATGAAAATATCACAGAAAACATGAGTATTACAGCTGTGATCTGGTTTAATAAACACAGTACTGCAAACTGTTTTAGTCAGTTAGGAAATAAGCATTAGAACATGAGTAACGGTAATACTTGACCTTTGTCAGGGGTTGCCCAGTACCAGACCCAGTATTGAATAAGCACGTGACACGTTTTCCTGCCTCCCTGTATCCACCCTAGGAGGTGGGAACTGTCATTGTGTCCATTTTCAGATGAGAAAACTGAGGCTCGATGGGTGAGGTGACTTTCCCTAAATCAGGTGTCTGCAAGGAGCAGGGGTAGGATTGGGGCAGTCTGGTTCTCAGAATTTCCCCCCTGACCCCCACACTCTGTGACCTGCCCACGGAACTCACGGAGTAAAGACAGTCAGAGAGTCAGCGATGGGCTTTCCTGCTTCCATGAGCCTGAGCGCCGTAAACACTGACAGAATATTCCCTGTCTGCCTACGAGGGGTTGTCGGGACCAAGTGGAAACGGTCAAAACCAGTTTCATCATCATTAGCAGATGTGCAGTGGGTTGGCTGGAGTGTTTTTCAGAGGATTTGCTTGAGGCTGGAATGTGTCTCCATGTTCTTACTTCATAAACGGAGTAAGTTGATAACTGCAATTTAAGAAGAGCCTGGTTTTGGAAGGAAGTTGATTTGATTACCGTTTTATAAGATTTTCTTGGTCTGGTCTTGATCCTGTGGATTTCTTTCGGTTTCGGTAATTTCGGGGTGGTGACCTATCCCCTGCCAATTTGAGCCAAGTCCCGCTGAAGCTCAGTGTACCCAGAAGAATGTGCTGGCTAGCCTCGTTCCGAGAAAACAGAAAAGGCAAAACAGCCTGTGACATCTCCAACCAAGACTGTCATGATCTCGGACGATGATACAGGTCGTCTGATTTTTTTTTTTCCCCATGGCAAGTTGATTTCTTCTAAGATCATTAGTTTTATCCCTATCCACTGGAAATTGTGTCCATTTTCAATTAAAATAAAAGTAAAAGCGTCCCTCTGTTTTTGGAAACCTTAATCTATCAAAGTCGATATAATCAGTCTGTTTACCAGATCATCACGGGTCAGAACAACAGTGTTTGTATTCATGCACACAGGAAATTTGATTAGATAAAGCGGAGGAAGAGGACACACAGATGGGGCGCGATTGCCCTGAATTCAGGCGGCCCAGATTTCCCCGGTTCACTCGAACATCCTAGTAGCTGGGGAGATCCCCGTCGTGACGCAGAACCGCTGCAGCAGAACAGTTGGGTGTAGCCGCCCGCGAGGAAGAAACGCTGGCTTTGCAGCAGGGACCTTCCGAGCAGTCGTCTCCGTTGCACAGAGAAAAACTGTGGGACTGTTTCCATAAGCCCGGCGGTCTGAGGGTTTCTGCAGCCCTGTGAGCAGGCTTTAACCAGGTATCCTTGACCACGATGGGCAGGGGCAGCGGCAAAGGGTCCCGCTGTCCTCGGGAGCCCGACATGCACAGTGGCAAGGCCCACGGTCATGGAAGAAAATGAGGGCCATGCTGGCAGCACAGCTACAAAATCAGTGCTCGGCTGGGCATGAACGGCATGTGCGTGGTGAAATGCCACCCTCCCGCTCGGAACCCTGCTCAGGGCCCCCCAATGCGTTTCGGGAAAACCTGCATAATCCTGACCTGAGCCTCGGCTCCGCATGCTGCCATCCAGACCCATCTCTCCCCACTGTTCATAGGCCGTGGAGTTCACTTCCCCGGCCCCAGCCAAGGGGTCCTCTGCTCAACCAGGCCAGCCTGCTGACCGCCCGGGTGCACTCTGACCTCTCTGCCAAGACTGACTCTCTCCCCCACCTTCACTCTCCCCCCCACCCCCCAGTTCTCACCAGATCTCTGGCCCGTGAATGCCGCTGACCATACCATTTTTACCTTCTCACCACTACTGAAAGGCAGACAGCTCCTTCTCTGCAGCCAGTTGAATGTTCCCACCCCGATTCCCCTCTAGTTCTCAGCCTTAGGGGCCCCTCCCCAGGGGCCCTTCAGGATGCCCTCCCCCACCCCCCGGGATAGGCTAGGTCATTATCCTCATGGCCTTTACACCGCGAACACCGTTCTCGTGGAATAGTTTGTCCGTTGGTGGTTTTGGGTCCCTGTGTGCCGAGACGCAAGCCCCAGGTTCACGGCCAGCCCGCAGCTCCGAACGCGGTGCCTCATGTGAACGAGGGGCCCACACAGATCACTGGGGGGTGAAACGTGGAAACAGACGTTTGTGAAGGAGGCTGAAAGCAGTTGTCCAACTCACAGAATAACCTCCGCCACCTTGAAAGCTCCCTTTGAGCATTGCTTCTCGGTGGACTTGTCAGATGTGCAGCATACCCAGCTAAATGGAGGAACAAAGCAAGGGTTAGGGTTAGGCTGTGTTGGTTGCTGCGGCAGCTGAGGACCACCAGTGACCTTGTGTCTCGTCGCAACCCTCGGGTTTGATGAATCCGCTGACTGTTACTAGTCCTGCCCATTGAGGACCTCTGCCCGGGAATGCCGCCTACCACACCATTCACTTTCTCACCCCAACTGAGAGACAGCTGTTTCTTTGAAGCCAGTTGAATGTTTCTTATTTTGAATGTTATTTTAATTTTTTTCTAAGCTGCATTCATATCAGGCTCTGGGCTTATTTGTCTAATGTGCTGTAGTCTTCTGTTAAATCTTGTTGATTAAAAAAAAAAAATCCAATCACGTCTTTTAGACTTAAATCCTTTTGAAAAACAGTACCTTACAGAAAAGTGTAATGTTCCCCTTCCTCTGCCTAGTGGTCCCTCTCCTGTTCCCACACCCCATCCTTCCAGTGTTTTTTCTATAGGTTTACATCTAAACAGGTAGTTCTGTAGAAAGTATGTGAACATAAGAGAAGTCTGATTGTATGTGTGTGTATTTCTTCACTTTGCCTCTTCTCTTACTAAGACTGTGTGGGGATGTGTCTGTGTTGGTTCAGTAGAGCCGCATGAACTGTGCTAACTGGACTCCTCAGTGTAAACATCAGAAGCCTTGCTTAACAGATGGGCAGGGGTGACGACCCCTCCTCTGCGGCTGGTGCACAGCTGATAGGGTGATGCTCCAGGAAGCCCCTGAGCTTTTCTCCTGGCAAAGCACGTGTGTTTCCAGGAGCCAGTGTGTTTGTTCCCAGGCCTGATTATGCTGACTCTAGGTGTTACCATAATTACACAATTTACTCAATGCGAGTGTGAAAAGAGAGGGGTGGTTTTTATGAAAGCCAAACAGGAATGCTTAAGAAAGTCTCGGTGAAACAATAGCTATTGTGACAGCAAAGAGTGAGAAAAAGCCATAATAACCAGATGGCCTTGTGGAGGTCTTTAAAGAAACAGGAATTGCAAATTGACAATTGCAGATTGTTTGGGGTTTATGTGAAAACAAAACAAAACTGGGGGCACTTCAGGAGTGGGGGCCACCTTCAGGGCAAGACCCTGCTGCCGCCACAGAAGATGGAGAACAAATACCTGTTCCATGTATTTTCAGTAGAAATAAAATGTCTGTTTCATTTTACTGCGTTGGCAAAAAGTTTGTTCCGATTTTCCCCAAAAGATGTTCCGGGAAAACTCCCAAACAAGCTTTTTAGCCAACCCAAAGTGATTCTCTCCTTTAATTGTTTTGGGTTCATCACCCGACCACTGGTTCTGCTAGCTGTAGCCCT